>JABWTJ010000302.1:0-562895 GCA_016801875.1 Solanum sitiens
GAGAGACGAATGACAACTGTTTGCTACGAGTTATAATTAAATCAATCTGTGATTATAACATTTAATTTAAATTAATAATTTGTTATTATATACCATTTTCACTCTAAATTTTACAAAACAATCCAAAAAAATAAAAAAATAACTGCTGTTAAACCTATGCAAACGGATTCTTAATTATTTTATCAAGTTTCTTCCTGCAATTGTGGTCACTTTGATATCCACTTAAATCTCTTCCTTAATTTAAACTATAGGAAATTAATATGTGTCATGTGAGTCAACATGGTGTTCAGAGATATCCTTAGATACCAATCATTCACAATAATCTTATTTACATCAGATGCACTATCATTAAAATTCTTAATTTCTTTCAAAACTTCGATTTGGTATCTTTCTTATGAAACATGTCTCCCTCTCTTTATATATATACACACATTATATATAGTTACACAAATTGAAGAGTCATCGAACTCATAATATAATTATAAGAAAATCATCAAACTAGTATTTATTTGTTTAGTCAATTATACTTGTATTTATTTGTTTAGTCAATTATACTTATGTACATTCAAAGTTAAAAATCATAGTTAACTGTTGAAATTAAGTTAAAGGTCACGTTGATAATAGTAGCGGAACGATAGCTAGCAGCAGTATATGCCACACTGAATCATAAGCAAGTTTGGCATAGAATTTGATATTACAAACATGTTTGTTGTCATTATGAGTTGAATGTGGAATGCTTAGGAATTACTCTTCATAGGCCGATCGATGCTCAATTGTAGACTGATGCTCACCCTACAAATATTTGTGTTTTTCGATGTCTCAAGCAACTTCTTGGAAGTGACTTTATTTAATTAAGACATGTTTTTTAACATGCAATTGCCTTTTTGTGTACTGCTACATTAATTTTATACTCCAAAGAGAAAGTTGCTCAGATGATAGGTACTTCTTATTCTCAATCTTAAAGTTGTGAATTCGATTATTAAGGGAGCAAGGTGAAAGCTTATGAAGGAAGTAGTTAATATATGAATCAAGAATTTATATTTCGCATTCCTCTTTTACATGCTTATTAGAAAAAAGAGAAAAATATTTAAAATATTTTTGAATTTGGCGTGAATTTACTAGTTACATTCTCTAACTATTGATAGCTCTAAAATCACTTTTTTACTTGACCAATAAAATTCAAATATCCTTTGAATCTACGACATGACATAGCAAGTGGTTTTAAACGATAAGAACATAGGACTCTTAATAAAAAGGCGAGATAAGTATCGAAAATACTCATAAACTTGACAAGAATTACTAGTTTCGTCCCCGAAATAGCTTTAAAATGCTCCAAAACTATAGGGGAAAAACGAAAATTCTCTCCATCTACCTATTTGCTAAAAATACTTCTCCAACACATTTTTGGCTCATTTATACCCTTGAAGCAAATTACAACCATATTTTTGTTCTTTTTGAAATATTATTTAGTACTTTTCAACTTCTTATTGGGTGAACTAAAAACTTCATCCCATCTGATTCTTTTTTCTATAATTTTTTCATTCAAAATAAAACAACTATAACCATTAAAATACTTAAAAATAATCACTTAATTACAATTCTTATATCAAATATTTTATAACGATTCATAGAAACCGTTAGAGAATGTTTAAGAAAGAATTTTGTATTAAATTAAATAATGTAAAAAAAAAAAAAGAATTCTTCACTGATACTTAGGACTTTAATCGAATAAAATATTGGACTTGATTTGTATATTTATACCAAAGTAAACAAATTAACTAGAAGTTATATTCATTAAACATGTCTTTGACTTTTTTTTTTTTTTTTGTGGCGGGTACGTTAATTCGGGTGGCGGGTACGTTAATTCGGGTAGTATAAATTATGTAGCTTATAAGAAAAAAATCAAATGGTGAATTTTTTATTTCACCCAATAAGAAAATGACAAGTAATAATATTTTAAAAATAAAATAAAGACGAGATTGTTAATTTCGTCTCTGAACATAGAGAAAATTACTAGTTCTGTCCTTAAATTATTGACCGTCTTAAAAATACTTTTCTACTTGTCTAATCGGATTTTATAACGTCATCTCATGTCATACAATATACCTATATATATGCCACATCAGTAGAAAAGTTCTCGTGTACGCACATGAATGTCACATTTATGTGTATGATATGAGAGGGGTGTATTTAGGTTTAATTAATCAAGTAGATAAGTATTTTTAAGGCAAATACTTAAGGGATAAAATTAATAATTACCGTCAAATTTAAAAGTATTTTTAATATTTTTTAAAAAAAATAGATTAATTATGATGATTTTAAGATTACTTTATCCTTATTTATGTCTTTAATAAGTTATATAATCTTTTTCATTAGGTATATTTTATTGAGATATTTATAGTCTTTAAGAAAAATTACTACAGTCAAAAATAAAATAAAAGAAAAAAAGATCACAAATTTTTAGAATGGTGATAACTTAAGATACTCGTGTTATTTGAAAGAACATATAAATAATTTGAGAGGAAGAAAGTATTGGCTAAGCACTTTTATCACGGACGGAGACATGGAAAAAACCCGATCAAGTTATAAAGTCAATTTAGTTTAGTTTAAATTTATATTTATGTCTCTTAAATTTGACAGGAATAAATAAATGTTTAAATTATTTAAAAGTTAAATGAACAAATACAAGTGTTTCATGTGATATAAACATTTGTAGCATATTATGTAGGACGTAGAACTATCAGTCGGGCCTCTAGGCCATTCAATTTTTGTATGATTCAAAGCGTCTATCTGTGCATACATAGATTACTGTTAACGTTAAATTAAAAATTACATTATAGATATAATAAATAATAGAAATCACATACTTTTAAAATAAAATTACTATTTGTGTCCTAATTTTTAGTCTTTTTTTTTCCGGAAAAGGGTCAAAATTGCCCCTGAACTATGCAAAATAGATCACTTATACCCTTCGTTACATTTTGGGATCAAAAATACCCCCGCCGTTATCCCAAGAGACCACAAATACCCTCCAAAATTAACACCCCAAACTTTTTAGTGATGTGGCAAGCCACGTAGGACTACTCCCTCCACCTAAGCTGCCAACTAGGATTTCCACTAACCCATGCTTACTAACCCATTAATTCATCCATTTAAATTAAATTCACCTCATTATTCATTGTACCCTTAGTCCCTTACCAGAACTTTTTTTTTTCTTCATAAATTTAATAAGTGATAATTTAATTGCATCAAAAAAGTCAAAACATTACACCTCTAGAATCAAAGCAAGTTAGCTAAATTGTTTAATCTCCCGTTTCAAAAAAAATTGAATGAGGAAAATTAAAAAAATCCCAATCTCAATCACCATTGGAGATGAAATTTATGATATCTTGAAGAAAATCATGATTGCAATGCCTGTCTTCTTTCTTCTCATATTTATTTCCTAAGTCCATACTAAACTCATAAATCCCTACTTCTCCACACCTCTTCCACATCCCTTCCCCAAACCTCCTATGCGTGAAATGTGCCTCCACCGCCACTGTCTCCGGCGATTGTCACCGGAAGCCTCTCGCGTAGTGACCTATCTCAATTCTTTCTAAATCATTCATCGGACCTAATCCGATTTTATTCACTTTGTAGAGCTCACAAGATCAATTGATGTTGATCAACTGAGTATCAATACCTTCTTGATCTCTCAACCTTATCAATTCTGACCCGGTAGAACCTTATTCATCTTGCTCATTGCTTGAAAACTAAACTTAAAAACTCATTGCTTGAAAACTATCTTCAAAACTTAAAAACCCGATGAACAAATAAAATTTAAGGGAAATCTCTTGAAAACTAAACTAAAAAACCCATTTGAAACTTTAATGGAAAAAATTTAATTTTTCTTTTAAAACTAAGATTGAATTTTGGAGGATGAATTGATGGGTTAGTAAGTATGGATTAGTGGGAATCCTAGCTGGCAGCTTAGGTGGAGGGAGTAGTCCACGTGGCTTACCACATCACTAAAAAGTTTGGGGTGTTAATTTTGGAGGATATTTGTGATCTCTTGGGATAACGGCGGGGGTATTTTTGATCCCAAAATGTAACAAAAGGTATAAGTGATCTATTTCGCATAGTTCAGGGGCAATTTTGACCCTTTTCCGTTTTTTTTTTAATTTCTTCTTTTCCAGTTGAAATTCAATACAAAACAATTTGTATTCTTACATGCCTCCTTATTCATTTTCAGAATCAAATACTTCTTCTCTTAACTTCCAAGTCTTCAAACAAATATTATACATAAAGTATAGGCAGATTTTTACAACTTCGTCGAGATAGTATGATAATTGAACACACACCAACTGTATGATAAAATTTCCGAAAGAACTGGTTTGAAGATTATTGAATTACTCCAGTAAACGCAATGTGAAGACTGAAATTAACCGATAACGCAAGAATTTGGATCCTCTTCCACACTGTAATGGTGCTGATAACGAGTAGGAGCAGGGGTCGGATAAGGTCGCTGATATTCATAGTGATAGTGAGCTAGCTCTGAATATGCCTTTGTTACTGCTGCCTCTTTCTTCTTCTCATCCGCCTTCTTTGCTTCCTCTTTCTTCGGCTCGTCTTTCTTCTTCTCTGGCGTTTTTGCTGGTCCAACAGAGAGTATCTCAGGGTGACACAACTTTTTCAATTTTAAAGCTAATTCAACTGGATCTACGTTTCCTGTTACTGTCAATTTCTTCTCCTTCGTCTCTATCGCAACTGAGTCTACCCCTGCAACATCATCCAAATCAAAACTTGAATTTTATTCATATTTTAAGATCTGAGATCCTTACATATTTTTGAAGAACAATAACGTACCTTCCACGCCAGATACTTTTTTCATGACCTTTTGCTTGACTTTGTCATCTACATATTCCAACTTCAGCACTACTTTCTGTAAATGGATAACCAAATCAGACAAATTCTTTTTTCCTTTTTCAGAGGAATATTAGTAACGTTCACACTTAATCTGACTCCAACATTTTAATGGTGGAAGGGCTCAACCAATCGAACAAACATAGGTTAAATTATCGACTAGTTTTTATTAGTAATAATAGCAAACTAATAATCTAAAATAAATAGAGTAGTTAGAGTTTGATTTAATTGTGCTCCATAGCAAACGTTTGCCAAAATTTGTCAGCCGCCTCTCTCCCAAAAATCTCGCTCGCCACTCTCCTATTCTCGTTCCAATCTCTCGCTCGCTTCCTCACTTTTTATACAAACACAAGTGTATAAAAATTGTTTCTATTTGTATAAAGCAGCGGAAATTATATAAATACATATATTTTTGTTCCCCTCTCTCCCCTCTTCCAGATCTCGCTCGCCACTCTCCCAAATCTCGCTCGCCACCCTCGCCTTTCTCACTTATACAAACAGAAGCGAAATGTATAAATTGCGTTTCTGTTTGTATAAAGCGTGAGAAAATTGTATATACACATGCAAGTACATATATTTTCGTCCTATATACTTATAATTATAAATAAAAATACTCCCCTGCCCAGTTTCTTTTGCTTTTCTCTCTTTCTCGTTTTATACAAATTTAAATTGTATCTAATTTCTCTCTTTCTCGTTTTATACAATTCGATTCAATTGTATATTCCCTGTCAATTTCTCTTTTATCTTTCTCTCTTTCTTATTTTATACAAATTCAAATTGTATATAATCGTTCTATACATTTATAATCATACAATTCGTTTTATACACTTCGTTTTTATACAATTCTCTGCCCAAGTGTCTTTCTCTTTCTCGTTTTATACACTTCGTTTTATACAATTCGCTTCAATTGTATATGTATAGCGAATTATACAGTTTCTATGTTTGCTATGGAGCGCAATTATACAAACTTTGCTATAGCATATAAATATGAATTTTTTATTTGCTATATGTGAAAATTACCCTACTTTAAAACAGTAATATACAGAGATACTCGAGTAGAAGTGTCACAAAAAGGGGAATTTTGATCACTGGGCAACTTTTAAGCTTAAGTAAAGTAAAGAAAGTGTAGAAATAAGAGAGAAAAACTAACCATCATCTCGAGATCTGAGATTAGTGTCTTGAAGTAAGTAGCAGATCAACACTTGATTTCTCTTTTAAGTTGTTGATAATTAAGAAGAATATTGAATTTGTGAATGAGTTGGATAGATTTGTGGTGTCCTTATTTATAGTACTAGTGATTTGTAAGCTGAATTGAGTACACTGAAGGGGAGGGGGCGAAGAACGAGTCCGAAATTTATATAAGCCACAAAAGGATAAAATTAATAAAAATAACCTTATAGTATTTTAGTAAGTAACTAAAATAGATTTAGAATCTATTTGTTAAAATAGTTCATGTATTATGTGTTATATTATTCTATAGGCTTAAGTCATGCATAAACACTCAAAGTTATTCACATAGTTCACTTAAATACAATAATTTTATTATTCAAAACGGATATCTATTAGACACTTCGCTTACATAGCATCTTACAATATTGAGCGCCTGAAAAGGATATTTTTAGCATTTTTTAATTATATTTTTGTAATCTCTTTCTTTCTCTTTCTTTTGTAACCATAACTTTTTCCATCACCAATCCACCGCCTCCATTTTCATCATTGCAACTGTCATCATTCCCACCAGTATCAACCCATCTCCTCTCTTTTTGTCTTCAATCGCCTCTCCCTCTCCCTCTCCCAGTCTTTCTTACAGTCGTTTCATATAGAAAATATAATTAGCAGTTGTTTTTCTCAGATTTATTAGTATGGCAGCCAATACATTCATTTATTCCTCTTCTATTAAGCAATAACTATCATCACCTCTACCATTCACATCGACACTTGGTCATGTTTTTTTTCCTTTTCTTCTTATTATTATTTCTACACTCACTTCACCTCCTCTATCACCATTAAATTTATATCTGCCATCGTTGATTTAGAAACTTAGAAAAAAAATGAGAATAGTAATTCTGATAGATAGTAGGAAAGAATTTGGGTGGGTGGTTTGGTAACAATGGTGATTGTTAAAGTTTTTTTTAATTCTTTTATTTGAATCTGAACCATTTGTCTGGTTAATCTATGATAAAAGAACGGAAAACAAAAAGAGAAAGACCCGATGGGGGCTGATTCATATGGGTTGCAGGGAAAAGTTCGGTGGTGGGGGAATTGTGCAGATTACAAAATTTTATTTTATTTTTTATGTTTTAAAATATTTTTTTCGCTCAATTGAATTACTATATTTTTTGATAATTTTTTGGATCCCATTTGAGTTTTGACATATGTTATAACTTTATTCGTCATAATGACATGTCATATCGAGTGTGTCTCACACATTTTATATTTTTAGCTTATTGTCCAAAAATGTCAAATAGGTGTCAATCCTAAGTATTAGAGGTGTTCAATAGGTACAAGACTTAGTTAAGACGTTTAAGTTAAATATACGGACAACTTTAAGGGGTTGTATTTGAATTAAGCCTATTTAATACTATATTTGATAGGAATTTGGGTTTATGTATAACTAATCTAACATCTTACATTACATTATAGGATGTATTACTAATATCTTTCATTTGGAGGTATTAGTTATACATTGGATTTAATACCATTGATAAGTCTATGTAAAGAAAAAATATCCCTCAAATCATCTTAATTATTTTGCTTATTTTCTTAATTTTATGTTATACATTTGTACTAGTAAATTTATTTATTTAAATTAGCTTACAAATTATCTGGAGTGTGTTGTTTGTTATTAAACAAATCAATACAATATTTTGAAATATGAATATGTGTGGGTGTATATATATATATATATATATATATATATATATATATATATATATATATGTATCTTTGGTTTTCTATTTATTTGTATTTTGAACAGTTTTTAAAATTGCATACATCTATAATTTATATTTTTTATGTATAAATGTAGATGGTTTAACTTTCACATATAGCCACTTAAAACTAGCCTAATTACTCTTCATAGTTATAGTTTGATAATTACAATTCTTAGATTGCATGTTATAGGGAAAGAGACGCGAGTGAGACTGGAAGAGAAAGGAGAGAGGCGAGAGAGGGGGAAAAGAGTGGGAGAAAGGTGAATTGTATATGTATATCAGTTAGATAATTTGTATATTATACATATGTATTTTCATACATGACAAACGAGATTGGGAAAGGGAGGAGAGAGACGAGTGAGATTGTGAGAGGGAGGAGAGTGACGAGCGAGAGAGTGGGAGAGAGCTGAATTGTATATGTATATCAATTAGATAATTGTGCATTATACATATGCATTTGTATATATGGCAAACGAGATTGGGAGAGGGAGAAGACAGGCGAGCGAGTTTGGGAGAGGGAGGAGAGAGGAGAGAGGCAGAGAGTGGGAGATTGTGAATTGTATATATATATATATATATATATATATATATATATATATATATATATATATATATATATATATATATATATATATCAGTTAAATAATTATATATTCTGACGAATTATACATATACAAACGTGATTAATTATACAAACTCAAAATCAGCCCACGTAATTTATGTATAATGTTAGTCGGTAGTTATAGCAAGTGATGAGTAATTAAATAGTATAAGTTTGCTTAACCGCATAATTTTTCCTTTTTTCTATTATTTACCGTCGTTTCAATTTTAAAAGTAGATGGTTTATATTTTTAAAATTGAAATTTTGTGGGTGATCAATTTATTAAGATGAAAACTATTTATTCTTAAATAATTCAAGTGAAAAAATAGCAAACATGACAAGAAAATTGTTTTTCTCCTAACTAGTTAGAAGGTGATAAAAACTAATATTGTCCAACACTTATCTACTTTATCAATTACATAATAATTCAAGGATATAATTGGAAAGAAACTTTTTATAGAATTTTAATCCAAATACAAGATAAGGTGAGAAACAATGAATCAAACAACTGATAAAAATAATCGATATATTATTAATCCCTGCATTATTAATCTCTGCATTACTAATCCATATGTTATTAATCTTTGTACCAAACGATCCCTTAGTATAAAAAATTGCTTTATTCAATATTTGAAATGTTTTTCCTTAATCTTATAACGTGTATCTTTTAATATAAAATGTAATTATTTTAAATTTGATGATCTTGAACCGGCAACTGCAACGGCCCACACAAAAAAAATCAATATCTCAAAAGATTGAAGTAGCACAACCCGACAACACAACAATTGGACAAAACAACAATCCGACCCTACAAATTTGTAGATCGAATTGTTGTGTTGTCATATTGTGCTAGTCGAATCTCAAGATTTTAATTTTTTTGTGTGGAGGCTTCAGTTGTTGGATTGGGACCATGAAAGTGAAACATGAAAGTGAAAGGTGATAAGAAGGAAAGTGAAAAGGTAAAATGTATGAAAAGTGTAAAAAATAGTTTTGTTTTATAAAAGATAAGAAATAAGTCTGATTTATATTAAAATATATATATTATGAGATTAATGAAAAATATTCGAAATATTGAACAAAACAAAAGTTCTTTAAATTAAATCTATTTTTAATTACTTATTAAAATATTGACTTATTTTAGTTAATTTTATCTTTTTATGACTTATTTTAGTTCCGGCGGCACGAAGAAGCAAACTAGACAACTCTACCAAGTCTTCGTCTTTTGTAATTTCATTTTCAGCCCATTGTCAAATTTCTTCCTATCATTAAATGCTAAGAAAAATATATCAAAAAAATACTTTGGCTTCAACTTCTTTTCACACGAAATTTAAGGTGAAAAAAGAGATTTTTAAAATATGCGGTTTCAAATACGTTCAAAGTCTCAAATCATAAAAATAACAAAAAGAGATGTGTTAAATTTCATTTTTCTTCTAATTATTTGTGTAAATATAAATTATTTTATTCAGACTTAAAATTAGAATTGTTAAAAAAGATCAGCGCAGCCTCATTCGATCCAAGCCTTATAGGCCAAAGAATTTTTCTGAAAATGTTCAACCCAACTCAATCCTAAAAGAATCGCGGGCTGAGGCGAGTTAATTTTAATAAAAATTAAATAAATAATTTTTTCAAATTTAAATTTCTATAACATCAAGAAGTTGAGAAAAATTTTAAATTAAATATGTCAAACAATGTTGTTGTTTTAATAACACTAGCCAAAAATCTAATATTATTAGCATATATCTAAGATACTAATTACGCAAGATATATGTATATGATGTGATACATCCATTGTACACGAGCGAAACAAGAGAGTGACAAACCAAAAGAGAGTTAGGTGAGGCACATAATTTGTTTATGTATTCTAAATGTATATTATATGTGAATTCATTTAGATAGCATGTACTTAAAAAAATTTAATCAAATATTGAATTCATGTATCTCAAAATAGATATATTTAAACATATCAAAATTTAATTAAATTCATAATATTACAACTTAAAATTAGCTCATACACTCTATTTAAGAGTAAAATATTTTGATATATTAGAAAGGACGGTTTCGACATGACAGTTTTGTGACAAAAAGGTGAAACGTGTGAGGGTATAATTGTTTGTAAAGCATTTTATAAAATAAAGTTTGCCTAAGAAGGTTGTCTTTTGTGCTTTGATATTTGGACAATATTAACAACTTCAAAAGAGTAACCTTCTTTTTCTATAAAATTACAGAATATGTCCTACACTAAAGTGACAGTGAACATGGCGGGACCCATTGCATAATGCCTACAGTTAGGTGTGTGAGATCCTCCCAAACGTAATAGTGGGTCCCGTTGGTCAGTTTTTATCCATGAAAATATTCAAGTGGAGAAAATTATTAACAAATGTGTAGAACTCGAACATTTTGCAGTAATCAGTATTGTTCAATGTTAACAAAATTAATATTTAATTGACATATACTATATTATTTTCCTCAATGTTTATTATATCTAAAAAATCAATGAATATTTGTTTTCTGATGTTACTCATGAATCTGTGAAGTATACCAAAGATCAAGTTGCCATTCTCATTTCTGTTGTGCGTATTTCATATTATGAAAATATTTATGGTCATAAAATTAGAGAGAGAAAAAATTCTGAGTCAGGATCACCTTTTTTAAGATATAAATGAGATTATCCAAAGAGGAATTCCATTTGACGAAGAGTTTCCTAGTTGGAGAGTTTTCATCGAAAAAAAATGAAATAATAATCTTAATAAGAATAAGGATCGAACAATTATTAAAGAATAATTTAATTATTTTTCTCTACATCATATTAATTGATTTTTTTTGTCACGAGCCATCCACTTCTAGTCTAATAATAAAAATATGAATCTCTTTAAAATAAATTTAAATAAAAAATGTCAAATATTCATAATTACACAAGGATATATTTAATTACATTGAATGCAAGCCAAGTCTTCAACAATATTGTTTGGTTTGAATTCAAGTTTCAGTAGGATTAACTATGATAGTGTTGTAAATAATAACAATTTGTGAATGTCCATTATACCTCTCTTATGCCTATAAAGGCATTGTAATCTCTATGCAAAAGACATCAAAAATAAGGAAGATTCAAGTTTCCTATTTTATCTCTCTAATACATTCTTCTCTCCTTAGCTGCTATTAAGTTTAATTTTAGTACTTAGTCTTTATTTTATAACACGTTATCAGCACGAGACTCTGTCATATCAAAGTTTGAAGACTAAATTTGAAGGCTAAGGTATTATTATTTTTCTTCTTTTTATTATGGCTAATCTTACTAAACTTGAGTTCGTTGCCCTTCAAAGTTCGGGCAAGAACTACCTTTCATGGGTATTGGATGCTGAAATCCATTTGGATGCTATGGGTCTTGGAGACACCATTAAAATTGAAAATAAAGCATCAAAACAAGACTGTGCTAAAGCAATGATATTCTTACGTCATCATATTGACGAAATTTTGAAAATTGAATATCTCACAGTCAAAGATCCACTCGTTTTGTGGAATAACCTAAAAGAAAGGTATGACCATTTGAAGATGGTCATTCATCCAAAGGCACGATATGATTGGATGAATTTAAGACTACAAGACTTTAAGTCTATTCATGAGTACAATTCTGCCATGTTCAGAATTACTTCTCAATTGAAACTATGTGGAGATACAGTTAATGATGTTGATATGCTGGAAAAAAACGTTCTCCACATTTCATGCCTCGAATGTGCTTTTACAGCAACAATATCGAGAAAAGGGTTTCAAGAAGTATTCTGAACTGATTTCTCATCTTCTCGTGGCTGAACAAAATAATGATTTGTTAATGAAAAATCACGAGAATCGTCCCACTGGATCTACACCACTTCTTGAAGTGAATGAGGTGTACGCCCACCACGCTAGGCGTGGAAGAGGCCGTGGCCGTGGCCGTGGACGTGGTCGTAATTACGACCAAGAGCGAAATCCTTTTCCCGGTGTTAATCATTTACCAAAGAAAAATAGTCATCAAAGGGGAAAAGGAAAAGATGAGAAACGTGAAACAATTAAAATAAATTGTTTTCGATGTGGTGGAAAGGGTCATTATGCACGTGATTGCCGTACTCCTAAACACTTGGTTGAGCTTTATCAAGCATCACTAAAAAGGAAGGATAAAAATCTCAAAACTAATTTTATCACTGATCATATTGACATCACACACTTGGATGTGGCGGATTTCTTCACACACCCTGAAGGAAAAATAGATCACTTAATTTGTGACGGTTCTGTGAATATGGAAGAATAATAATGGTTGAAATTTACTAATGTTATTAATATTTGTTGTTTTGTATTGATCATAATTGAGTCCATTCTTATAGAAACACCAATGGAAAGTGAGTTGGAATGTTATGATTTGTAAAAGAATTGAAAAATATTAACATTATACTTTCCTTTAACTTTTGTGGTCATAAAAGAAAAATGTATAAGTAAGACCACTACCTAAATTGGTTAGTGAAAAACACCTTTTCCTTTTTTGTCACTCAAATGTCATTTCAAGATAATAAATTATACTAATACTTTAAACATACTAAACTAAATCAAATTTAGTGTTAAAGATTTGAGTGATAAAAATCTTATGCATTATTAATGATTCAAATATCATTTTAACATTTACATTATTTCTTAAATATTTAACAAAAAATAATTAATCATTTAATATAAATTAATTTCATTACTTTTGAAGATATGGATAATTTTCCAAGCAAATTATTAAATTATGAAGACATTTGCTTGATTGATTCTGGTACAACACACACGATATTTAAAAATGAGAAATATTTTTCTCATTTGAGTATGAGCAATATGAATGTTACTACAATATCTGGTAGTACTAATTTGATTAAGGGCTCCGGAAGAGCCATTATAATTTTGCCCAAGGGAACTAAACTCATAATAAATAATGCCATGTTTTCTCCTCAATCTCGGAGAAACTATAACGCCCCAAAATGAACTAAGGTGAACTAGAGTCTCATGGTTGTTTCTTGAGTTAATTTTAAGTTAAACGGAGTTAGTTTGGTGTCCTTAGGCAGTGTACAAGATTTGGTTAAGTTTGGAGTTCAATCGACCAAAAACGTCCAAGACGTTCGGATGGTATGCCTTAGAATGTACTTGTATGTCTTGGCGAGTTTGGATGAGTTTTATGTGTTCGTTTTACTTGAAACATGCGTCGGATGTTCCCTAGACCTAGACGACTTAGTTTAGGGGTTTGACGTCTGGGCACGACCTCACCTAGGACCCCAAGGACTCTAGATGAAGGGCCCCAGGACTTGGGCAAGTCTGCCCATCAGTAGCTCACGACGGCCATGGCGACGGTCCGTCGTACTCAGGACGGTCTGTCGAGCCAGGGCGTCGTGGGTGACAGAGAGTGAAATTGGGACAGGCTCCATTTAGAAGCCAAGTGTTCCTCGACGGAACCCCGTGACGGTCCGTGGTGGACGTGACGGTCCGTCGAGGAGGTCTCGTCGACGAAGCCTGCCAGTGCATGATTTAAAGGCTGCCAGCTTAGGGTGTTTTATGTAAATACACCCCAAGCCTTATAAGACTCTCTTACACCTTAAACCTAGAGAAGAGCCCCCTTTTCTCTTCAAGATCCAACTCTCTCTTTCTCTCAAGAATATTCTCTCAACTCTCTTGGAAGCTAGAAGTCAAGGAAGGATAGGAGGACGGATTGGGAATTGTTTCTTCATCAAATTCGTGGGTTTCTTTCTCCTAAAGGTATGGTATCCATTCTTGAATACCTTTCCATTCAAGAAGCCAACTTCCAAAATGGTTTTCAAGAGGGGTTTTAAACTCAACTTCTTCTAAACTTTGATTTCTATTATGGGTCTTCTTGTAACTAAGTTCTAATGGTTTAAATGTATTTATCTTGGTTTGAATAGATGGTTTTGATGTTAAAACTCCATGAAACTCTTGTATATGCATACTTCAACTTTTGGCATGAAAATGGGTTATGTGAGCATGATTTGAGTAAGGTATGAACTTGGGTCTTCTTGTGTATGTCATGTTGGTGTAGCTACTGCCCTAAGGGCCTTAATATGGTGAAATATTGATAAATTGCTTATGGGTAATGATGGTTTGATTTGTTGATGAGTTGCTCTCATTGTATAGTTCTTATTATGAATTGCTATTTGAGTTGTATGGTCCACCTTATGGGTGGCGGTGCTAATTGATGAACTTGATGTTACTTAGTATGGTTTGAGTATGTGACCTTGAAGGTCTAATATGTGAAATGAAGATATATTGGAAATGGGTCTTATGTTGTGTTTGATGTAGCTTGTATTGCATGTTTGACCTAGTTTATGTCTAAATGAAGTATATGATTATGAGAAGTATGTAGAGTGTGTAGCTTGATGAATCAAGGTTAAAGTATGAGTAGAAATTGATGGAAATGAAATGATGCTTATATGCAAGGTGTGCACATGTACACACACACTCTTCTAAGATTTGTATTATGTCAAGTTGAGCAAAAAGGGGAAATCTTGAGGTGGACACACTTCGTGAGTTGAGATGTAGTGTCCAGTAACAACCTCTCCATTTCCTAGTGAGCTTTCTATGATAGAATTTTATGTTGAGAAATCCGTGTGGAGTTATGCCTAGCACCGAGAGGATATGAAGGGGAGGTGGATTGCACTTCGTTAGTTGAGATGTTGTAATCCAAAGTACCTCTTGAGATGAGTACTCCTCGTTAGTAGAGAGTGAGTTACTTAGTAGCAATCTCCTTATCCCTTAACTATGTGCCCGCATAGGTGTAGCTATTGGAAAAGCCATGTAAATGCTAAGAAGCATGACCTTACTCTAGGCAAGTAAGGATCCCTCATCCGATAGGGGTTAATATCGGGATTCCATGTCTAGCTCTCATGGTCTTTGTCGGTTAAGCTAACTCCCACAAAAGAATTGATTTGAAACTAATTATCTTGTGTATTGTTGAAATTGTGTATGTATGTCGTGAAATGCTCAATCCACATTAGTTACCAAGTAGGAGCATTGAGTGGGAGTAGTAGTATGGGATGCATTCTCACATTGCACTTGGTGTGACCTATACCTACTATGGGAGAAGAGTACTTTCATGAAATCTGTGTGAATGAGTACTATGGTGTAATGTTATGGAGGATTATTGTGGAGTACTTGAGTAAATGGGATCCATTAAGAGTACTAAGTGGGAGTGGTAGTATGGGATGCTACTCTCACATTGCACTTGGTATGACCTATATTTCCATGAGTGTTTTGCATATGTTAGCCAAGGGCGTGGATTTGATTTCTAACGAAGTAAGCCTAAGATTAGGTAGTTTTAAGGGTCGCTTTGGTGTGCTTTGAAGGGAGGTGTAATGAGAGTCCCTTCTTGGCTCACCTTAGGGAGTCTTAGAATAACCTTGGGTTAGGGCAACTTCAAAGAAAAAGGGTTCATATGACTTGGACCGTGCCTTTCACTGTAAGGTCTTCATGGTAAGAATTCAAAATGTTCACTATGATGCTTTATTCAATTTTATTGCAAGTTTAGCAAAGTTAATTGAAATGTTCCTTTTGTTTACTTTAAGTTTGGTAAGATAGCCATAAAGCGTTAAATCGTTGATTCTTATGTGGGTTTGCTCCTAGATTCATGAAGGTTATATTTGAATTGCATAAAAAGCTATCTTTACTAAAATGTCCCTTTTTGCATGTTTTTGCATATGCCATACTTAGTACATTGCTGTACTAACCCCATACTTTTTATACCTTATGAGTATAGGTTGGAAGCCTTTGGAGGATCGAAGTTGAAGCTTGGGAATTCTATCTCTCAAGACTTGGGTATGTCCTCATATATTCGAGGACATAGTTTTTATGTTTCT
The DNA here is from genome assembly GCA_016801875.1 of Solanum sitiens. Classification (NCBI taxonomy): domain Eukaryota; kingdom Viridiplantae; phylum Streptophyta; class Magnoliopsida; order Solanales; family Solanaceae; genus Solanum; species Solanum sitiens. Next base: position 16,299 of record JABWTJ010000302.1, read on the forward strand.
TAGTTTCTTTATTAAGACTTAAAAATGTATTTATTCTATTGTAAAGGGCCGTGTCCCTAAGATTCTAAGTTGTGTCTTTAAGTTGGCTTGTGACGATAAGATTTCCTAGTATTTATGAAAAGACACCTTTTATTATTATTATCGTGAAAAGTTTTAATTCCGCACTACTTTTCATGCTTCATGTTATGAATGCGAGTTAGAGGGCTTGTACGAGACCCCAAAGGGGTCAAGTACGCCGGTCATGATTCGAAGGTTTTCCCTAACTTCTAGGGGGTGCTTTCGGGTCGTGACAAGACTTGGTATCAGAGCCTAAGGTTTTGGGAAATAGTTTAAGGTCTGAAAGTCTCACAAGCCACATCTAGTAGTATCTTGGTCCTTGGTGTGTCGCGACACATCCATGGACAAGAGGCTATAGGATGCTACAAGTTTCACTTTCTTCTCTATTCTAGTATCGTGCCTTAGAGTTGAGTATATAAGGTGTCTATTCTCAACCTCTTCTTTTGTGTTTTTAGGACATGAATACGAGGAGATCGACCGCTAGAAGGGAGGAGGGAGGTGTACAAAATGAGAGAGTCCTTCCCCATGTTGACCAAGTTCCTATTGTTGTTTTAGGGGAGGAAAATGAGGAGGTTCCTCTTCAAGAACCTCAAGTGCCTCCGGAACCTCAAGGACCTCAAGTGCCTCCTATGCCTCAAGCTCCTTTTGTTGAGGGTGATATGACTAATGCGGAGTTGAGGGCTGCCCTAATGAACTTGACCCAACTCATGACGGCTCAAGCTCAAGTTGTCAACAATCACTTTGTGGGCCAAGCTAACCTAGGAGATAGGCCCCAACCAAATGCTAGTACTCCCGCTTCTAGGATTCGGGATTTCATGAGGATGAACCCTCCTACCTTTCATGGCACTAAGGTGGATGAAGATCCACAAGGCTTCATAGATGAGGTTTTCAAGGTGGTAGATGCTATGGGTGTGACCCCTAGGGAGAAAGCGGAATTGGCCGCTTACCAACTTAAGGATGTTGCTCAAGTGTGGTATGAGCAATGGAGGGGTGAGAGACCCTTAGAAAGAGGACCGGTTGATTGGGAGGAATTCAAAGAGGCTTTCCTAGATAGATTCTTTCCTTTGGAGTGGAGGGAGAAGAAGATGGTTGAATTCATGAACCTCCGTCAAGGGGGAATGAGTGTGCAAGAGTACTCTCTCAAATTCACCCAACTCTCTAAGTATGCCCCAAACATGGTAGCCAACCCTAGGGCTAGGATGAACAAGTTTGTGATGGGCGTGTCTAGCTTGGTGGAAAAAGAGTGTCGTACGGCTATGCTTCTTAATGACATGGATATCTCTAGGCTCATGGTTTATGCGCAACAAATTGAGGAGTCCAAAATTAGGGAGATAAGGCAAGAGGGTAAGAGACCTAGGTCGGATGATTCTAGTCACCAAAGGCCTAAGAAGAGGTTTTATCCCCAAGATTCTTCTATGGGAAACAAGGATAGGGCTCCAAATCAATCTTCTCAAGGTGGTGGTCATTCCTATGAAAGGGCTAGGTGCCCTACTTGTGGCAAGCAACATGGGGGTAAGTGTCTTGCCGGAACGGATGGTTGTTTTGCATGTGGTAATAGAGGCCACAAGATGAGGGACTGCCCAAACCTTAAATCAAGGGGGAGAGATGTCAATCAAGCTTCCCTAGATCCTAATGCTCCCAAGAAAAACCCTTCCTATGGGATGGGGGCTAGAAAGGATAATTAATCCGGATTGATGGTTTTGGTAAGTCTCAACTCTTGGTTATTGTTGCTTTTGTGTTATGAAATGAGTATATATGGTTTTATAGTTCATATGATCATGTCATCCTGATAAATTGCTCAAAGAGTGGAATTTTGAAAGTTTTCTATATTTGACAATGTTACAGTCAATATTCACTGTGAAAAATTTGCAATTTGAGAAAAAGACTCCTAAGATTCTAAGTTGTGTCTTTAAGTTGGCTTGTGACGATAAGATTTCCTAGTATTTATGAAAAGACTCCTTTTATTATTATTATCGTGAAAAGTTTTAATTCCGCACTACTTTTCATGCTTCATGTTATGAATGCGAGTTAGAGGGCTTGTACGAGACCCCAAAGGGGTCAAGTACGCCGATCACGATTCGAAGGTTTTCCCTAACTTCTAGGGGGTGCTTTCGGGTCGTGACAGAAACTTATTGAATTTCAAAGTTATCCGTGAAAATGGTTATCATATCAAGACAATTGATGAAATGAATCTTGAATATCTTGGTATAACCAAAAATGTCTCCGGGCAGACATATGTTGTAGAAAAATTCACGGCCTTATCTTCTGGATTGTATTGGACAAAAATTAGTGCAATTGAGGCACATTCTATAGTAAACCGGGGGTTTACTGATTCCAATACTTTCGTACTTTGACAGGATCGTTTGGGACATCCTGGGTCTATAATGATGAGACGAATTATAGAAAATTCAAATGGGCATCCATTAAAGAAGTTGAAAATTCTTTTAAATGGTGAATTTTCTTGTGATGCGTGTTATCAAGGCAAGTTAATTGTGAGACCATCACCAACAAAGGTCAAAATTGAGTCCCCTGCGTTTTTGGAACGTATACATAGGGACATTTGTGGGCCAATTCACCCACCGAGTGGGCCATTTAGATATTTTATGATCTTGATAGATGCTTCCTCTAAATGGTCTCACGTATGCCTATTGTCATCTCGCAATTTGGCATTTACAAAATTGTTGGCACAAATAATACGATCACGGGCACAGTTCCCTGATAATCAGATTAAGTCTATTCGCTTTGATAACGCTGCAGAGTTTTCATACCAAACATTCAATGATTATTGTCTATCGATTGGGATAAGAGTTGAACATCCTGTAACTCATGTTCACACTCAAAATGGTCTGGCTGAGTCATTAATTAAACGACTGCAGTTGATTGCAAGACCATTACTTATGAAAACTAAGTTGCCCACTTCTGTGTGGGGTCATGCAATTTTGCATGCTGGAGCACTTATTCGTCTCAGGCCGACAAATTATCATAATTTTTCTCCATTACAATTGGCTTTGGGTCAACAACCCAATATATCTCATCTGAGAATTTTTGGATGCGCTGTTTATGTGCCGGTTGCACCACCACAGCGCACTAACATGGGTCCCCAAAGAAGGTTAGGAATATATATTGGGTTTGAATCGCCCTCTATTATTCGCTACCTTGAGCCATTAACTGGAGATATGTTCACAGCTCGATTCGCTGATTGTCGGTTTGATACTTTTCCCAAAATTAGGGGGAGAAAATACTAAAATTAAAGGAGAAATTTTGTGGAAAAATCCATCATTGTCTCATCTTGATCCTCGTACTTCCATTTGTGAGCTAGAAGTACAAAAGATCATTCATTTGCAGAAAATCGCAAATCAAATGCCAGATGCATTTACAGATTTGAAAAGGATTACTAAATCACATGTTCTTGCAAAGAATGTCCCAATTCGAATTGATGTCTCCGTAGGACCATCAACTAGTGTCATAGCTAATGAGTCAAAAGCACGCCTGAAGCGTGGTAGACCATTAGGATCAAAGGATCAAAATCCTAGAAAAAGAAAATTAAAAGATCAAAATGACACTATCAAAAAACCTCACATAGAAAGTCAAGATGTGAGTAATTCTGATATCCTTGGAGGAATCAATGAGCTTGAGACTCAAGGAATAATGAACTATCCATAAAATCAAGTGATCATGAAACAAATCTAAATCGCTCAGAAATAGCGGTGGATTATGTTTTTGCATACAATGTTGCATAAAAAATTATGCAAAATTGTGAGGATCTTGAACCTCAATCTGTTGAAGAATGTCGACAGAGAAATGACTGGCAAAAATGGCAAGAAGCAATTCAATCAGAATTGGATTCACTTGTCAAGCGCGAAGTTTTGGGGTCTATAGTACAAACACCTAATGGTGTTAAACCTGTTGGCTATAAATGTGTTTTTATTCGGAAAAGAAATGAGAAAAATGAAATACAAAGGTACAAAGCACGTCTAGTTGCACAAGGATTTTCTCAAAGGCCCGGCGTCGATTATGAAGAGACATACTCACCCGTTATGGATGCAATAAATTGCGTTATCTCATTAGTTTGACGATCCATGAGAAACTTGAAATGTATTTGATGGATGTGGTTACAACCTACCTTTATGGATCACTCGATAATGAGATATACATGAAAATTCCTGAAGGATTCAAAATGCCCAAAGCATACAGTTCAAAGCCTCGGAATATGTACTCAATTAGATTGCAAAGATCATTGTATGGATTGAAGCAATCTGGACGCATGTGGTATAACCGTCTTAGTGAGTATTTATCTAAGGAAGGTTATATAAATGATGCGATTTGCCTATGTGTGTTTATAAAGAAAACAATATCAGGGTTTGTTATACTTGCTATTTATGTCGATGACATAAACCTTATCGGAACTCTAATGGAACTTCACAGGGCAATCGATTATTTAAAGAATGAATTTGAGATGAAAGATCTCGGAAAGACAAAATTATGTCTTGGTTTGCAAATAGAGCATTTGACAAACGGTATTTTTGTTCATCAATCTGCATACACACAAAAGGTGTTGAAAAGATTTTATATGGATGAAGCACATTCATTAAGTACTCCAATGGTTGTCCGATCACTTGATGTAAATAAAGATCCATTTCGACCTCTAGAAAAGGATGAGAAAATTCTCGGTCCTGAAATACCATATCTTAGTGCAATTGGTGCACTAATGTACCTTGCTAACACTACAAGGCCTGATATAACCTTTTTCGGTTAATTTGTTGGCAAGATATAGTTCTGCTCCTACTAAGAGACATTGGAATGGAATCAAACACATATTGCGGTATTTAAAAGGGACTATTGATATGGGTTTATTCTACTCTGACGATTGTAGTCCAAATCTTGTTGGCTATGCTGATGCAGGATATTTATCTGACCCACACAAAGCTAGATCTCAAACAGGTTATGTATTCACATGTGGGGGTACTGCTATATCTTGGAGATCTACGAAACAGTTCATCGTGGCCACTTCATCAAATCATGCTGAGATAGTAGCTATTCATGAGACAAGCCGAGAATGTGTGTGGTTAAGGTCCATTATACACCTTATTCGAGAAAAATGTGGTTTGAAATGCGACAAAGTACCCATAACCTTATATGAAGATAATGCAGCATGCATAGCACAACTCAGGGGAGGATTCATAAAAGGCGATAGAACGAAACACATTTCACCAAAGTTTTTCTACACACATGAGCTCCAGAAGAATGGTGATATCAACGTACATCAAATTCGTTCGAGTGATAATGTGGCTGATTTATTCACCAAGTCTTTGCCAACCGCAACTTTCGAGAAGATGGTATACAAGATTGGAATGAGAAAACTTGGACAACTAAATCATGGTTTTCATCAGGGGGAGTAAAATACGCGCTGTACTCTTTTTCCCTTAATCAAGGTTTTATCCCACTGGGTTTTCCTGATAAGGTTTTTAATGAGGCAGCAAGTAATGCGTATTAGGATCAACTATTTACATTTGTTACTTTATTAAGAATTTATTTTAAATGAACATTCAAGGGGGAGTGTTGTAAATAATAACAATTTGTGAATGTCCATTATACCCCTCTTATGCCTATAAAAGACATTGTAATCTCTATGGAAAATACACCAAAATAAGAAAGATTCAAGTTTTCTATTTTATCTCTCTAATACATTCTTCTCTCTTTAGTTGCTATTAAGTTTAATTTTAGTTCTTAGTCTTTATTTTATAACAGATAGAATAATTATGATGAAATTATTTTTTTATTGAGTGTTTGGTTTGTTATATTCAAAATAATAAATTTTAAGAACAATTTATTCGTTTATAAAGTGCCCTTCATAAATGTAAAAAGTAATGTAACAAAAGGGTTGAAAGTGACATTTTTATCATTTACTTAATTTATTTCGGAAAAAGTTATTCCGATCTTGCCAGTCAAATAACAAATTAATGGTACTATAATTTAATTCGAGAACTATTAGGTGTTTTTAATTCTAACTTCACTACTCTGGTCTCAAATTATTTTTAATTATGATCATCTTTTCACTATTTTATCCTCATTCGTGTTCTTTAAGATGTACTACAATCTTTCTTCGTTCAAGGTATTCGTAATTATTTTTAAGAATTATTATAAATAATTTGAGACGGGGCAGTATCAGCTAAGCATATTTTTCATGACAGCATATTATAGCTGTTCATAGAAAAAAAAAAGTGGGATCGGGTTATGAAGTCAATTGCAACCGTTGATAACTATATTGCCTTTCAAGTGAATTAGACATAATTTTCAGTCCTATTTTTCGAGGTGAAATTCAATCCAAACATAATTTGTATTGTTAATTGGCGTTTGGTATATGATATCATATGACGATATGAAATCATTAGATGACTCTTATTTTTTTTCAGCTTCAAATGCTTATTATTATCACAACTTTCAATTCTTCAACCAAATATAGTACAACAAATCTCACAAATAATCTCGTACATTACACAGATTTTACTATTACCTCATACCTAATTCTTCAACCAAATATAGTACAATAAATCTCACAAGTAATCTCGTACTCTACGCAGATTTTTGTAGAGGTACAGATCGAGGCTTGTATGAACTACTCCACTAACTCAACACAAATAAACACAATGTGAAGTTAGCAGATAACACAAGAATTAGGATCTTCTTCCACACTGTAATAGTGCTGATAAGCAGGAACAGGGGTTGGGTACTGCGGATAAGGTTGTTGATATTGATAGAGAACTGGAGCTGGATATGCCTTTATTGCTGCCGCTTTCTTTTTGTCATCTGTTTTCTTCGGCTCATCTTTCTTCTTCTCCGGCTCTTTTGCTGGTCCAACCAATACTATCTCAGTGTGACACAGTTTCTTCAATTTTGAAACTAATACAACTGGATCTACATTTCCGATTACTGTCAATTTCTTCTCCTTTGTATCTATCGACATTGAGTCTACCCCTGCAACATCATCCCCACCAAAAAAAATAAATCACTAAAACTTGAATTTCATCCGTATTGCAAGATCTGGAATTCTGACATAATTTTGAAGAATAAAACGTACCTTCCACAACAGAAACTTTTTTCATGACCTTTTGCTTGAATTTTTCATCCACATACTCCAACTTCAGCACTACTTTCTGTAAATAAACAACCAAATCAGAAAAAAAATAAAATACTCGTGTTCAACCAATTGAGCTAAACTTTACTTGTTTAAAATCAAATACTGATTAAGCCTGTGATTTACAAATCAACACTTGAAAACTAACCATCATTTCGAGATCTGAATTAAGTGTATGGAAAGTAAGTAGCAGATCAACACTTAAAATTCTTTGAAACAGAGAAAAATATGGAAGGGAATAGTAAGAAATATGTTGGAGTTGTGAATGTGTTTGATAGATTTGCAGTTATTTATAGTAGTAGTGATTTTTGAGCTGAATTGAGAGTAGAGTGAAGAGCAGGGAGGGGACGAAGAAGCAACCGAGTCAACTTTACTAAGTCTTTTCTTGTGTGTTTGTGCGTTCTCTTTTTTTCAGTGAATGGTCAATAGAAAATTTTTATTTTAAGCAGGTACAACCAACAAAACTTATATGAAGATCCATCAAACTTTTCGACATATGGATTGTAGGGTCCACGTTAAATTTAATTAAATAAATTAAATATTGTATTGAAACTTGAAAGTTGAACAGTGAAGTAAAAAAAGCAAGAAGGAAATAATTGTATGTTATAATAAACTTTGCATATACAAATAAGGGTAACTTTTATATGTAACAAATATAAAATTCATATTTGTATGTTATAGTAAAATTTGTATAATTGCGCTTTATAGAAAACATATATATGTATAATTCGCTATACATATACAATTGAAGCGAATTGTATAAAACGAAGTGTGTAAACGAGAAAGAGAAAGAGACTTGGGCAGAGAATTGTATAAAACGAAGTGTATAAAATGAATTGTATATTATAAGTGTATAGAACGATTATATACAATTTGAATTTGTATAAAACGAGAAAGGGAGAAAGGCAAAAGAGACTTGGGCAGGGAATATACAATTGAATTGAATTGTATAAAACGAGAAAGAGAGAAATACAAAAGAGACTTTGGCAGAGAAGTACTTTTATTGTATAATTATAAGTGTATAAAATGGACATATATGTATTTGCATGTGTATATACATTTTTCTCTCGCTTTATACAATTAGAAACACAATTTATACAATTTTATTGTATAAAACGAGAGAGGCGAGCGGAGGGAGCAAGTGAGAGAGGGAGAGTGGCGAGCGAGAATATGAGGAGAGAGAGGGAGTGACAAACAGTTTGCTATGGAACACAAATAAATCAAACGGTAGCTATTATATTTATTTTATATTATTAGTTTGACAATCCAAAAAGGCCTCGCACAACTAACACTATCTATGCGAGGCACATAATAAAATTTTTCATGGTGAATATATCTTTCTATCCTTTGTACTTCCTCCGTTCCAATTTAGAGAAAAGGTCCAAAATAGTTCCTCGTCACTGGGTTAAGATTTAAAGTCATTTTTTATAGTTCATAATATTTGTAATATTGGTGCACTTTTGATCCTTCTTTAAAATTTTATCTATTTTTTAATATAGATTTTATTCATAATTTATGTATGGAATGTTTAATCGTCATTTTATATTTTTAATAGAAATAATAACTCTATATGAGAGATTGTGAGAAGAAAAATACCTTATTTTGTTTAGTAAAAATTGTATTGCAGGTAAAGTCGAGAGATTCATCACAATGATTTCACGTACAATAGTACAATTTTTTCTTTTCTTGCAATGTCATATGTTAGAATGTTCTTAGTTTAGCTGCAGTAATATTTATACTAAACAGAACAAGGTATTCTTCTTCTCACCTCTCTCACATAGAGTTATTATTTCTACTAAATATATCAAAAGACGATGGGACATTCCTTACATAAAATTATGAATAAAATTAATGTTAAAAAATAAGCAAAAGTTTTGGGAGGATAACCAAAAGTGCACCAATATTGCAAACATGAGTGACTATTAGTGTTCCATGTGAAAATTCAATGATGACTTTGAGTTTTAACCCAAAGATGAGGGACTATTTTGGGTCTTCTCTCTCCCAATCACCCGACACTTTTCGAATTTTAAAATTTAAATAAATTTAGTTTTGATCGTAAATTTCTTATATATTTTTTAGTTATTTTAAATTATCAATTATTGTGACTTATAGAAAATTTTATGTAGTTTACAAATATATAAATTTAATTTTAAAAAAGATTAAAAGACTTCACATGAAAATTTTCAATCAAACTTAAATTATTTGACTCTCAAAAAATGAAAAGCACCATTTAAATTAAGACAGAAATAATTTTTCTTATTATTATTTTTCAAAGAGAGTGGTGGGTTTTAAAATATGTAAGGTTTTTTCAAAGAAAGAAATTTAATTTACAAATTGTATTGTATTGTGTTGTTTATAATGTTAATTATAATATAATGATTTTTTAATTGTTACTATTGTATTGTCTAAATTGTCATTGGATTACGACAAAAAATGTCATGATGTGTGATGATTTATTTGATATGATCTCATTATTATCTTAATATTTTTTTTTCATCTTATTTATGCTTATTATTTAATAATTATATTTATCTTTTAACTTACATATTCATATTATTTCTATCTTATACCTTACTTTTCTTATTGATATGTCATTATTTTTTTATTGATATGTCATTATGTAACGACAAGAATGACAATCTATTGAAATATTTTAATAAAATAAGTTGTACAATACCATACAATAGTACAATATAATAAACACACTATATGACTCTTTCTATTTCATATTAACTGAATTTTTTAGGGTTTATTCATTGTTTAAATTTTAAGATAAATGTTTGAATTTTTTTTTCCACATTTGCCTTTTCATTTATTGGAGTTTCATATTTTTTAGGAGAGAAATTACACTACTTATAAAATATATATGATTTCAGAGAAGATAACAGTGAATATTATAATTTAAATTATGTCTCTAAATATTTTTTTAATATATGTATAGGCTCACAAATTTAATTAATATAACAGAAGGGGTATGAACAATGAAATAAATTTGTTAAGATTCAGATTTCATATCGTAACCTCTTGATGGTTGCCCAGTGGATTTTAGATGCTAAAATAATGAAATAAAATATTTCAGTGCATAAAGTCAGTCATGATTCAACCCAATTTAACATTTAAAAGACCAAGAGATCTGGAAGTTTATGGATTAAGTTTTAGTTCTTTAAAGTTTTTGATTTCTAATTTAATAATAATATATATTAAAAATTATTTAATATAAAATTACTGAATTAAGTTAATTTGTATTTGATACTTTCTTTTGGTTTGCTGTTTAAAATATAATAAGAAATGCTACATAATTAATGCACTGCATTTTTTATTATTAAAGGTAACACTTATACAAGGATCTGTGTAGCATGGCAATTGAAATAACTAATTTTAACTAGTGCAACAATATAATAACAATAAAAATATTCAACAACTATAAATGTTTGATTTTAACATGTTGGAAAACTATCTTTTATAGGAACATTGATTAATTTATTTTGTAATCAATAAAGAGAGATTGCAAATTCAGTTTCATCTTTGATTTGCTTTAGAGATATAGATTTTATTTTGATGTTTTGTTTAAATTATAAGAACCAATGATTTATTTCCTACAACCAGTTTTAACCAAAAATAGAAGAATAGAAAAGGAGACAGAGAACTGACAATAAAATAATAAGTTAGTGATATCAAGAGAAGGTTCCTAACGTGTTATTTACTTCACATCAAATTATCGTGCATACACTTATCACTCCGCTATGGATTTTAATATAAAATAAGATTTGATATATATATATATATAATGTAATTTTTCGATAAATAATATCTAATTTATCTGACTCTATTTTCTTTTAGGACATGGTTGGTATGATGAATAAGAGAAAAATAATTATGATATCAAAGTTTTTGTATTCTTTAATCCTTGTTTGGTTATGAAGTTTGAAATAACCTATTTTAAGATTATAATCCGTATTGAAATAAGTTATTTCTATCTTTGGATGGTATAATAATAATGTTAGATAAGAAAAATAATTAATAATACAAAAATATCCACAAAAGTCTCTTGATGGTATCTATGTTTGTGAGAAGGGTAAAATTGTTGAAAAAGAATTGAGTACTTAAGAAGTAGGCATATTGGTGGTGATTAGGGTTGTTAATGGTTATTGTTAAAACATTAAATTAAATCGTAATTCGAACCAAATTGATTAAAAGAATTGATATTTGATTTGATTTGATTAGATTGGTTTTTAAATTTTGAAATTTGATATTATTTGGTTTGTTTTTTGTTTTACTAAAAGGTAACTGCAAAAATAATCAAACCAAAACAATAAATTAGAAATATAAATTTTATAATTATTTATAGATAAATATAAATATTTTGTCAAAATTTTTAAGTAAGTTAAGTCTTTAACTTTACAATTTTCTCAAGACTAACACTTAAATTTTAGCCCAATTACAATCTTATGTCCAATTCCATCAAAATTTATTACCTACCATACCTGTCATAAGATAGTCACACACTTTTTCTTAATTTAAGAACTTTGTTCGTGTAATGATAACTCTAATATTGCTTAGTTGCTTAATTGAATCAACAATACCTTTTCTATGGATTGTTCATGTACTAGATGTTTTTTTTATCAAGATATGTATGTCCTCAAAAATTTATTACTTTCAAACCAAAAAAACCAAAAAAAAAACAAATCAAACCGTCAATAATCAAATCGATGGTTATTTTTTTCCATTTGGTTTGGTTTGGTTTTAGAAATTTAAAAAATTGACTAGATTGGTTTGGTTTCGATTTTAACCAATAACCGATCCAAATCGAACTATGAACACCCCTTAGTGGTGATCTATATCCCAAGTGCTCATTTTATCATCTCTTTTAAGTTCATTTGGAGACTTGAGTCAATTTGGCGACAAATATATTTAAAAAATAGATATAATTCACAAAATGGCTATGAGGTCGTTATATTTTTTATTAAAAAATAATAAAATATGACAATCTTCTTCAAATCACACATTATAACTTTTGAAAACCTCAAAAAATGCTAAAAATCGTATAAATTTCAATCTAAAGATTTAAGTGTAATGACAGAGACATTTGAAGAGAGGGTTGTTAAATTTCCTTTTCAATTTAATATTTTTGAACATGTATTTATATCTCAACAACAAACTGAGTTTGGTAAAAGCCAAACTTGATTTGCGACTAGTGCTTAGTTTAGCCCAACCAAGTTATTCGTAATATGAATACTTGCTTGTTATAGAGATCCAATGCATTTTCTGTATATTTATTAATGAATGTTGTGCTTGTACATGTATGGAATTAATTAGTAGTTAAAAATAGTTCATGCTTAGAAGCATATTTAAGATTTCGAAATTATAAGTGTATTATTATTATACTAGATTAAGACTGGCTATTGGACAGGATCGGGTCAACAGGACCGGTTTTACCGGAACCGGTACCGGTATCGGATTTTTTTTACCGGATTTTCTTACTGGTATCGGATCTTACCGGACCGGATTTACCGGAAAATCCAACATGTTCCACCCGGTCCGTTAGTAACCGGGTTGGACCGGTTTGGAACCGGGTCTTACCGGTTCATCCGGTACCTTTTTTTTTTTTAAATTTTATAAATTTTAATTTTTTAATTATTATATAATATTATATATTTATATTAAAAACTTCAATTGAAAACTTTAAAGTTTATATAAGTTTGAAATTGAATTTATACTTTAAAGTTTATATTGAATTTAAAGTTTCAAATTGAATTTAAAATTTTATATTGAATTTAAGTTTGAAATTGAATTTAAAGTTTAAACTTTATATATTGAATTTAAAGTTTTTAAATTTTAAACTTTATATATTGAATTTAAAGTTTGAAATTGAATTTAAAGTTTAAACTTTATATATTGAATTTAAAGTTTGAAATTGAATTTAAACTTTAAAGTTTAAAATTGAATTTAAAGTTTAAAATTGAATTTAAAGTTTAAAGTTTATATTGAATTTAAAGTTTGAAATTGAATTATTATATTCCGACATTGGTCTTTTACCACTATTTCTTAAAATTGAATTTAAAGTTTAAAGTTTATATTGAATTTAAAGTTTGAAATTGAATTATTATATTCCGACATTGGTCTTTTACCACTATTTCTTTCCGAATTCATGTTAAAATTTAAAATAATTAAATATTATGAGAAAAACAAGCAAAATAATATAATAAAAGAGATAAAACAACTTAATTAATAAATAAATAAAAAATTAAAGTTGAAAGTTGAAACGAATGTACCAAACGTCTACGTAAAAGTAGACGTATATTTAATTATTTATAGTGTAAATTGGTTAGAAAGTAGTGAATTTGTGATTTAAAATGGAAAAAAATGATATATTTATAGTGTAAATGGGTTAGAAAGTGGTGGGGCGTTATTTGACCTTTTTGGGCCCCAGCCCAACGGCTAGAAGGGCCCAACGGTTGAAATAATATTTACCTTTAAAAGAAAAAAATAATAAAAAAATTAAAACCGGCTAAATCGGACCTTACCGGATCGGACCGGTCCGGAACCGGTTCTTACCGAACCGGTTCAACCGGATAAAAAACCGGGAACCGGTCCAGTACACCAAAAGACCGGTTCCTTACCGGTTCAACCGGTACCGGACGAACCGGTACGGGAATCGGACAGGAACCGGACCGGACCGGCCAAAAACCGGTCCTTTAGCCAGCCTTATACTAGATAAAGCATGACCCGTGCAAAGCACGGGCCCAAGATCTAAGAATCATCATTTAAAAAAAAATGGTGTCATATGTAAAAGATATAATTTTTACATTAGTAAGTTATAAGTGGTACAATGTCATTGCAATGGAAAAGTTGATAATATTGCATATATGTGGGAAAACAAAAGCATCCGCTTTGTGTATTATACAAATCTCTATTTGCACTTAAAAGGTTTCTCCAGAGAAATGTAAGACACAAATGTTCTTCAAATTGGTCACAGTGGCCAAGTAACTGTAGAGAATAGCAGAAGAAAAGTATATCCGGAAAGCCTTCTGCTAGCCTAAGATCGTTAAGTAAGATAAGAAGATTCAACTAAGGACGAAGAGAAAGCTAGATAGTTGAAAAGGAATTTGGAAAGAAGAACTTTGTAATGGAAGAAGACTCTTTAAGTATTTTGATTTTTTTCTTGATTCAAATGTACAAGGCCATCTCCTATTTATACTTGTCTAGTGATGGTTCTAGAAACTATTCAAGATACATCCATAAGAAAGTTCTAGTGAACTTATCTTCTAGTAACTACTCTAAAAATATCTAGATATTTTTTAAGATAACTACTCTAGATATTATATTTCTTCAAGATAACTTCTAAGTTTCTATACTAGGACATTCTAGAGAAATCTATGTTATTCAAAAAATCATCTTTAACTTTTTTCACACTCCCCCTTAAAGTGATTTTTTGAAACAATCCCAATCTTGCCGCGAAGAAACTCAAATGAAGCTTTTGGAAGTGACTTGGTGAAGATATCAGTAATTTCTCCTGACTTCGTACCTCCGACGTATATAAAGTTCCATCAAGAACTTTTTCTCGAATGAAATAATGTTCCACCTCAATATGCTTAGCTCTTGCGTGAAATACCGGATTGTTTGCGAGCTTGATGGCACTTTGGTTGTCTCCAAAGATCGTAGTTGGCTTTGATATTGATAGATGCAAATCTTCAGCAAGTCTTTGGAGCGATACACATTATTGAGCAGTAAGGGTTGTTGCTTTATATTCCGCCTTTGTAGTTGACAAAGAAACCGAGTCTTGCTTCTTACTGCACCAAGAAATACCTATTCCGCCACAGAGAAAGATATAGCCTGATGTTGATCTTCGATTATACATATCACCGCCAAAATCTGCATTGGTATATCCGATTAATACCAAGTCATTCTTTCTTTTAAAAATAGGCCCATATCTGATGTTGAATTGATATAATTCAGGATCATCTTTGCAGCTTCCATGTGTGGCTTTCTTGGTGACTGCATAAATCTGCTGACATATCCAATAGAAAAAGGCAATGTCTGGCCTTGTGATAGTCACATACAGGAGACTTCCAACTAGAGCTCGATAAGGCTTGGGATCTACAAGAAGTGAGCCTTCTTCACGCCTTAGCCTCGTGCTAGTCTCCAAAGGCGTAGAGCACTTCTTGCTTTGTTTCACCCCAAACCTGTCCACAAGCTTCTTAGCATACCCTTCTTGGGTAACAAAGACCCTTCTTCTTGTGTTTGTTACCTCTAAGCCAAGAAAATGATGTAATTCTCCCAACTTCTTGATATCAAATCTTAGGGCAAACTCTTCTTGAAGTCTTGCAACTTCATCATCATTGTTTCCTGTTATTATCATCTTATCCACGTACTAGAGAACAACCACATGCAAATTTTCTTGTTTCTTAACAAACAAGCTAGGATATGAATGTGATGTGGTATAGCCACAAAAATATAAATATTGAGCAATTTTTCCATACCATGCTCGTGGAGCTTGCTTGAGTCCATAAAGTGCTTTTTTAAGTTTACAAACATAATCAGGATGTAAGTTAGAAACATAACCGGGTGGTTGCTCCATATAAATATCTTTGTCAAGTTCTCCATACAAGAAAGCATTCTTCACGTCAAGTTGCCATAGTTTTCAACCATATGAGGCTGCCATGGCTAGTACAACTCGAACTGAGATCATCTTAGCCAACAGACTGAAGGTTTCTTCGTAGTCTACGCCATATTTTTGAGAAAAAACTCGAGCAACCAATCTAGCTTTATATCTGTCTATGCTACCATCTGCTCTTCTTTTGATTTTGTAAACCCATTTGCAAGAGACAGGTTGTACATCTCTTGTCTTTGGCATAAGAACCAAGTTTAATTTTTCATTAAAGCCTCCATTTCATCATCCATTACAAACTTCCACTCTTTGGCTCCTTTAGCTTCTTCAAAACATGAAGGCTCTTCATTGTCAATTGGCCTGCAAAGAAACAAGAGTACGTACTAACAAAGTTTTCATCTCTGAAGCGAGCTGGCTTAATAATAGTTTTCTTTGGTCTTTGTGAAACCAATACATCATCTTCTTGTTGAGTTTCGCATTGTTGAGTTTCTGGGCTCCCCCTTTCGCTTATCTCCTCAACAATTGTATTATCTGGAGAAGTACTTGTGATGGGCAAGTTTGAAACTCCAGAGTTCAGTATTTTCGAACCCTCTCCTTTTTATGTAACTCCATAATATAAGGAGGCTTCATCAAGTACGACATCCCTGGAAACAACAAAACGATGAGTTTTTGGATCCATGCACTTCCAACCCTTTTTCCTTTCATCGTATCCAACAAAGATGCATTTTCTTGCCTTGGGATCCAGCTTGCTCCGTTGAGAATCGGGGATAGGAACATAATAGATAGATCCAAACACTCTTAGGTTTTTGATATTAGGCTTCTCTCCAAACGTTAATTCATAGGGAAACTTCATGTTGTTTGCAGAAAGCGGCATCTTGTTGATCACATAAACTGCACATTTCATACCTTCAGCCCACAGGGCTCTAGGTAAATTTTTAGCATGAAGCCAACTTTTACATGTCTCTGTTAGGTGTGGGATCTTTCTTTCTGCCACTCCATTTTGTTGTGACGTATCAGCACAGGTAAGTTTTCTTTTAATGTCATATTGACGACAAAAAGAGAGAAACTCTTCAGAAGTGTATTCACCACCATTATCTGTTCGCAACCTCTTTATTTTTGAGCCAAGCTCGCTTTCAACAGTTCCCTTGAATTCCGTAAACTTGTTAAGAACTTCTAACTTGTGCTTCACAAAATAAACTCATGTGAACCTTGTAAAGTCATCAATAAAAATTAGCATATAAGAACAATCGGAGAACGAAGGAGTTCTTGTTGGCCCCATCAAATCACTATGAATTAGCTCTAGTGGAGCAATGCATCTTGACACGGATCTATCAAATGGAGTATGCCTTTCCGTATTGACATCCTTCACAAATCTCTCCTCCACCAAAATTGCTTAAGTTAGGCAATCCTTTTACTAGATTCAATTTTACCATTGCTTTTAATTTTTCCATGTTAAGATGCCCAAGTCTAGCATGCCATAGATATGGAATATCATTGCTACTCATCTTCTCAATATATGAATTAGAGGCAGATAAAACATATAGATCATTACCGGTATGAATGACATCTGCCTTGAGTTCTTTGATATTTCGAAGGAACTTCACATCATGTGGTCCAAATAGGCGATAACTTTCTGCATCTACAACATTTGCAACGGAAAATAGATTTTTCCTCATCCCTGGAACATGGAACACACTACTATTGAGAGTGATAGAGTCTTCCTTCTTCTCATTGATGACGATCGTGCCTTCCTTCTCTAATTGATGAACTGTATTATTTGCTGTTACAATGACATCACGATTATTGTATTTGTGAAAATTGAAAAATTTAGATTCATCTCAGTAAGATGATGCCCACATCCTGAATCCACGACCCAGTCTCTTTCAAAACTAGTGGATGTCATTGCATCTATTGCTCGAGTCTCGGCTACGAAACACTTTCCCCAGTCTTCTTCTTCTTCTTCATCAACTTTCTTAGTTTGAGCCATATTGCTTTCCTTGGTTCGACAAAATCTTTTTATGTGTCTGATTTTGCCACACCGATAACATTTGAGAGTCTTATAGTTATTAGTAGACTCTCCCTCCTTTCTTAGCGGAATAGAAACTTTTTGGAATCGAGAGTGTGGCCTATCTCTTACTGTTTTTCCTTTAAATTTACTCTTGTTAGATACAAGAGCATTTTCTTCCCCTTTTTTGATTGATACCCCTACCATTTGTTTGGCTAGTAGTTCCTGTGATGACAACAGATTCTCAAACTCCTCCAAGGATGGTTGTTGAGCCCATCCTTGAATCGATGTAACAAGGGAAATATATACTGATTTCAAACCACGAATAATATTTATTTTTATTCGTTATTCAAAGATAGCCTCCTCCGAATTCAATAAAGATATCCCAGAACATAAGTTTTTAATATTCATAAAATACTCGGCTATAGAGAGATTACCTTGAATGGTGTTAGCCAATTCATTCTCCAATATTTGTGCCCTAGTTTCATTCTTCTTGTTGAACAGCTGATCGAGGGTCCTCCAAATTTCATGAGCTGATTTGCACCTTATAATATGATCAAATAAATTAGAGGATATTGACCTCTTCAGTACAAACTCCGCCGTAGCATTAACCTGCTTCCACTTCTTGTATGCGTTACTATTCTCTAGTCCATTTGCAGGAGGACTTGTGTTACTCCCATTAACAACATCCCATAAATCCTCACCCACAAGGTATGACTCCATACATGTCCTCCATACCTTGTAATTGGATTGGTTCAACAACTCCATCCCCAATCCGTTAGCACGATCATTGAAATCCATATAGAGAAACCAGTTGAATTTTTCACTAAGCCGATCTTGAATTAAAACCCAGAAGCCAATGTACGGCTATGGCTCTGATACCATGTAGAGAATAGCAGAAGAAAAGTATAATCTGGAAAGCCTTCTACTAGCCCAAGATCGTTAAGTAAGATAGGATGATTCAACTAAGGACGAAGAGGAAGCTAGATAGTTGAAAAAGAATTTGGAAAGAACTTTGTAATGGAAGAAGACTTTAAATGTTTTGATTTTTTTCTTGATTCAAATGTACAAGGCCATCTCTCCTATTTATACTTGTCTAGTGATGGTTCTAGAAACTCTTCTAGATACATCCATAAGAAAGTTCTAGTGAACTTATCTTCTAGTAACTACTCTAAAAATATCTAGATATTTTTTTATGATAACTACTCTAGAATATCTAGATATTTCTTCAAGATAACTTCTATGTTTCTATACTAGGACATTCTAGAGAAACCTATGTTATTCAAAAAATCATCTTTAACTTTTTTCATAGCAACCACAACCATAGTAATCGTTGCCAAGTACTTTCACATGATTTTGTTGGAATATGTATCTTAAAATTCCAACTTGGAAATAAAATATAGCAACTCCAGCAGAAGCTTGTATAGACATAGTCAAAATTGAACTATGATGGCAAAGTTCCTTGTGCATGGAATCCAAAAACTGAAAAATAACATCAGATATCTTTTCTTTTGTAAGTTTGTTCTTGTAAATTCAGGAAGAACAATGTTGTCTTACATAAAAGAGAGGATAATTTGGCTAAAGCTTCTCAATTGCCGGACTCGAAATTTTTTTGCGTACTACTAAATTGGTGTCTTCTTCTTACCAATCATAAAATATTTCAAGTGATAACTTTGGCTTAGTAGGGTCAGATGCTAAGTCTTAGTGTCCTGATCTCTAACATAAAAATTACTATGTCGTAGATTAATTTTTTTTATATGTTACCTGTCTCATAATTTCAGCCTTCAAACACCTTTCATGACTATCTGTTCACCTCAATTCAACAGCTTCAAAGTAATCTTCAATGTTTAGTGATATCCACGGAAACTCCTAAAGCTACTTCAATGTGCATCCCCAAGTTATAGTTAAAACGCAAGAAGAAAATATCTATGCAACCACATAAAGCAGAAAGAAATACTTCCTAATAGAATTTTCATCCCAATCAAAAAGTTGATCGATCCTTTTTATTCGTCATAACCATTCGATATTTGAAATACACTAACCCAATCAATTTAGATGTGCGTGCAGATAGAGCACATTAAGAAAGCTGCCAACAACCTGTTCAAACATGTCGGGCACTTCCCATGCTAATGCAACGAGCCTCAAGAGTCGAGTCCATCTCTCGCAATAACAGATGGTAGAATAACTACAAAACTCAGAATTTAAAGAGTCTGAGGACATCTTGGAAGCATTTGACAAAGAAGCAACTAGTAATCATGTTAGCTTCAACTAATATTTTATGAGAAATAATCACCGATAAATAAAAAGATGATACTGGAATAGTAAATTACATAAAGTAACTAATAATGTGAGATTTCTGTTTTACTTTCGTATTTTTGTTGCATCTCTATTTTTATTATTCTAATAAGCTTGCTACACAAAGTAATATAATTATATTTTTATATGTGTTCTCTATATTGATTTATTTCAAGGCTTTAAGCTAAGAGTTAAAACACCGATAAATATTCTAATAGCACAAGTTGTATGCTCTGTTATGTTGTGTCCCTAAATTATTGTATTTTTACTACATTGAACCTGCTGCCGAGGTTTGTGAGAGTACTTAGACTTAGAGTTTGTTTGAATTGACTTATTTTAAGTCAAATATCTTTTAAGCACTTTTGGAGTGTTTGGATGATTTAAACAGGCTCTTGGTTTATTTGAAAATTATCCGACAAGTTAATCATAGATTCTTAGGTCACTTCATTTCTTCTACCCTGAAAACTTCAAAATTTTCATTTATGGCAGGTGTTTATTGTCTTGCTTCTTTATTTGATATTGTGAGCATGAGCCATTGACAATGTTCAGTACTTCATAGTTTCACTATTTTCTTGACAAAAGTTGTTAAGGAGAACACTACAACACATGAATGACCTATGATTGTTTCCTAATACTTTAATGGTTCCCCTATATATGATCTAATGAGGTGCCTATTGTTATTAGTGTTATGGACGTAAAGAATGTTTTACTTGTCATGAGGAGTAAGTAAATATTTTGTTCTAATTTGTATGTAATGAATACTCATCAATTAACATGCAGTGCTGTTATTTGATTTAACTTCCATACTTAATTTTTTCTGTGAAATTTACATCAAAACCAAGTCAAATAGAAATAGTTCCAACTAGGGGTGAATATCGGTCGGTTCGGTTCGGTTTTGAACATTATCGGTTTTGCTTATATGTTATCGGTTTGTAGACTAGTTAACCCGTTAATGAACTATTAAGTTATAGGTTAATCGGTTACCGGTTAATTGATTATCGATCCTTATTGGTTCGATTATCGGGTTAACCGTTAACATATCACACATGAACAACTGATCGACCATTACCAAACCAGCAAAAAGTACTCGATCAATTTGTAGCAACCTCTGCCTTCTCTCTCTTTCTTTTACTTGCTAGTTGCTAACACATAATACTAAAACATGTATACTAAAGCACAAAGCCACACACTAAAACAAACAAAACACTGAAATATTACGTTTGCAATTAGGCCTGAAACAAAACACTGAAACACCGAAATCCAACAGGAATTGCAAGAAGACACAGATAATCATGGATAACAAAACACCGAAATAGGATTGACAAGAAGACACAGATAATCATGGATAACAAAACACTGAAACAATACATTTGCAAGTCCTTGAAAGATCACAAAATGAACTCTCACACTCACAGTTGACAATTGACAGTTCCTTAGTTTCTTAGAGTAGGCTCACCCAACTCTCAATAGTTAATACCTACAAGGCACAAGTTGCTACAAAATAGCAACACTACAAGGCACAAGTTGCAACTTACAAGCCTGCAGGCTGCAACATTGCAGAAGCCAGAACTCAGAAATCAAAATGCAGCACAACTTCAAATTGTCTAACATAATCAATCTGCCACAGCCCACACAGGCGCAAAAAAAGTTTCAAAAATTCAATATAGCAGTCACACAATCTGAAAATTGAGTCTAAACATAGTTCTAATAGTTCATGAATAACTAGGCACCGATCCTTGAGAGTTGACGATTTTGGTTCCTATTTTTCAAACAACGCTTAACATGCCTTCTTAAGGAGGCAGTCCCAGTATTGCGTGAATGGTAATAAGCACAGCCACAATGAATACATTTTACTGTTCATGATCCATCTTCATTTCTTCAAGTTTTTCATAGTGATTCCAAACAGGTGATCGAGCATTAGAACCATGAAGTTGAAGCATGATGAAATATGATTAACAAAGAAATAGAGAAAGTATTAGATCAATTAAATCAGATACAAAGACAAGATAACACATTTATATACCTTCCTTCCTCCAATTTTACATGTCATCAATGCAAAGTTCTTTTCCAAGTTTAGCAAAATCTAAAGAGAAATACGATAACAAGTCAAGAGTAAAGGCTTAAACAATAAAAGTATCAAATAAACAATTCACAATTTTACATCAATGAGGTTTTTTTCTTACCTTCTTCAAGTTGCTTAAGAAAATCTAAATCTTCCTCAATACTTATGGGTTGTGGCTCACTTCGAAGCCAATCTTGAAGGCACACTAGAGCTTGTACCAATCTAGGAGTTAATGAACTCCTAAATGAATCAACTATACGCCCTCCAGTACTAAAAGCACATTCAGACGCCACACTTGAAACGGGAATAGCCAACACATCTCGAGCCATCTCAAATAGAAATGAAAATCTAGGTGAGTTAACTTTCCACCAACGCAATACATCAAAATCTGATTTTTCAATTTCAGTTTATTCATCAAGATATTTAACTAATTCTGACTTTGAACTTGAACCTCCCTTTTCAGATTTATGTTTATGTAATTCCTCAAAAAAAATTCTAAATTCTCCTACAGAACTTGAAATAGAAGTATCCACCTCAGTTGAAGAAAATTGGCCACTTTTATCATTTGAAATGGGCTTTGTATACTCATTAAACAAAGCTTTCATGTACGTTTGCACACCATTTTCTATATCAGCCCCTTTTTCTCCAAACATCTTCTTAAGTGCAAAGCCAAGAGTGCTAAATTTGTGACGAGGATCCAAAACACATGGTATGAAAATCATCTTATTCATATTTTCAGCATCACCCCAATATTTGTCAAATTTCTCCTTCATATTTTCTATCATTTTAGCCAAAACTTGATCTTCATTTGATATCAATTGATTCAAATAAACACCAACTTGACAAATTTCAAGAAAATGAAGATTTGATGTAACATATCGTGAACCAGATATCTTCAAAGTAAGATTAAAAAACATTTCAAGAAATTTTGTAATTCTCTTTACGCCCTCCCAATCACTACTCAAAACTACTCAAAAGTGTACCTGTAGAATTTTTACCAACAAACTTAAGATATAGTGCCAAGCCAATATCACGATCGGCGTACTCTACAATTGCCCCTTCATATTCAATAACCCTGCTCAACATCATGTAGGTGGAATTCCACCTTGTAGGAACATCCAAGTATAAAGACTTTTTAGCAAGATTTTCATATTCACAACATGCTTGAAACTTTTTCCACCTAGCAGGAGATTGCCTGATGTATCTCACTGCTTGCCTAACTCGTTCAATCGACACATTTGCTTTTCTTGTACCATCTTGAACAATAAGATTTACAATATGAGTCATACACCTTATGAAGGTGACTACCACCCATTAAGTTGGTTCCCCATTTAGTTAATTGCTTAGACAACTCAGTTATTGCCACACTATTTGAACCAGCATTATCAACTGTAACAGTGAAAATTCATTGCAATCCCCACTCATGTAAGCACTTACTAATAGACTTTTCAAGATCTTCACCTCTATGACTAGTGATTGGACAAAAGTTGATAATTCTTTCATGGAAAGTCCAATTTTTATCAATCCAATGAGCAGTAATGACCATATAATTGATTCTTTGTATGGAAGTCCAAGTATCAGTGGTTAAAGACACCCTTTGTTGTGTTTCCTTAAAAACAACCATTAACTTACATTTTTCTTCAACAAAAAGATCAAAACAGTCACGAGTCACAGTGGTACGGAAAGGAATGTGGAAACAAGGTTGTGCTACTTTCATAAATTGTTTAAAACCTTCTTTTTCAACAAATCTGAAAGAAGCTCATCAATAATTACCATACGACAGAAGGCTTTTCTACACTCTTCCTGATCAAATTTCCATAGAACAACAACTACATCACCATTGTTACCTCCTATCATTGGTTGAAATGCTAATCTTGATTGTTTAATATCAATATTATAAGGCATCTTTGTGCATTTGTTTATATGAGTAAGCATTGACGTTGTACTATGTTCTTTTGTATCAGCAAAATACTCTTTCTTACAATAGTTACAAACAGCCTTTTCACGTCCATCAGTCAGTTTTACGAGTAAAATGATCCCACGCACGAGATCTTTTTTTCCTTCCTTTCTTTACTTTAGACTCAATAGTTTGACTTTGATCTATTGCATTTGAATTAGAAGCCCCACTTTCACCAATAACCTTATCAATTATGATATTTTCAGCCATGGTACATTTACCAAAAACAGCGAAAAGATATAAACACCTACTAGTTTTATTAAAGAAAGAACTACAAAATACAAACAATAGGCTAAGTAGTATCAAATTTTTACACACTTGACAATAGACAATTAGACACATCACAGTTCACACAAAGCAGCAAATTTAAATTCTAAAATTTGAGCTAAGTAATACAAATGCTAAGTAATAATGATTCATCCATATATGTCCTCCGGAAGAGATTTACAAAGCTCACTTTTGGAATATAAGACAACAAAGAATGAACCTGTTTCATTTAGTACTCATCATCTTGTCTATATCTAAAATTTCAACTTATCTTCTCTTTTTACTTCTCATTGTAAATATATACATGTTGTTTCTCTTTTCTACAACTTATATATTTGAAATAAAACATAGGATTTTACTAACTATCATTAAAATCAACTTGATAAGATTGAGCTAATATTTCTGAACTTTTCCGCTCCCGAATCTCTAGTTAAGAAGAGGCAATTCAAAAATTGTAGTGAGTCAAGGCGACTCTGTTTTCCTAAACAGCTAAACTCGTCAGTAAACAAAAACTAATGGTAAATACAACTAACTCAGTAACTTGGTGAGAAATAATCTTAGAACTCCTCCTAAGCAATTTTAGTTTGGTATAGCTTTGAAAGAAAAGCTGGTTTTGTTATGAATGAGAACAATGGGAGCCTGTCATGCTATCAAACTCCACTTTTCGTACAGTTTTTAGCCGGAGATGGTAAGCAAAGACTCCTTTCCACAGCCAACTAATTATCAATTCCCCATTTACTGTGCGAACCACTTTTACATTAAAATGCATACTATCAGTAAACGGAAATCGCCTAACACTCATATCATCAAGAATGATTGTCTCACTACTAGGATGAACTGCAAAGTAGAAGCAATCTGCTAGCCAGACGAAATCATCAATGTCAAATTCAGAACACACATCCAACGAAGTACAGAAACCATTAAATAGACAACAAACTCTAATGTGACTTGTGTATGACATAGAGAACTGAGAAGAGACACTGAATCGTTACCTTGTGACTTGTGTCCTCGGACCTTGCCTGACGCCTGAGTGACTGCCTTACGAGTTACGCCTGAGTGACTGACTGTGACAGTGTGACTGACTGACTGGAGTAGTGGAGGATGGAGCCACGGAGGTGAAGCAGTCGTCGCCTGAGTTTGGAAGATTTAGAGTTTGGAATTTGAGCGGCGGAACCCTAATAGTGAGAAGTGAGAACGTGAGAAGTGAGATGTTTTGGCTTACATTGGGAATTCAGAGCGTTAATACCCAATGAAAAATTAGAAAATTAGGAATAAAAAATATTAATATTAATATGGGTCTTATCGGGGTATCGGGTAGCCCGAGATTTTGGCTTCCCAACCCGACCCCCGAACCGATTATCCAATACAGTAATTTTCTAAACCGAGCCCCGAACCGTTAGCCCAATAACTCGAACCGTTAGCCCAATAACCCGAAAATCGGTTCGGGTTAATGGTTTAACCCGATTTTTGCACAGGCCTAGTTCCAACAAACTACAAAGCAAACAGAAAAGTTGATTACTTTGACAAATTTCAAAACCACGAACAAATAGAATGAGTAATATTTTTTGACTTTAATAAATAAATAAAAACAATATGTCTGGTGAAAAAAACAAATTAACTCAAAGACGGGAAGGAGAACTGTCAGAAATTTAGGATTCAAATAAAAAATTTACCTCCATTGTCAACAGTCAAAAGTGAAATTTCATCATCAAATTACTGCACCAACTCAGAACTTGAATCACTCTTCACTAATCTCTTCAATTTGCTCTCCTCTCATTTTTGATTCTATTTCAAATTGAACACTCAATAAGTGTATCAACTAAGGAATGAAGAAAAATTAACAGAGAGTTAACAAAGTGAATGTTAACAGAGAAACAATAGTAGAAAACTCACGATTGAGAACAAAGAAGGCAGTAAGTACAAGAGATGTCAGTGAACTGCACGTGTCTTGAATAAAGTGAATCATCAGACTGACTATTTAGAAATAATAATATTTAACCCTATTTATTTGTACGTAGAGAAACAAAGACAATTGAAAAAATTAAAATTGAACTAATTGCAGCGAATTTCACGAACATCCGCAACATGAATGACAGACAATGTATAGAAGCAAACAACAAGAAATTTCTTAACATACTCCACGTAGAGGGAGTCGTTTTAATCCTTTGGCAGCTTACCATCTAGTTCCATCTTACTTATTTTTTTAAAAATAAATTCAAATTAAGGAAACTCTACTACTCCATACACAATTTTCTGAAATCATTCCTAGCGCACGCAATGACAAAATATTAAAGAAAATCTACTTCTTGAAAATCTATATTTACAAGCTCGCTTATGGAGAGTAATAAAGAATTATCTTTTGTCTTATTCCATTAATTCTCATAACCAAAAATGCATAAGTTCATTGTCTGTCCATTTTCTAATAACAAAAATCGTGTTGCTTTCTGCTGTCACTCTTCTTTATTATAGATATTGCTGCAATTTATTTTAGATATAAATTGCATTCAACATTTGGCACTTCCTATAAAGATCAATTTCCTCCTTCAAAACGGTTGAAACTACGACTTAGCCATAAATGTTGGAGGTTGAAGCCTCCTAACTAAGAATCCTGATACTCCACTGCAATCCAAGGCACAACATTAGCTTTCACTTCTTTTTTTTAACCCAAATGATCAGAATTAGGTAAAATGAAACTGGAGGTAGTATTTGCAGCTTCAGAGGGTCAACTACCAATAAGGCACAAACAAAAATAATATTTTGCTCCATGATTTTAACCTTTAATCCTTTCAATTAATCAAGTCATTATCTACATAACTCAATAAAGGTAGATAAAGCTAATGCACACTTTAATGGACATACCTGCAACTGAATTCTGAAAGGGAATATAGCTTCAAACATGAGAAGCTTCGATTTATTATGATCTCCTACGCAAAAGTAACATCGACAACAAATTCAAATAATAATTTTTTAAAAATCTTTGAAGACAGTGAGATCAAAGTTCATCAACAGAAGATAAAAAGCTAGCAACTTGATTTTCAATTTAGCCAAGAAAATAGAGATTCAGAGCAAAATAATAGTAAATATAACCCATGGCAATATGAGTTAGGGTTTCAACTAAAAGGAAGAATGAGAAGATAGCGCAAGCACATAATAATGATTACAGCTACAAGAAGGAATAAACAACCATCAAACTTTTGGGGAAATTCATCAAGTATTAAAAAAGATCAACGAAACAATTAGAAAGGAGCCTTACCTGAGATGAATGAAGAAAATAAAAGGAGATTTGCAGCGATCAAAGTAGAGAACGATGAAGGAAGAAAGTTGAAAGAACAAGTTAATGATGTGTCAATTGAAGATATCTCTCTGGAAGACACGTAATCTATAATGAAGCATTGGAAGGACCAAAATTAAATTATAGGTCCAAAATTAATCAGTTAAAAAGGTTGATACCTAATTTTAGAAAGAAAATTAAAACAAAATAGATATAAGATTTAAATTTCTTACCTCACTTTAAGAGGTGCACCCTATTATGATCGCATCATATGATACTCTGAGTATGGATTTACATATCTATAATTCAATGTTTATTTAAAATATACTACTACTATATATATGACCTCATGAAGGGAGCATGTATTCACGTGAACCCAGTTGTCTCCCTTACATATGCCCACGTTCGTGCTCATAAAAGTAGGTTAAATTTTACCCTTTTTATCTTAAACTAAGTGTCGTATTAGTCTTTTTTAAAAAAAAATTGTCCAAGAAAAAGGGTTACTTTAGAATTTCAAGATTAAAAAATAGTATATTTTTTCAATATGCCTTTATACTCCATCTTATTAATAGTGTTCAAGAGACATTTATAAAAAGTAAGGGCGGTTATATTAATTTTTTAATAATGGTGATTTTTGCTGAAATAACACTTATTTTGATATAAAGAAAGAACAAGAATTATAATTTTCTCATCATCTTAAAAAATTATTTTCTTTCATCTTAAAAAATTATTTTCTCTCTTTTAAAGTTTAGACTATTCTTTACTTTAATTCATGTTACTTCAGCAAATTAAATATCACATGAGAAGTAGTTTTGATGAATTTATTTTTAGTGGAATAAATTAATCTGTTTTAAGCTAATAAGAGTCAATTATTTAAACATTAGTGACTTTAATAAAAAAGCTATAAAATCATTGGTCTTTTACAAAATTATTCAATCGTAGAAAATTCAGTATTATGAAAATATTGTTGAAAAGAAAAATATGGAAGTGATTTGGGAAATATAAACTTGCCCACCAAAAAATAATTTTTGTTTTACTAGTACTAGTAAGTGTAACTTCTTACATGATGTAAGTAAAGAATAAATAAGTCAAACAACTCAAAAGAAATAAATCAAAGGAATTACACAAGTCTTTTTCTTAGCCCATGCGTAACATTTTGTAATTCATAAATAATTTGTCATCATATAAAATGTGTTCTAACTAATTAAAACTTATTCGTGTTGTTCTTCTATTTATTAGATAAAATGTATTCTATATCTTTATATATGTTTGACATATTAAAAATGACTTAAAATATTTTCTAAATCTAATTGTATATGCCAATAAATTTTTTTATGGTACTTTTGCGATTATTTATTACTTTCCTTTTGATTTGTAATAACAATAAGAAATTCAGAAATTTCTTGATAATTTATCTATATGCTTGTCTTAATAAAATATTTGCTTTAAATAAACAACATATATGAGCTAACATGTGAACTCGAATGTATATTGTTTAAACGTATTATCTTAATCATAGAGAATATGAAATTTCATTATGCGTGTGTCCCAAAAAAAAGATAATTTTTTGTTGAGATTTTTGTTATTCAAGGTAGTTCTTAAGAAAGATAAATAGATTGTATCTTAACAAAAATTATAAAAAATTGCTGTATTTTTAAAAGTTTTAAATTGTTAAGTAATGAGATATATATAACAAGATGCTAATAATAGTGAAATAGATTTTAAAATGGAGAAATATTTTATTTGAATTTAAGGGCTAAAAGGATTTTTCTTTTTTTGGATAAAACAAAAATATTTATTTATCAATTCTAATAAGATATTTTAAAATCGCACAAAGAACAGATATAATAACTACTATTTGATATTTGATAAGACATATTTTTAGGTAGAAAGATTAGAAAATTGAATTATTTTTTTAAAGGTTGGAAGACATTTTAAATTCAATAGGTGGAAAGAGGGGTAAATTTAAGTCATTGAGTTGAAGACGATTTCTATTTAATCTCAATTTATAATTTTGGTCATATTTTCTAAAGGAATAATTTCAAAGATTATTATTATGATCTACCTCAATATCACTTTGAAATGTTAAATGTCTATTTGAAAATAAAAATCAACGAAAGATTTATAAATTTATAAAATTAAGTTCACGAATTTTGCTTAGCAAATGACCTTTTATACCAAATCATAATAACTATCTTCACCATTTGAAGGATCATTTGGAGAACACATAATTTTCTTCCTTTTATTTATACGATGATGATAATCATTATTTTGTCATTTGCCGCGTCAATGTCATTCTTTAATCAAAATAATTATTTTATCATTTTTCACTTATCATATACTAATATCACATTTACTCATGAAAATGTAGCAAATTTGATAGAACATGTATCATGACTTTTCAATAAAAATATATTATTTTGCTTTGATCATCATTTTAGTATTACTATTGTACATTTAGACTTAAAGCCAACATTTTACCATATGAAGGTGTCTTAATCCAGAAATCGATGAAACTTAAACATAATATTTTATCATCAGAATTCACCGAGTCATTAACTCAATGTCTTATCTACTTTATATGATTATACTTGAATCAACTGTCTTTTCCTTAATCATAAGCAAAAGTTGATTGAGATAGCATTTAACAAAGCATAACATCAACAAAATTTTGGCCAGCTTGACAAGTAAGTTTGGTAAAATTGATCTAAAAAAAGTTAGTGCAATTATCAACACATGAAAACAATAAAATAAAGAGACCAGAGATGAGAACTTTTCTTATTATTTTAAGAGTTCAAGTCATTTTCTGATGTTACATAGAATTACAAAAGATTGTCATAAACACGACATTAATTATGATGATTGCGTGAAAAATACAGTATGTCTAAAGTAACTAGATTTGCAACGGCCCGTGCTTGAACACGGGCCCAACATGCTTGATTTAATTTTATTTTATATGTGATACAATTTTTAATAAAACAATCTCATATTATTTGAGTGATATGTACAGTACTAAAACAAATAAAAATAAAAATGGAAGGTTTAGTTAAAAAGAAAAGGTGCTAATTTCAAGCCTTGCAAGTTCATTTAGCATCCTTGTACATGATGTCAGTCACATCCTTGTAGAATTTAAACAATTGTGGTCTTTTCTTGTTAAATGTTAGTGTCAGCAAGTTACGTTCCATGTCAAATGGAACTGGATCAAGGTGTAGAGCCTTTATGAACTTAAATCCCTTTCAACTTCTTTTCTTGTCCAGCTTTGGTAAGCTCCCCTAGATGTGCTCTTTCACCTTTTAATTTTGCACATAAGGAATTAAAATCCCCAGAAAGGCCATTCTGTTTGGCCCATTTTTCAATCAGTTGTTTACTTTGATTAACAACCGCAACAAGGATGGACGGAGGATTATTGCCAAATACATTCTCCAAATTTTTTACTACAACATATTATCCTTGCTATAGCTTCAAAATATTCTTCATGCGATCACTTATCTTCAAGCTATCATTTGGTTGCCACTCACCAATATTCCCTGTATGGAAGTAATGGCCCGTGCTCAGCACAGTCCATATATAAAGCTAAAAACAACAATCCGACTGGATCAATTATGCATTGACATGGTAGAATATGATATTTTCATGTATATGGATGGAATTGACAAACTACTAAAGAAAGACCGCTAGATACATTTTAGTAATAGTTGATGTGTTATAAAAATATATACATTATTTATAGACATAATACTCATATCATTGATAATATTTGCATATTTTCTAACTCATCACAAGCACATGTGAAATAATCATTTTCTCTGACGAAGAGTTATTGGTAATCATATTTTTTGTCACTTCAAAAATTACAAGAAGTTTTGGAGTACCTACAAGAAACAAGAGACCACCTATCAACTAAAATAATCAGTGAGAAGAAAAAAGTTAATATCTTGACTGAAATAACAAAATGCAAGAAATCAAATGAGAGAAGCATTGAATATAGGAGCCAATGTTCTACAAATCCATGAAATAATATGTCGTTACGAATTAGAAGTAAAACATATGACACACTTGCCTCCTCACACTTGCATTTAATTTAGATTATAGTACACATCAAGCAGGATGACAGGAATTTGTCTTTCAGACAGCAGTTTAGCACTTCAGCTTATTAATTTTTTACAATTACAGAGTGATATATCATATTATATTTCGGTATCTAATTGTGTTGCAATTTACTTTGATTTTTCTGTCCTGGGAAATATAATCAGAGTAGTTCAGATTTGTGTCGATAATAACGCGCGACTTTTTAGCTAGACTGTAGATGAGTCTTCTTTTTTTTTTTAAAAAAAAAAAAGAGCTAACATACATGCATAAATTTTCACATTAAAGAGTGTCCATGAAGATAATACACAATTTTTTTATCGTTATTCACACACAATTATATTAGCTTCTTTTATATATAAACTACTAATACAATCTTCTTCGATAATAGTATCGTTGAATGATAAAAAAAAATGTATGGAATCATGAAGAAATATAGTCACCTCGTTTGTTGTCATTATTTCAAGAGCTTAGTCTGTCCTTTATTCTAATTGATTGATAGACCATACCTCCTGTAAAAAATTTAACAAATTAAGCAAATCTTAGTCATAGAAAATACCAAATCAAACTTAATTTTCATACTTATAAAAAAAATGATTGAAAATGAATCATATAGTTTCACATTTAAATGATTATATGTAAGTTGGGTGACAGAATACTAACATGAATCATATAGTTTCAACTTCACAATGATCCAAATATTAGGAGATAATATGAAGTTAAGAGAACTGATATTATGAAAACAACAATACATAAGGGGAACTATAAAAAAAAAGGAGAACTATTAAAAAAAAAAAAGTTTTCAGTTTCACATTTAACATTATTATTACTATAAAATTTCCTAACCCATGTTGTTCTACACCAAATACTTTTGGATCATTTCCTTTATTCAAGTTCTGCTAATGTGCCATTAAATGATTAGGTCTTTATGGCTGGTAAATGTTATCCCTTTCTTTTATAATATAGATTCGAACCATGCATCTTCTATATGATTTTAAAGGTTCCCAATGGTACTATAATTCTACACCTAATTTTTTTTAATCCTCTTGTTTTGGTTTGTTGATTTGGTTCAACTATTCTGCTATTTAAAGCTTATAACTTGATGTACTTAGTTCTCCTATTAGCTTTCATCTAACTATTTATTATCCGGTACACAAAAAAAATTATGAATCAGTTCTACAACACAAAGCAATTCTTTCCGACTAACTAACAATTAAAGTCTAAACTTTGCAATAATCTTACTCCATGCCAACAAAGTAAGCCAAACAAAGTAAAACAGAGGGTATTATAAGAATTTCACCTCAATGTACAAGCTTCAACATGTCAAATGAACAAATTCCTTTACTAAGGTGTCTTTGAGCTATAAAGCTTGTTATCAGTAATGTCAAAGACCCAAGACCTCTCTTAGGAATTAAGTCATATATATTGTACGCCAAAGAAAATCTTCACATT
This sequence comes from Solanum sitiens, assembly GCA_016801875.1. Classification (NCBI taxonomy): domain Eukaryota; kingdom Viridiplantae; phylum Streptophyta; class Magnoliopsida; order Solanales; family Solanaceae; genus Solanum; species Solanum sitiens. The sequence goes on from JABWTJ010000302.1 coordinate 49,494, forward strand.
CAAATAGAAATTAAGTGAAGAAACACATAAATACAAATCCAATTATATTAACAATACAACCAAGTCTTGAAATGATTGATTTTTTTTAAAATTCAAAGATCAAAAAGGTATCTAGAATGTCTGAAACATTTGAGATTAAAGAAATTTTTGTATTTACCTTATAGTTAAAAGATAAATCAATTACTTTCTAAAATTACTCTCACCACTGAACAACTATAAAACAACTCTTCTCAACATAAACTTATTTTACTTTCCTCTCCCAGCTAAGAAAGAACTTAGTTTACCAATGACAGGGTCAACCATTAGCTCTTAAAAGAATCATGTAGAAGGGACATACATGTCAAGTTATTTACTATTTAATGAATTGAAATTCATATCAACGTGCACCGAAAAACAGAAGCGCATAAAAAATTCATAGCCATAGAGAAAGGGAAAAAATGAATCTTAAGCACACAACTACTCATCAAGACAATTCCACAATGAACCAATTGAATGGAATTGGGAGAATACCTTAAAAGAAAGAGCAAATGGTACTAACACGCAACGATAGTTGTTGGCTGTTGCTCGTCAAAGTCATTAAATCTGTAGAAATTGAAGAAAACCATCGAGATTTAGTAAATAGGACTAAAATTTTCAATAGTGAAGAGATTGGAGCTCGGTGTCGCAGTTATTTAAAAGATTGTACAAATTAAGAAGTAAAGATTTGATCACCACTTATTGTTACAATAGTTAACAAATAGAAAAATCGGAGCTTTAGAAAGCAAAAATTGATATACTAATAATGAAATATCATGTGTTCGATTCTAAAAATTGAAGCTGCCATAAAATTCTTCTATCTAGTTGAAGAAATGACGATTCAAATTCTTACCTCTATATGAACCACTCATTGCTCTATCAAACAATTTTCTTGTAATTTTCACCCATTATTCCCTTGAAATTCAAATAACTGTATCTGCATTTTCGAGATCAGTTGAATTCTTAACATCTAATGTCAAAATATCCTTTAAAATTTTATAAGTTTCGATTACAAAATTTATACAAATGCAAAATTTACTTGCATGCAACAATTGAGGAATGTAAACTAACATTATCTTCTAAATACTAATTTAGCAGGCAAATGTGTATAAAACTACACAACCAAGAAGCGGAGGAAGATAGAGTGAAGAATAAAGCACTCAACAACACATGAATGCAACAGTAAAGCAGCGAAAAACAAATTGACAAACTCATAGAAAATAAATGAAACATAATAAAAATGACTGATGCAACAGAGGTTTTTTTTAATAACTTTCATTTACATCCACATAAGCTTCATATATCTTATACAGTACGTCTGATTCCTTGAGCAATTTCTCCAACAAATTAACATAACATAATTCATTGATCAAAATGTCAAGAACTTGATGAGAGTAACAACTTTAAGGAGAACACAAACATTAAAAATTCAACAACACTGTCAAAATAATGACAATCAAACATGAATGATGTATTAATGTCTAAAGGATATAAATCCCAAATCAAGGCGGATTTGGTACAAAAACCAAGCATCATATCATACTAACACACTTTATATAATGCAGTACTAAAACTTATCCTTCACTTCAAGGAGACATGTAATAGCATGTGTTATCATCTTTCATTTTTTTTTATAAGGTGAAGAGCATATGGTATGTTCTACAGATGAAGACATAATCAACTAATACCAATTCTATCTAGGGCAACAAAAGTCCAGATATTAAAAATTGGTTGCTCAGGTGCAAAATGAAGTAGAATTCATGAAAATAATGTTCTTTATCGTGTAAGAATAATGGAATATGCATATCGAGGAGTTCATCACAATCATATATTATCCATATCTTCCAAATCCATATGCCCACAAATGAAAATTCAAAACCTCTTTACATTTTCTCATAAGATGTAGTTGCTTTATTTTGATAGCTAATGTCACACATCTCTCTATTTTTTCACTGTTTTCTTTTATCTCTTTAAATGGTAATTTGGGACATTTAAAAGATAGTATGGTCTACGAACACCCCGCGCTCACACAAGAGTCGATGTGATGTAGGCAGTCTAACCTAACGAAAGCATATATAGTTGATTCCGTGATTTGGGGCATCTTACTTGTAACATGTCATTGTATAGTCATGCCAATTTTTTTAAAAAAAGAATACATGTTTGTCAGAGCTAAAGAGCTAATCTTTGTAAATGTGTTGCCCTGATTTAGAGATCCAAAAGTTTTGTAATGACTCGATGCACTGAAAAAGAACACAAAGACGAAGGCAAGACAACAAATTAGTCTAACCAATTTATCATGGCACCAAAACAGAATTAGTGTAAATTTACTTTTGCATGACAATTTTTTTTTTCAAAAAAAAAGGAATAGAACACCATACATATGAGCATCTTCTTGCATCCAATTGAGGATCATTGAAAATCCTAGCTTCCTGAAGAACAACACCCTTTTCAATCCCCATAAACAGAAAATTAAATAGTCTGTTGTATTGTCATAGATTTTCTATATGAAGATGTCATTTCACCACTAAAATGCATGTTGAACAAAAAAATTGTTGCCTCTTAGACTTCTAAATGAAACAAAAAGGTGTATATATAACATGCAATGAGATAAGATACCATAAAATTCATAAGCTCGACAAAATAAAATAATAAAAGTTGACGTTTTTCAACAATTCAAATCATAAACTTAAAAACTATGAACTTACTGTAGGTGAATATGAATGGTTGAAATCTTTGTTAGAGCTTATGATCAGCCACTTTATTTTGCCAAAGAATATGACAATTTTATCTATTGATTAACATCAATTTGACAGGAGAAAAATTCAGAGACCTTAGAAGTTGTGAGATCCAATTTTGCTCTTTTAGAGTTTATGTGTAGGTGAGGTGGAGTGTTTCTTCTGTTGAGCGGTACACGTGGTGTGCTAAAAAAGATTGTGCAATCACACGTGTTAACAGGAAAGAACAAGAAAATTTAGTCAGTCCAATTCTAAAATACACTTTATGTTGCCTTTTGTACTGTTTCTTGATGCAGTGTTCATCCTTTTCAAACTCTCATTTCTAAATATTGGTAGATAAACATCGACAAGCTAATTATTTCATAGCACGTTCAGATTTTTGAAAAATTTATTATCCCATATTTTAAAGGGAAAAGGATCAAAAATATTCCTCAACTTTAATTTATTGTTTAATTTTATCCTTATCGCTAAAATAAAGTTAAATTTACTCCTTCCATTACTAATTTCATAAAAATTACCCCTCATTAGATGAAATCCCCCAAATTGATTCAAATTGACCCAATTACCCGATGTTTTTTTAAAAAAAACTTATCCTCTATTTTTGATCCAAGACCCGACCCAATCCGATACCGATTAACGTAATACCCTGTTACCCGTTCCTTTCCCAAATTTATCCATTAACTTCTCCTTGATTTTCTACAACATCTTGCTCAACAAATCGAATTTTTCTTTGAATAGATAATCTCCTCCTTTTTCGTTGAATAGATAATCTCCTTTTCTTTGAATTTGCTACTGCTAGTGGAAATTATGTGAAGTCGCTATATGGTGAGTGCTGCATATGATTGCACAATAAAAGTTTGGGATCTGCAGAAGGGTTTCACAGTAACTGTAACAGCCTTTCAGATCAAATGCAAATCGAGTTGCATCTCATTGGAGCCGATCCTGAAGTAGTTTCGATGACAATTATGTTACTGCAGGTTCTGTTGATGGTTGTGTTCATATTTGGTCAATATCAAACGAAAATATGGTGAGGACGAACACACGTCCTCTGTATTTTGTTGTTCATGGAGTGGTCTTGGTAATCCTTTGGATACCTCAGATAAGAGTGGAATCATATGTATTTGGTCATAATAATCAGTTCATTAAAATTACAGTGAGTATGACGGTGTCATTGTTGATTTTAGTGTGCTTAAAGCACAAAGTTAGTTATCTTAGTGACTGTAAAGCCATGAATGAGCATCCTCCATATAAAAATCATGCCAAAAGGGAGCAAGATCGCTGCAGAAAATGTTAATGGATACATTTGGGAGAAAATGGGAACGAATAATAAGGGCCTTGCGTTAATTGTACCGGGTTGGATGGGGTCTTGGGTTAAAAGTAAGGGATAAGGGTTATTTAAAAAAAATTGGGTAATTGGGTCAATTTGGGGAATTCCATCTAATGAGGGGTAATTTTGATAAAATTAGTAACGGAATGGGTAAATTTAACTTTATTTTAACTGCGAGGGTAAAGTCAAACAATAAATCAAAGTTGAGGGGTATTTTTGACCTTTTTTCCTATTTTAAATTATCTTCGGAAGAAAAGAAAACTTGTCTCTTAACACATTATTTATTTATCAAGTATATGACAATTTATTAACCATTTCAACATTTCCTCCTAATATATACGCCTACTTAGAGCCCGTTTGGATGGGCTTAAAAAAAGCAGCTTTTAAAAAATACTTTTGAAAGTGCTGAAACTTATTTTTAAAATAGCAGTTATGCGTTTGGAAAAAGTGCTGAAGTTGAAAAAAAAGTTGTTGATGTGTTTGGCAAATAAGTGCTGATAAACAACTTTTTTAATTAAAATGTCTGAAATACCCTTAAAAGTTGTTAACATGATAAAAGTTGATTAGTTTAATAATAATAATAATAATAATAATAATATATAATATATAATAATAATAATAACAAATAATAATAATAATAATAATAATAAAATAATATGAAAAGAATAATAATAATAATATATAATATATATATATAATAATAATAATAATATATAAAAATAATAAATAATAATAAAATAAGTAATAATATATAATATATAATAATAATAAATAATAATAAATAATAATAAAATAATAATAATAGTAATAATAATAAAATAAATAATAATAATAATAATAAAATAATAAAATATTAATAATAATCTATAATAATAATAACAATAATAATATATAATAATAATAATAATAAATAAAATAATAATAATAATAATAATAAATAATAATAATAAGATAACAATATGAAAATAATAATAATAATAATAATAAATAATAATAATAATATATAAAATATTAATAATAATAATAATATATAATAATAATAATAAATAATAATAATAATAAAAAATAATATGAAAATAATAATAATAATAATATACAATAATATATAATAATAAAGAATAATAAAATAAATAATAATAATAATAATAAAATATTAATAATACTAATACTAATAATAATATATAATAATAATATTAATAATAATAATATATAATAATAATAATAATAAAGAATAATAAAATAAATAATAATAAAATAATAAAATATTAATATACTAATAATTATAATAAAAATAAAAATAAAAATAAAAGAAATAAGGGCAAAAAGGTAAAAATCTGGTCAACTTAAAAGAGCTTATAAGCTAAAAAAAAAAAGCACCCCTACCTCAGCTTTTAACTTTTGGCTTAAAATAAGTTTTTTTAACTTAAAATAAGTTATTTTGAGAATTGTCAAACAACTAAATAAATCAAAAATCAGCTTTTAAGTTAGTTTGACCAGCTTTTAAGTTGGCCAAACAGGCTGTTAGTACTTGCCTACTTTTAAAAACTTATTTCAACACTTTGACAATATCTTTCAAGTCTTATTATTTATTTTTTATTAGCTAAAATAATCCAATTTGGTATTTGTTTTTATTTGCCAAAAGACAAAAAGAAAAATATATATAAAAAAGAGGATAAAGAAAAATTTAAATCATCAACATTTTATGTTTGGCAGACACCTAAAACATCACATGAACCCAAACCCAAACCCACCCACATTTTTTTCTACTTGAATCGGGTGGTCATGGCCCTTCCTAATCTCGGCTCCTTCTCCAACCCAACCGCCACCGCTTCTGCCGCAGCAACGCCGTCCACCTCCAACCCGTTGTCTCCTTCCGATGACCCGTCAAAGAAAATTCGAAAACCCTACACTATTACCAAGTCACGAGAAAGCTGGACCGAACCCGAGCACGATAAGTTCCTCGAAGCTCTTCAGCTGTAAGTTCTGAAGTTTGGAACAATTTCTACTGCTAATTCATTGTTTTTACGTAGGGCTGAAAGTTTAATTTGAGTTGATATGTGTGTTGTAAGACGGGAAGATTGTTTTGGTGAATTTCGAATCATTGTCATTGCTCGTCTACTTCTAGGTTAACTAGATTGCTCGCGAATGAAATTAAGGAGTTCTGAGATTTGCTGTTATACAAGTTTGTTTCTTTACGAGTTCAAGAAATGTGTACTTCAACATATTGTTTCTTCTGCATCTTGTGTTAATTCACATATATCAACTACCCATAAATCCCAAATTTAGTGGGGTCGGCCAATTTTTCCCTATATTGCTAGTGGTTTAAGGGAGTTATATAGTTACTTATATTATATCTCAACATTGTTTTAGAAGCTGTTGATCTCATTCTGCTGAAGAAATATCTTCAGTTCTAGAATGAAAGAACATTAAGATGTCTCCTTTAATTTAAGATTTTTCTTGTTGCTGATTGCTCATTTTGTTAACATACAGCTTTGACCGTGACTGGAAAAAAATTGAAGCATTTGTCGGATCAAAAACTGTTATTCAGGTAATATTAAGGTCAGCCTAGAATGTGCACATTTTATTAAGTACCTATTATTTTCTCTGAACCATCATTTTATTTTGCAATTATAGGCTTTCTTTTCTCTCTCTCCCTCCATTATATGAGAACTGACTAAGTGACTAACAAGCAACTACAACCAAGTTAACTATTTCTTGTCTAATTGATAACTTTGCCCATATAACATGGCATATAATCGACAACTGATGAATAACCTTGTGGAAAAACCCCAATCACGAGATTGGGGTTTGTGTCGCAAAGATAAGCATGTGGGAATGCCACTATAGATATGAATAATAGGGAGTTGATGGCACACGTGATCAACTATCATCCCTGAAATTGCTAGTTTTCTGTGTAAAATGGATAGCATATTGACTAAAGAGCCATTTTTGTTGTTCTGAGTACTTGTAACTGCTTAGGATTAGGATCTCCATGCATATCTTTATAATTGTGGCAAGAGTGTTTGTTTTGAAGTTAGAATTGGATTTGCTTTTCTATTCTGCGGGTGGAGTCACTTGTCATCAGGATTATGTTATGACCGGCAAATAAGTACAAAATAACATTGCAATATTTCCAGCACTCGTATAGGCAGAAGGATCTATGCCCATCCCCAACTTCCTTTCCAATCCACATCGGAAATTTTCGGCTTCCTCTACTGGTCTAGTAAAAAAGACTTTTTTTTTGAGAAAGTAAAAGTCATTGTTAGCTCTAGTAAAAAATATTTGCTGAAGTCTTTGTGGCCTCTGACTGTGTTTGTTTACTTGAAAAACTCAAAGTACTAAAGTAACTTTTTCTAATATAAGCTTCTGAAATGTGCTTTATTTGGTTCAAGTCGGGGAACTGACTACACCAGAATTTTTGGTTTATTTGGTTAGTTTTGTTTCAAACCGAAAAGCAAAAGTTATGGGTGTATGGGAGAGTTAGGTCCACTTCTACTTACTCTCCTATCTCGGTGAGCCATTCTCTTCCATCCCTTTGTTTTTTTATTCAGTTTCTCCCTTTGGCTTCAATTTGTTTCATATTGTCCAAAGGAGGCTAGATTTATTTTTAGAATGAGCAGATCAAATATATCACGAGGAGCAGATTTCTCACTTCTTTAGCTCTCCAAATTGTCACCAACAAAGGCCTGGTATCTCAGAACTTCCATCTATTCATCTGCTTCTATATCTGATGATATTTACTGTTCCCGTCTGTGTAAATCAATTTTCTGTCGTGTCTAAATGGCACAGTAAAAGGCCGTTAGATGAAGTTTTAGTATGCCTCTTTTTTCTCTGTTTTTCCTCTGTTTTATTTATTTATTTTTCTTCCTAAGGCTGGGACAAGATCCAATTGATTTTTACTCTCTTACTCAAGTCACATATTTCTTTTGCCCTCCCTTCTATTTCCATAAGTTTTTCTGTCATGTCTGTATAAATATTTTGACTTTGATCTGTTGAAGAAGCTATGAAGTTGGGCATAGCTTTCCTTCAATTTGTTATTTCTTGAGAAGCAGAGTATTCAGATGAAGCTTTTATATTTTGCAGAAACACAGGTTGCACCTTCGTCAAGGAAGCCAACTATATGTTGCACTGTTACCCAATAGTCTTTCAAACTTAAATTGATCATATTGTTTATTAATTAATTAGAATCTCAATAACCAAAATACAAGGTTCTAACAAAAGCTCGATTCACTACCCAAACTGAAAAAATCAAATCACACAACTGATCCGGTGGTGTGTGCAATGCACATCATAAACCAAAAATAAATAGAGCAGAACTGGGTTTACTTTTATTTGGTTATACATGAATCTTTGCAGATGTGCCAGAGGTGTCTTAAAAAGTTTGATCTCTTTTGCAGATACGTAGCCATGCTCAGAAATATTTTCTGAAAGTCCAGAAAAGTGGAACCAATGAACATCTTCCTCCTCCTCGGCCAAAAAGAAAAGCAGCACATCCCTACCCACAGAAAGCGACAAAAAGTGGTAGGAATTATTTTTTGTGGTTTAATTTTATTAACATCGCTATACATGGAAATAATTGTATTTGCTTTCTGAAATCTCGGCAGCTCCAGCTGTCTCACCGGTGCCTACATCTTTTCAAGCTTCCCTTCCATTACCGGAACCTGGAATTGTAAAAAGGCCTGATTCTTCTTTGTTACCTAGCAATCCAGCTACTGTTGTGTCTGTGCCGTCATGGACTGACAACTCTGTGCCACCAGTTAGTTTGTCGCAAATGAAGAAAGGTTTAGTTATTGCCAGTTCTCTTTTGGTTAGATACTGTAGTCTCACTTCTATGGCATCTTGGGCTTTGAACTAAACTGATTGGCTGTTCTTCTGACAGATAACGTGAGAGAAACAGGTCAGCCAGTCACCAATAACCGTTGCTGCAGTAGTAATGAAAGCACTCCAAGATCGAAATCAACAGTTAAGGTGACGGAGCGGACTCAAGTACCCTCAATGAGAGGTACGTCAATATTTTGGAGATGCGTATTGTTTTGACTTTTAGACTTGAAATTAGATAACACTTTGGGCTGTGAAACTATTATCCTACAATAACATTCCATTATGGTTCCGCACTACCCAGAGTTCGGTCTGGCGGTAATTGGTAAGAGCGGGCGCGTGATATGTGAATAAGGTGCACATCACAGATTTGAACTAATACCAATTTACACCAAACATAAAAAGTAATATAGTATGTGAACTATGTTTATGATGTTCAATGCCATTGTTCCAATGCACAAAGGAAGAAGAAAGGCGGATTTGCTTTGAGCCTTCACAACTCACATTCAATTTCTTTTCACTGGAAAGGGTCAAAATTGATAAAAACATTTTGATACATAGGCTTTTATAGGAGAGTTACTTAGTGACCAAGTGGAGCTTAGACGACAAGCTGTACACAGAACTTTGACAATGTTTCTCTCAACAATTTCTATCCAAGTCTGTTTCCAAAGACTCCTACTTGTAGCACTAAGTTCTTAATGTCCTAAAGGTAGATTGACCTTAGTATATGTGACAAGACAAGTACAGACACACTTGGACGAGAATGAAGTTAAGCAGCATCTTTCCATATGATAAGATCATCCCAGAAGTTGGATTTTCCTTGCGTTTTTCGTTTGTTCTTGTTAAGTTATTTGCAGTTTTTTCCAGCTTTGAAATCTCCATCCTGTCTAGTCAAAAGAGTTCACTTCTCTTAAAAATCAAGATGTAATTGCTGAAACTCTTGGTAAGGAATCAATATGTGATTGGACAAGTCTTGTTCTGTTCACCAACCACTATTGTTTGGCACCGCCATTAGTCTAATTCCTGCGAAGGGTCATAAAGCTGCAAGATCTTAAAACTAGTCACCTTGCCGAGTTGCAGTTAATCATGATTCCAATTGTAGTCCAGATACAGAATATCTTCATCTCCCTTCTTATAAAGCTCTTCTTCAAGTTCTCAACTTCAATCAGTGTTATTATGCTTGCACTGTCAAATTAACTAAGCTATATTCTCTGTATCTAGTTTACATAAGTTATCACAATCCTATCCTCTTTTCCTTGGCCCATTGAAGAGCGCCTTCTCTTTTATTCAGTGGACTGCTTTGTCTTTTTCGAGCTTGTTAACCTCCTTCGCCTTCATTTTGTTTGTGAAAATCACAGGCCTTAATATCTCTCTGTTAATTGATAAAAATCTGCAGTTGCAAAGTCCTCATTATTTTATTTGACTTCTGAATGAGCAAGACGACATGCTGCTTTTTATTCGTCCTTACGTGTGTTTCTGATTATGTTTGATGAATCTGTGTTTCTTGTCAATTGTGATCCAGAAAATCATGTTTATTTTTTGTGGGTGAAGCGTATAGGTTTTTTGAACCGTAGTTTGCAGTTTTTGTCCAGAATTTTCTCCAATGTTGGTGATTTATCTTTGGATAGTGATATTTCCAGTTGTTCTTTTTCTTTGCATTTTTTTTTAATAAAATATTAAAGAAGACATTTTATCTGCAGCTATGGTCCTTGCTGCATTTGATGACTTCTTGACATAGCCTGATTTGATGCTAGCTAGATCTAGATCTGTTTTACTCTATGCCATGTTATCCTTTGGTCTATTCTCTGATAGTATTGCTGTCATTCTGCAGATTATTTTTTTTCGTAAATAGAATCAAATTCTCTTCTTATTTAGATGTTATCTTAAATAGAGCTGGTGCTTTAGTTTGATATTTACTATTCTAATGCTGCTGTAAATTCTTTTTGTATCTGCAGTTTTGCCAGACTTCGCTCAAGTATACAATTTCATCGGCAGTGTATTTGACCCTGCTGTAACAGGACACCTGCAGAAATTGAAAAAAATGGACCGTATTGATGTCGAGACGGTATACACTCTATTCTGTGCCGTTTCGTTATCCTGTGGCTTAATCCTCTTTCTTGTCTTGTTTGCCTATACAACTTGAACTTCGTCTTCAGGAGTACTTCAAAGATAAAGCTTCTGTAAAGAGGGTCTCTCCTGATCTTTAATTATTGTATTTTCTTTTGACTAATTCTTCCCATTTCTATGCCACTGCATACACGGAGGATTTGTTCTCATCCTCTTGTCAATGAACACCTTTCTCATCAAATTTTGATGTCTTCTTTCTGGCATTGACTTAGGAAGGGAAGGGATGGGTTGGAAATTTCTTCAAATTGCTATGAGTAATTCCTCTCTTTAGATAGATAGCGGGGGGAAGGATATAGGGGCTGACTTTACTCCTTTGTATCCCTGCCAGTGCCAGCTCTTTCCCTGCAAAAGGTAGGAGTGGTGAATTTGTGATTATCATAAAATATAATGTTCAATTTTCATTTGCTTAGTGAATACTTGCTATAGTGTGTTGTTTACATGTATGTGGCCTGTGGGCATTCAATCTGGATGCTACTCTTTGAAGGAAGAATAGAAATTTAGCAACACTTGAATCTGTTGATTAGAATTTGCACCATTGCATATGGCAATAAAGGATGTCTTCAACTATAGAATGCAGCCGATAACTAAATCCACAATACTCTGATCCCTTCCTATGCCCCACCCAGGTCGTTGCCCTTAAATTCATCATACAGATGTAGGTATATGTTTTCAGTTATCTTAAATCATGTTTACCATCTAAAAGAGATTAGTCGTATCCTCCTCATTGGAGTTGGTGCCTCAAGCATTTTATTCGAGATTTAGATAAATTTTCTGCTTGATTCTTGTGCAGGTGTTGTTGCTGATGAGAAACCTCTCTATCAACCTTACGAGCCCTGATTTTGAGCATCATGTAAGTGCAATATATTTTTCGCGTTCTGATTTCTAATGGCTTTAAAATGTTTACCTAATCTTTTGGTTGGATATAGCTTCTGCTGGTTTGCTATTTGGCGTGGGTAGTCTGAAATTAGTGAAATCTGCAGTTATGGTTTTCATCTATTTTGTATTTGTAGCATTTTGTCGACATGGCCGAGTGGTAAGGCTGAGTACTGCAGTTCTGCTTTTACCTCTTGGTGCTGACCCAGGAGGGCAAAGAGCACGAATGTGGAGGTAGATAATTAGAGAGGCTGGAGAGCGGAGGTTGGTTTTTGAGATTGGGGAGTGGGATTTGGTAGAATGTTGGAATATTAGAATCTTAGGAGAGCTATATTGTTTCATGTCAGAGTAAAGTATACATGTATTGCATAAATCATCTTTAAGAATTTCTAGGTGTAAAGACACTTGTCTCACATTGTCGAAGTCTCTTGTGTCTCACTGTTAGAAGACCTCTATGAGGTTGGTGGAGATTTGAGTCGTTTCTGTTTACTGACAAGCTGCTTTATGCTGTATATGTAGCCCACTCAGTCAAAAACTTCCATTTTTTCCCTGTTCTCGTAGATTTGATTTTCTGTTTCAGCTTTTTTCTGGTGATTGTTTTGACAGCACCACACCTCTGATGACTGATCAATAATTTCTTATGTTAATGCGCCCTCTTTAGATTTAACTGTTTCAGCCTTTTCTGGTCTTTGTGAAGCGCGATTTCACAGTTAAGTGTAACCGAATTTTGTATAGGAGTCTGCAGTTTTATGATTTAGAATAAAGGTTTTCAGTTTTTGCATACGTTAAGTGGTACTTCCTCTGTCCCAATTTGTGCACTACTCTTCCTTTTTAGCTAATCCAAAAAAGAACGACACCTTTTTTGGACTTAAACTTCCCATTTTACGTGTAACAGATTAATGTTAAACTTCCCATTTTACCGGTAATGAGATGATTTATAGCCACACAAATATTTATTCAACTTCCATACGTTAACGACCATTTTGGTCATTTTCTCGTTCCTACAGCACCACATCTCGTTACTATACAACACATTCACACTTGTCTTCGGACTTGCACTTCCTTGTGATGGCTTGTTCCAGAAGCATGAACCTCCTGGTGACTTTTCTGTCAATATTCCAATTACCACTGTATAAGCTTTTCTGGCATCTGTTCCAGCCCGGAGTGGGTTTTTAAAAAAATTATTTGCTTGATTTTATAGAAATGTGTGTACGGGTTCAGGGAAGTGTTAGGATGTTGTATTAGATGTATCAGTTTCATATGGGAAACCCCCTACAGGTGTATTATTACTTGTCTTGCGCGTCCCCTGTCATCTTTCAGAGGAATAATTATTTGCTAGTCTTCATCTCAAATTGATAGTTGATTGTTGATGCAGAGGGAGCTGCTTTCATCGTATGATATAGAAATGGAGAAACAGTGCAAATGAAATCAATGATAACCAACTTTAAAGTGACGCTCAGTTCGGGTACTGCATACAATGGTCACGTTGCATACCGTTCCCATTATTCTTTGCTCGAGAGTATTATTGTCCTGATGAAAGCCATATCTGAACTGGTCGGGAACAAACGGCGATTGGAGGACACACATGTAATAATACCAGAAGCCTGTGGTTTGTTTGATAGCAGCTGCTAAGTCAGATTCAGAGTTCTTTTGCTTGTGGAGTTCATATTTGTGTACATACTGTAAGATATAAACAGAGATAATAGTTGTGATGCAGGAACTTAAATATATAAAGCTGGGTTTATGTAAATTCAAGTTTTGACGGACTCCAGCCTCTGCAGTATTGGTAAATTTTTCATGGCAAATGTAAATGCTTCGAGAAATTGACAATCCTTGATTTTCACTGGTGTTTGGACTGCTAAACTGGTGGGTTTTCACTCGTGTTTGCTTCCGTTGCCGCTTCCACGTACGCAAATAATGTATCTACCGCTACAGCAGCAGCAACATGTATCTACCACTGCTAGCGAAGTACTTGTCTCTGTGCATGTTTTCCCTGCCGTCTGTGAACTACTTCCGCAGCGTTGGAAATCTATGTAGGCTTTTGTTTATGGACGTTTCAAATCGTGCTTCCACCTAATTAACTGTATCAAAGATCTAATTAGATCTTTTTTGATATATATTATATTCGCTATTTCTAATTGCTGCTTCTTTTTTTTTTTTTAATAAAAATACCGAAAAGAGTGGACAAGGAATTCTAGTATCCCTGCTGTCGTATTTTGAAATCACACAACTACAGTTTGGCAATTTGGTTAGCACGAGCTATTACGCACACTATTTATTAAAATTTGCACTTTCACATTTTCTGAATCAGTGTCCACAGAGAGATCCAGCAAAATTTGGTGACCGAATCAGAGGGAGTCTCATTTACTCTCGTAAGCATCGTTCACCTGATTCCAGCGCCTATTTGATAGTAGATCTTGATGGTGCCAAAGAATAAGATAACTCATTTGCTCTCTTAAGCATCGTTCACCAGATTCCTGCGCCTATTTGATTGTAGATCTAGATAGTAACAAAGAATAAGATAAATGATTACACTGTGAGTAGGCTTGATTTCATTGCAGTTGTATAGCTCTCCACAAGCTCAGAGCTAGGATAAGACGAGGAGGTTTCTATAAGAAGTTTAAATGTTGTTTAATCAATGAAAGTTGCGATAAGCTTCTACGACAGGATAACAACATAAGAGAAAGAGAGTGATAAGGTGGAGGATTAAACAATTTTCCAACGAAGGGATTAGCAAATCACAAAACAGATTGACACTCCATTAATTTGTACGATCCTAAAATGATATTATATGGGTTTAAGCAGCATGACACTACCGACTCGGAAGAACAAAACACAGTATTCAACAGAAAGAAAAAGAAAAACAACTACATAGTGTATCTTGAATCTCGATATGAACGGCATTGAGATGACGCAAAATGCTTAGTCCACTTCCTCCATCTTGCTTTCCTCACCAACATCCTCTAGAGGGGGCATATCATCAACGTCCGCACCAGCTTCCTCTTCTTCGTCAATGCTCAAACCCAACTTCAGCATTCTGTGAATTCTTGCAGCAAAAGTATTCGGGTCATCAAGACTAAAACCAGAAGTCAGCAGAGCTGTCTCAAACAGCAGCAACACGAGATCTTTCACTGACTTGTCATGCTTGTCAACTTCAGCTCTCTTCCTCAACTCCTCCATAATGCCATTATCAGGGTTGATTTCCATGGTCTTCTTGCTGGACATGTAAGAGCTCATACTGTTGTCCTTCAAAGCTTGAGCTTTCATGATCCTTTCCATGTTAGCTGTCCAACCATACTCACCTGTCACTAAGCAACATGGAGAATCAACAATCCTATCAGAGACTACAACCTTCTCAACTTTGTCTCCAAGGATGTCCTTGATGACCTTGCAAAGGCTCTCAAAGGACTGTTTCTTCTCTTCCTTTTTCTTCTTTTCTTCTTCACTCTCATCATCAAGCTTCAGTCCCTCCTTTGTAACAGAAACCAGTTTCTTACCGTCATATTCCTTCAGTTGCCCAATTGCATATTCATCAATGGCATCAACCATGAAGAGTACTTCATATCCTTTCTTCTTTAAACGTTCCAAGAATGGTGAATTTTCAACTGCCTTTTTGCTCTCTCCAGTGATGTAGTAGATGTCTTTCTGACCCTCCTTCATCCTGGTTACATAATCTTTCAAACTTGTCAGCTCATCACCACTCTTGGTTGACTGGTATCGAAGAAGGTCAGCCAACTTAGCTCTGTTCTGGCTATCTTCATGAATGCCCAACTTCAAGTTCTTTGAGAAAGCCTCGTAGAATTTGTTGTAGTCCTCCTTGTTCTCTGCAATCTCATTGAACATCTCAAGGCATTTCTTCACGAGGTTCTTCCTAATGACCTTGAGAATCTTATTTTGCTGCAACATCTCACGGGAGATATTGAGGGGCAAATCATCAGAGTCAACAACACCCTTCACGAATCCAAGGTACTCCGGGATAAGTTCCTCACAGTTGTCCATGATGAACACCCTCCTGACATAAAGTTTGATGTTGTTCATCTTCTTGCGGGTGTCGAATAGATCAAATGGAGCCCTCTTAGGTACAAAGAGGATTGCCTTGAATTCAAGCTGCCCCTCAACAGAGAAGTGCTTGACTGCAAGGTGCTCTTCCCAATCATTGGTCAGGCTCTTGTAGAAAGCGGCATATTCCTCCTTTGTGATTTCTTCTGGTTTGCGCAACCAGATAGGTTTTTGCTTGTTAATGAGCTGCCACTCATGAGAAACCTCCTTGATTTTCTTCTTCTTACCTTTCTCCTTCTCTTTATCCTCATCCACTTCCTCAATATCACCCTCTTGTTCTTTCTTGGGTTCATCATCTTCATCATCGCTGATTTCCTTCTCAGTTGTCTTCTCTGTCCATAGGTAAATTGGGTAGCTAATGAATTCAGAATGCTTCTTAACAAGGTCTTTGATTCTCCTTTCCTCCAAGTACTCCAACTGCAAGTATCGATGCAAGTTAATTACAAACAAAATCAAACAACTGATTAACGCCCAAGTAAACTTAAATTGGACTTGTCACATCTTAATTTTGAAGTCCAAAGTGATATTACTAGTCAATCTGCTGCGGCTACCGAAAGTAGGTTATTATTTATTGCTTCTGTGCACAAATAAAACAGTTATTAGAACTATGAAATTACCTGGTCTTCCTTGAGGAAGAGAGTGATTTTAGTTCCTCTGCCCAATTGCTCCCCATCAACATCCCTTGTAACAGTGAATGAACCACCGGCTTGTGATTCCCAGATGTACTGCTCATCATCGTTGTGCTTGGTGGTTACAATAACCTTCTCTGCTACGAGATACGCAGAATAGAAACCCACACCAAATTGTCCAATCATGCTCACATCAGCCCCAGCCTGTAGAGCTTCCATGAACTCCTTTGTGCCGGACCTCGCAATTGTACCCAGATTGTTAACCAGATCTATGCAACCACAGAGAAAACAGAGGTATCAGTTCCATTCTCGCCTAAATCTGTAGAATCCCTACAGCATATAAACACAATCACCCTACTTAACTCAACCATAGAATCACTTCATACACAACATGAACTACACGGGCCTAAGAATTCTTCAACTATCAGCGACGAAGCTAATCCTAATTTAGTTAACTACTCAAACACACAGATAGTATAAAACAGTCATTTACAAATTTAAATCCAAATGAAGGAAAACACATTAATCACCAACGCCAAATGACACGTTAAGGGACCATAGAATCACTTCATACACAACATGAACTACACGGGCCTAAGAATTCCTCAACTATCAGAGACGTACCTCATCCTAATTTAGTTAACTACTCAAACACACAGAGAGTATTAAGATTTACAGTCATATTTATAAATTTAAATCCAAATGAAGGAAAACACATTAATCACCAACGCCAACAACGATGACGACACCAGTACATTACATACTTATCCATGTAGAGGCAAATCTACGACTTAGAGCCATGAGTCCATGTCTACTATTTATTAATGTAGTTTTAAACATATATTTATGGATTCAATTGAACCTGTACCTAATATATGCTATATCCGCACCTGTATCATGCATTACAGATTTTTCAGGAAAAGCTCCATGCAGAAAAATGCAATAACAGCGAAAATCAAGCAGATAAACCTCTGAAATGGAATATAGTAAAGTGATGTATAAAATTGTTAGAAGCAAATGACATTACCTGCTTTAGTCATGCCGATACCGCTATCAGTAATGGAGAGAGTTTTATTCACCTTGTCAGGAACAAGGCGAATGAAGAGTTCAGGCTGAGCATCGAGTTTACTCTTGTCCGTCAAGCTCTCGAACCGGATCTTATCCAATGCATCAGAAGAATTGCTAATGAGTTCACGAAGGAAAATCTCCTTGTTACTGTAGAATGTATTGATGATCAAACTCAACAACTGGTTAATCTCAGCCTGAAAAGCAAATGTCTCTGCCTCAGCCATCTGCACATCCGCCATTGATGCTCAAAGCTCAACAAAACCAAAAAAACAACGCCGATCGAGTGAGAATGAATAAGAAGTTGATCGTAAATTCAGAAAGAAGACTTGTGAGTTTGCGATTTTTGATGTGCTAAAGCATGTGAGTTGTGGGTTTATATATGAATGCATGAGATTCTAGGTCCTTCTATTAGCGATGAAGTAGGAATGCAATACTTGCTTCTCGAGTCTTCTACGTTCTGAACCGGATTTTCGTGTGAAATGAAAAATAGTATGGGCAAAATAGTCTTTTTGTCCAGTTAAGACATCTGGAATGTTCTTCGCCTGTTCCTGACACTTCTACTGAAAACATTTATTTTTCAGCAATAAAATAGAACTTTTATGTGGATTTATAAAAAAATAAAACTACTAAAGACCATTCATGAACCTATAATGTGGATTTAGAAAAAATAACACTTACTAAAGACCATTCATGAACCGTAATAAAAATCGAGAATAATACTTAAGTACAGACAAACACAAAATTAAATAATATCTATATGGTATATTAGACCAGCATTTTATTAAAAATATTGTTTGTGTTACTTGGTTACTTACTAAATCAGTATATACCTAATTTATTTTTTCCATTTTTAACCATACAATTAATATGACTTTGAAAGTATAAATACATTTTATAAATTTCCTTTTTCAATATAGGCTAATAATATTAACAAAGACAATATGGTACTCTCTCCGTCCATTAGTATTTGTTATTGTTTATATTTTAAAAGTTAAACTATAAGAACTTAACCAACATTTTAAGATGTATTTTTTTATCATATTAATATGAAAAAATTGCAATTCATAGTACTTTTCATATAGTTTTTCAATATCTAAATTTTTGTTTAAAATATCGAATTAATGTAATCTAATTTAACTTTAAAAAATAGTTAAATTGACTTTCGAAAAGCACAACATGACAAATAAAAATGGACGAAGAGAGTAGAATCGATCAATTTATTAATAATTTTTTAATAATCATAAAAAATAGAAAATGTCCATCTGATATAGGATAATAAGACGAGTAACTAACACCTTGGGTTCTTGAATGAAAAAACTACATAAATGAGTCATAAAATTCAAAATAACTACATGTTCATACCCAATCTAAAGTAATTTAAGAAATACGCATTCTCCCAAAAAAAAATATATATACAGCTCATACGCTCCATTCATAGCTCATACGGTCATTCATTAAGGTTGATAATTTCCCATACTGTTACTAAATCAATAAATGAAGGTTTCTTATTTAGAGTTTACTCATTAGACAATAATATTATAAGAGTGTGTATATATATAAATATATCATTTAGAAAAATTATCAATCTAAATGATAGTATCAATATAGAATATAATACTAATTTAGTATCAGCTAAGCGAAATCAGTTTAGATATATATAAAATTATTTAGTGGAATATGAATATGTGATAGTAATTAGTTTTTATGGGTATTCACTTAGTTTTCTCTTCTCGAATTGGATGTAAGTGGTCTCGTGGGCCGTTCTGCTTTTGCAGTCCATAGCTTCAAAAGGCCCATAGGCTAGACGTAACACATGTCCTATGGGCTATCCAGTAGTTCCTGAAATCAAGAACATCTCGTTAATTCAAATTTTTTGGTGAGTTGTGATTTTTTTAATAAGTTGTGATTTTTTTTTAAAAGGGTTGTTATTTTTTGATGAGTTGTGGTTTTTCTAAAAAATTATGACTTTTTCAATAAGTTGTGATTTTTCCAAAGGATTGTGACTTCTGAAAAGGTCATAATTTTTTTCGATAAGACACAACAAACACTTGTTCATACCACCTTGTGTTGACTATAAATAGAGGGGAATCCTCTTATTTTTTCAAATCCACAATTTTTTTGAATCTTCTTCTTGCATTTTAAAAGATTTCGTGGAATTTATCGTCATTGGGTGAGTTCGAATTAGGCTGTAAGTGATGCCCTTGCTCTTAGTGTATGTTGATTACTGTCGCGAGTTGTGAGTGGAAAGAAAGATTTAGTTTTGGTGAAATCAGAAAATGTACATATTTCTTTCGGTGTATTACTTGTGCCATTAGTTGTTTGACAGCATGGTCATGCCTTTTCTGCAATGATTTTATCATATCAAAATTAAATCCATTGCTAATAATGGTCCAACTGTAACTTGCTAAGTGAATGGTTGTGGTGTTAACTCCCCTTTGATGATATGCTTCAATGTTCTACTAACAATTGAAGAATTAAGCAAAAAGAGAAGAAATTTTATCTTGAGGATTACAGGAAATATATTTGTCCTTTCCCTTCACTCAATATTTCTATGGGTAGGTTTTTATATTTAAATCAAAGTATAATATATATTACAAATAAATTATCAAGTTAACAAGATCTTCTAATTTCAAAATATATTATTTTAAATTGTTCTTAGTTTTTTTGTTAAATTTTTTTTACAACAAATGTGAAAATGTGTGAATATATATGAATTATTTAAAAATTTTCATTTACAAAATAAAATTTATTTTCAATAATATGGAATAGGCATTTTTATTTTGTCCCTATACTAAATTAATTAAAGTCCTATTTATTTATGTTAGTATAAAATTTATTAGAAATTCAACTATTGCACATTAATTCTTTAGTTATATATTATAAATTCTGTTAGTTATTACTAATCATTGCAAATATTGTTCACACTCTTTAAAAATCTTTAATTATAAGATTATGAATTCTCATAGTTATTTCATTAGTTATTTCTATCTTTCATCTTTTCTTATACTTTTGACCAATAATTTTTCATATTATTATACCGCCCTTATATATGTGAAAATAGCGTGTTGTTATTTTTTCTTGAACGAATCATGTTTTATTGAATAAATTAAATATTGTTTACAAGTATATGACCTATATCTTGTTGGATGTAAGATAAATAAGTGATTTTATATATGAGTTCACAGATAGAATATATTCTTTCATTTCAGCTTATAGTTTTTCCGATAAAAAAAGAAAACACTTCTCAGTTAACTATGAACAGTAAGATAAGTAGCTTTAATTTATTTGCACAATTAATTGAGAAGTCAATATGAGAGCCAACAGCAAGAACATCATTTATTATGTTATAACTTTTATAAAAATAAAAATTAATATACAAAAATTTAATCTAAAATATAAAATGTAGTTGTTCTCTTCACATGTTCATATTTGGTTAGATGACAAGAAAAAATATACAATATATATCATTTATAAGGAAATATTAATGAGATACAATAATTACATGATTGAACCTCAACAAATTAAAATAAATATATTCATTTAATTAATAAAAAATTTTATAGATCATATCTTTATGGATTCACGTGAATAAGAGATATATATATGATAATTCACATTCTAACATTCACAAAAAAAACTATAATTTTATTTTGTGAAAAACTTACTATTCAAATCTTCGCTTAAATAAGCAAACACTATTTATTATAACAATACTAACGGGGTTTGGGTTCTGTCGGCGCATAAGCTTAACGTGCGCCGTCCATGGGGAAGAGAGCACGGATTCCCTCGGAGAAGGCTCGCATGGCACAACAAAGTGACCTACAGACTTTGAAGCAACTGAAGCAACAGTTTGGACAGGGGAAAGAGGTTCCGACAGCAGATCTGGTAGAGAAAATAGCTGAAATAGAGGAAATAGTAGAGAACTCAGGTGTGGCGGCAAAGGTGTCAATGAAGCCACCCAGTACTAGCAGAACTACGAGATCTAACGTTATGCAGGAATGGGAAGAAGTAATTCACAACACACCAAAACCGCAATCGTGGGCGGATGAGGTAGAGGAATCCCCTGAATTGAATCGAAAGGGGTCAGTCTGGGATAATTTTGACTTAACAAAGCCAGCTAAAGCGGGCTTTAAACTTGAATTCGTTACTCCGGAGAACCAAGGTGAATCCTCAATCTGTGAGGTAGACATTGAGGATATAAGCACTGAGATTGCTTACTTACTGGCAACATGTAGTAGTCTGCTATGTTTTGGGGGCACATCCCCTTTCTCTGTGATGAATGGTTACATACAACGATTGTGGGGGAAGCATGGTATAAACAAAGACATTGAGGATATAAGCACTGAGATTGCTTACTGGCAACATGCTGTAGTCTGCTATGTTTTAGGGGCACATCCCCTTGCTCTGTGATGAATGGTTACATACAACGATTGTGGGGGAAGCATGGAATAAACAAAGTCTCGATGTTGAAAAAGGGAATAGTGCTGGTACGATTTGATTCTGGAATGGGGAAGGAGGAGGTGTTGCAATGTGGGATATACCATTTTGTCAATAAACCATTGATAGTTAAAGCTTGGAGTTCAGACATGGAGTTTACTCGAGAAGAGTTGTATATTGTTTCCTATATGGGTGAAATTACTAGGATTTTAGATTTCAAATACTGGAGCGCCAAAGGACCGAGTAAAATTGAAAGTTTAATTGGGAAGCCATAAATGGTGGACCAAAATCCAGAAAAGAAATTAGGACTCAGTTTTGCCAGGCTACTGATAAAAGTGGAAATGAAAGCAGAATTACCGGATAAAGTTTTCTTCAAAAATGAGAGAGGAGAGCTGACTGAACAAAAAGTGCAGTATGATTGGAAGCCAACACCGTGTAATTTTTGCAAAAAGTATGGACATGATGAACGGATTTGGAGAAAGAAAAACCCACCTCCTGATCAAATGAAAGGGGAAGAGCAACAACCAAACACATTGAAAGACAAAATGAAGCAAAAAGAAACAAGGATATACAATCAGTTCAAAGGAAGACAAATTGAAATGATAAACCATAGGGTCATTGATGGAGCCGGAACAAGAGGAACAAATACTACCATACAAGGAGGAAGGACAACAGGGTGGATCACTCCAGTGAATAAGTCATTGAGTCTAAATAGACAGTGAAAGCATGTTCATTAGGGAGAGGTGGCTCATAAGAACACGTTTCAGGTTCTACATACAGAAGAAGCGAGAGAACAACCTTCAATGGCCACAACTATAAATAGAGGAGGGACTGTGACTCCCAGCGTGAATGAATAACATGATGTGCTGGAACGTTAGGGGCTTAAACGCCCCTAACAAACAAAAGGAGATAAAACTCCTTTGTCGTAAGAAAAGTACTGATTTGTGGTTTGATAGAGACTAAGATCAAAATAAGTAATATTGACAGGGTGTCTAGAAGCTTGTTTGGAGGATGGGGCTACATTATTAATCTTGTCGACCATTATAATGGTAGGGTATGGATAACATAGAGGCCATATTACTTTCAGGTGCAAATGGTCGCAAGTTGTGCCCAGGAGATAACCTGTAAAGTACAAAATCAAAGCCTCAATTTGGAGTATATGGTAACTGTAGTATATGCTTTCAACACAAGAGAGGAAAGGAAAGAGTTGTGGAAATATTTAGATGATATGAATGCGGGGAAGTTTCCATGGATAATAATGGGGGACTTCAACTCTGTTTTAAGTGTTGAGGATAGGATAGGGGGAAATACTGTGAGTATGGTGGAAATAACTGACTTTCATGCTTGTATTGAGGGTTGTGGACTTCTGGAACTACCTAAAAAAGGTAACAGATATACATGGAATGATAAAAGGGATACTAGGGTGTTTTCAGAGTTAGACTGAGTTTTTATTAATCCAGAATGGCTAGTGAAGATGCCAACTTATCATGTAAATTTCTTACCAAAAGGAGTGAGTGATCATTGTCCTGTTGTAATTTCGATGCTTGATGGACCAAGAAGAGTGAAACCAACTTTTAAATATTGTAATGTGTGGGCTAGTCATCCAGAATTTTTGAACATTGTGAAAGAGACATGGGACCAGAATATTGAAGGCTACCAAATGTTTAGAGTTGTGAAGAGACTTAAGTATTTGAAGAGAAGACTGAGAAATCTAAATAGTCAGCAATTCAAAAATATCATCAAAGAAGCTGACGAGGACAGAATTGAACTAGAAAAAGCACAAAAAGAGCTACATCTCCAACCAACAGATAATACTTTGCAGGAACATGAGAAGAGATTGTACTGAGATCCTTCGTACATGGCTGAGATCTACTTACAACAGAGGAGTAAAGCAACTTGGATTAAACTTGGAGACGACAACACAGATTTTTCTTCTCAATTATAAAACACAAGAAACTAAAACAAATATTTTGCAGCTGAAAGATAATAATGATGTAATGCAAACTAGCCAGAAGGCAATTGCAGATGTCTTTGTAGAGTATTGTGAGAACCTGCTAGGCACAAAGGAAAAGAAACGACAAAAGAGCAAGTGGATTATTTTTTAGAAATGGAGATGTATTAGATATTGAACAACAAATGCGATTGGTAAAACCATATACAACACAAGAAGTGAAGAGTGCTATGTTTGGTATTGATATCAATAAAAGCTCGGGGCCGTATGGATATGAGAATGGATTATTTAGAGCAGCATGGACTGTGATTGGTCAAGATGTGACACAAGCAATTCTGGAATTTATGGAGATGGTGGAGCTCCTAACACAATTAAACTCCACAGTAATCTCCCTCATTCCAAAAGTAGACGCACCAGTGATGACAAGTCAATTCAGACCCATCTCATGTTGCAATGTTTTGTATAAGTGCATTTCAAAAATAATCTGTCAGAGACTGAAGGAAGCCATAAAAGTGGTAGTGGAAAGTAATCAAGCAGCGTTTGTTGAAGGAAGATCTTTGATTCATAATGTATTAATTTGTCATGACTTGCTAAGGCATTATAATAGAAAAACTACTCCAAGATGTATGCTGAAGATTGATCTACGGAAGACATATGATATGGTAAGCTGGGACTTTATAGAGGAAGCTTTAAAGGGTTATAATTTTCCACGAACCTTTGTGCAGTTGGTAATGACATGTGTGACCACTACGAGGTTCACAGTTAAAGTGAATGGAGAAGGCTATGGATATTTTGAGGGCAAGAGGGGGCTTCGACAAGGGGACCCTATTTCCCCTCTGTTATTTGTGTTAGTTATGGAGTATCTTACGAGAATTCTTAGGAGGATGAGTGATCTGGCTGATTTCAAATACCACCCAATGTGCAAAGCAACGAAACTTACACACTTAAAATTTGCAGAGGATTTAATGGTGTTCTGCAAAGGAGACACAAAATTTATTAAAAGGGTGATGGAGGCTTTAAAACATTTTAGTGTTGTGACTGGTTTGGAAGCAAATTTGCAGAAATCTAACATATTTCTTGCTGGAATGACTGAGGAAGCAAAGTTGAGAATTTTGAATAGTACAGGGTTCTCAATGGGTGTACTACCTATACGGTATCTAGGATTGCCACTATCCTCAAAAAAATGGAACAAGGTGGATTGTTACCAATTGGTGGAGAAGATTACAAAGAGAATTACATTAGGTCATTCGAGGCAGTTGTCATATGCAGGGAGGCTACAGATAGTTAATGTTGTTTTGTTCTCGATATATAATTTTTGGGGGATAGTGTATATCCTCCCACAAAGTGTGTTGCAGGAAGTAGATAAAAATGCAGAGAATTCTTGTGTGGAAGCTCGGAAGGGCACAAGAAAATAGTCTTGGTGGCATGGGATAAGGTATATGTACCAAAAAAGTATGGAGGATTAAATATTAAGAGCTGCAAATTATGGAATATAGCTGCTGTCGGGATGCTTTTATGACAATTGGCAAACAAGAAAGATGTATTATGGGTCAAGTGGGTACATGAGATCTATATGAAGGATACCAATAACATTTGGGAGCACATACCACCACAAGATTGTAGTTGGTATTGGAAGAAACTGAATGTTTTGAAGACGGAAATGCTCCAACGATATCAAAGGGAACAATATGTTTTGACATCAAATGGCGTATACTCCATGACCAGTAGCTACCAAGCCAATGCTAGTTGTGCTACATAAATGCCCAGAGGCAGACTTACTTTGGAGCTCTATTATGCATCCTAGTCAAAGATTTATCTTATGGCTTGCATACTAAGGAAGACTGCTCACTAAAGATAGACTAAAGCATATACATATACAAGTTGAAGAAGTAGCATGTGGTTTGTGTGAGCAAGAGAGTGATGAAACACATGATCAACAGTTGTTTACTGATTGTCATTGAGGGAATACAGTGAGGAAGTAGTTGGCTAACTGGATGAGTGTTGCAATGCTAAGAGGCACAATTCAACAAATAGTGGCGTGGATTAAAAGAAGATGTTGGAAGCAATTGAAGAAGGAACCAGTAGCTGCTATGTACAATTTATTATACCTGGCAAGCGAGGAATTGGAGGCAGTTTAGGCAGGAACATGTAAATACAAATTTTATCATCGCACAAATAAAGAAGGAGTTATTAGTTAGATTAGAAAGAGTAAAGGAGTCTAGAAAAGCAAGAAAGTGTCAAGATTTAATAGGATGTGTGGTAGATAGGTAATAGCTAGATGCTATAGTTTTGTTTACTTTCCGAAATTGTAATACTTTGTTTTGGGTATGGTAATATTCAAAGTTTATTGCCCAAAAAAAAAAAAATTAACCTATATAGGAAGTATATTTTTAGTTCTTAGTTATAGACTCTTTATCGACTTTAGCTCCATCCCGAGTAGTGTTAACAAGCATGCAAGTTCCTTCAACCAAAGTTGAGTCGCACTTGATTATAAACTAGGAACATCTCCGATCCATAGATTAGACTAGTATACTTAGTTATACGTTTTAAAATGAGTGAAAAGGTCTTTGTTTTTTTTGAGTTTCATAGTTGAAATCTTAAATGTGTGACTACTTTCATCAGAAAATCACAAATGATCTTACAAATTACACCTCAACTATTAATTGTTTCTTTTTTTCTATCTCGAGTGGTATTACAAGTAGAAAAGGGGGGAAACTAATACGTTGAGGACTTGAAGTTGTGATAGTTCAAGTAGCTGGTAACTCACACACTTGCTAATTCAAGTATAATATAAAACTCAATATAACCCTATAATTTAAATGTGTTTTTTATCGTTAACTTTTTTTTAATTAGTATATATATAAGCCCTCTCCATTATGTCATTACCTTTGTTTCTTTCTGTCTTACTTGAGATGCTGAATCCATTCCTAATTAATATGAGCATTCTAGTGTGATTAATTCCTCAGAAATGAAGGAGGATCTTTGATAGAGACACCAAAATCTTTGTATTGTTAGATAAATTTGAAAACAGAACCACTACTTGAATAATACACACAAGAAGTTTAAATTATTTTTTTAGTACAAAAACCATTAAAGAGATGGTGGCCGAATGGGCACGTAAACATGTCTCCAAGTTGTGGAAAAAATGACAAAATGAAGCTTGGAAGCTAACGAAAAGAGAAAAAAGCGCAAAAAATAATTTAAAAAAAGAGATCACCTAGTTTTTGGTTCAACAAGGAACACGTAAAACAAAAATATAGATAACTATAAGGCATTCTAAAATAATTACTTTATCATTTATTTGTCATATTTTAATTCATTTCAATTTTTTCAAAAAAAGGAAATCTTTTAAATCATGTAATTATAAACTAAAAATATATAAATAATAATAACATAATACATAAACATGATTTTTAACTTGGATTAAACGTACAACCCTTCAACTTTGAGTGTACGCAAGTAGACACTTAAACTTGTATAACATTGAACAAGTAGACATACGTGTCCTACATGGCATAATATATGTAGAACGCTACGTAGGATACAAAACTTTTATGTAGGACAAATTGTTGTGACGAAAAAGATGAAAACGAAAATCTAACAATAAAGAACACCAAGTTTAACGTGGAAAAACCCTTCAAACCGAAGGTAACCACCACGGGATCGACAAGATCCGAATTGCTTCACTATAACAATAAAAGGGTTACAAATATTCTTCTAATGGCTACACAACAAGTGCCAAAAGAGAACAAACAATAGCTACACCAACAAAAGATAAATAGAAAGAAACACCACCCAAACCCAGCTTCTGTTCGGGACCTAAAATAGGATCTTGCTGACCTCCGAATTCGATCTCCACCGTTCAAATCAACCAACAAGATGTCAGGAACACTCAGTCCAAATTTCAGCCCGATCCAACGGTTAGTTAATCGGAAAACACGATCTGAACGTTGCTGGTCGGAGAAAAAGACTGCAGCAAAAAAACCCTTTTTCTTCTCTCTTTTCTCTTGTTGAAAGCTCTCTCAAAAAACCTCTCTTATGTTCTATTATCTTTCAAAGACAATACCAATGAGCAATTGAATTATTCTCTCAAGACCATCCTCTATTTATAGAGTTGTGCTTTTTCTTACAAAGCCAAAATCAACTACAAATAGGATTACAATTCCAATCCTTTTCCTAATAGAATTGGAAACCAAATAAAGAGAATAATTCCAATCGTTTTTCAAGTAGGATTAGGCCATGGGCCTTTGGCTGGAACATGGGCAATAGCCCAACAAACTCCCCCTCCAGCCAAGGGGCCAAATGGACTTCAAGTGGAGGAACTTTTGACAGGCTTCCTGCCTGCCACACTTCTACAAAACTCATGCTTGTCTACGATGAGTTCTTTCCACTTATCTCTATGAGTATCTAACATGACTTCATCATAACCTTCAGGTTCTCCATGTTAGTCAATAGAATATACTCCTCATGAGAATAACGTGTTGAGCTTCGCTTTTCTCTAATAGATCTTCTACAAGAGGTTTCTGGATCATTCGAAGTGGTTATCTCACCATGAGTTGGTTGATCATCAACCACAACATCATCAGTAGGAACAATTATATGTTCTACACTCTGATCATTATCTTGGGTTCCTTCATGTGCAGAAGATGTATCAATAATAGGAATTGGATCAACATTAACTAAGCTCTCATCAATCTGAGAATCTAGTTTCTCAGTCTTGTCAATATCTTCAATAGTTTGATCTTCAAAGAACGCAACATCACGACTTCTAATGAGCTTCTTATCAATTGGATCATAAAAGCGATATCCAAACTCATCTTGACCATAACCAATGAAGATGCACTGCTTAGTTTTAACATCCAATTTCGATCTCTCATCTTTTGGAACATGCACACAAGCTTTACACCCAAACACTTTCAAGTGATCATAAGAGACATCCTTATCAAACCAAACTTTGTTTGGAACATCACCATCCAAAGCAACAGCAGGAGACAAATTGATAACATAAGCAACAGTGTTAAGTGCTTCAGCCCAAAAAGAATTTGGAAGTTTAGCCTCTGAAAGCACACATCTAACTCTCTCAACTAAAGTTCTGTTCATCCTCTCTGCCAAACCATTTAATTGAGGAGTCTTTGGAGGAGTCTTCTGATGACGAATTCCTTGCGATTTGCAGTAGTTATCAAAGGGACCAATATACTCACCACCATTATCAGTGCGAATACATTTTAATTTCTTTCCCGTTTGTCTCTCAGATAAGGCTTGAAACTGTTTAAACACATCAAGCACTTGATCTTTGGATTTTAAAGGATATACCCAAATCTTGCGAGAACGATCATCAATGAAAGTAGCAAAGTAAAGTGCACCACCTTTTGACTTCACTTTAAAAGGACCACACAAATCTGAGTGTACTAGCTCCAATAGCTCAGACTTTCTTGAAGGAGGATGACTGTGAAAAGAAACTCTTTTCTGTTTCCCTGCTAAGCAATGAACACATCTTTTCACCTTTGCTTGTTTCATACCAGCAAGCAAATTCTTCTTAGCCAAATAAGTGATCCCCCTCTCGCTCATATGACTAAGCCTCTTGTGCCACAATTCTGATAAAGCTTCACTCTTCACCAAATTTATAGAGTCACCAAGAATTGATCCTTGTGTCACGTATAAATTTGAATGTTTTCTTCCTCGAGCTAAAGTCAATGAGCCTTTGGTGAGCTTCCATTGGCCATTGCACAAGTCATTATGATAGCCATCATCATCTAGTTGTCCTACAGAGATCAAATTTATCGGAATGTCTGGAGCATGCTTGACATTCTGAAGGACCAACGTTGAACCAGTATTGGTTTTAAAACAAACAGTGCCAACTCCAAACACCTTAACTTCACCAGCATTACCCATCTTTAACACCTCAGAGTTAACAGAAGTATAAGATGAAAAGAAGTCTTTTCTTGGTGTGACATGTGATGTGGCTCCAGAATCTACTATCCAACTTGTATCTTGAGATACAAAATTTATGACGTCTTTATCACAAGCGAAGAGAAGGTCATCTTGGACAACAGCAACAACATTAGTTTCATTGTTTTCTTCCTTCTTCCCTTTTTTAAGATCTTGCTTCAATTGTTTGCAAAATCTTTTAATATGTCCTTTCTTTCCACAATGATAACACTTAATATTTGGATTCTTGAATTTTGACTTGCTTCTGCTTTCACCTCTACTCCTCGGATCTCTTGTCTTATGTCTCCCTCGATCTTCTGTATATAGAACATCTGAATGTGAAGATGTGTCTTGAGATTTTCTTCTAACCTCTTCATTCAACACACCACTCTTTGCATATTCCATAGTCACCTTTCCACCAGTGGCAGAATTTGTTAAAGAAACACGAAGAGTTTCCCAAGAATCCGGTAGAGTATTAAGAAGCCAAAGTCCTTGTATTTCATCATCAAAATTAACACCCATTCCTGATAGCTGATCAAGAATACCCTGAAAATCATTTATATGATCAAGAATAAGACTGCCCTCCTTGTATTTAAAGGTCAACAATTGCTTTAACAAGTACAACTTGTTATTGCCAGTTTTTGAAGCGTAAAGCGTCTCCAACTTCTCCCACAATGTTCTAGCATGTGTCTCATTCACAATATGGTTGCGAACATTATCTTCAACCCATTGTCTTATATATCCACATACTTGTTGGTGCTCAAATTCCCAATTTTCATCGGTCACATTTTCGGGTTTATGAGCAGAAAAAACCGGAAGATGCATCTTCTTCACGAACAATAAATCTTTCATCTTGCTTTTCCATATGTTGTAGTTTCTTCCGTTTAGACATACCATCTTGCTCATATTTCCCTCCATATAGATAACCTTAGCTCTGATACCAGTTGTTGTGACGAAAAAGATGAAAACGAAAATCTAACAATAAAGAACACCAAGTTTAACGTGGAAAAACCCTTCAAACCGAAGGTAACCACCACGGGATCGACAAGATCCGAATTGCTTCACTATAACAATAAAAGGGTTACAAATATTCTTCTAATGGCTACACAACAAGTGCCAAAAGAGAACAAACAATAGCTACACCAACAAAAGATAAATAGAAAGAAACACCACCCAAACCCAGCTTCTGTTCGGGACCTAAAATAGGATCTTGCTGACCTCCGAATTTGATCTCCACCGTTCAAATCAACCAACAAGATGTCAGGAACACTCAGTCCAAATTTCAGCCCGATCCAACGGTTAGTTAATCGGAAAACACGATCTGAACGTTGCTGGTCGGAGAAAAAGACTGCAGCAAAAAAACCCTTTTTCTTCTCTCTTTTCTCTTGTTGAAAGCTCTCTCAAAAAACCTCTCTTATGTTCTATTATCTTTCAAAGACAATACCAATGAGCAATTAAATTATTCTCTCAAGACCATCCTCTATTTATAGAGTTGTGCTTTTTCTTACAAAGCCAAAATCAACTACAAATAGGATTACAATTCCAATCCTTTTCCTAATAGAATTGGAAACCAAATAAAGAGAATAATTCCAATCGTTTTTCAAGTAGGATTAGGCCATGGGCCTTTGGCTGGAACATGGGCAATAGCCCAACACAAATGTATCTATTTGTTCTATTTTATACAAGTTTAATTGTCTACTTGTGCATACCCAAAGTTAAGAATATAGTTATCGATATCCAAAGTTAAGAATTATAGTTATCAAATAGAGGCAAACGCAGGATTTGAAGACTTAAGGTGCACCAATATAAACATAGCTGAAATAAAATAAAAATAGGTATAAGTGAAATTTTGAATCCTGATCTAAAGGGTGATATCTCTAATTTCTACTAATTGCACATGGGTACTTCTATATTTTTATGAGTGCACTGTTAATTATATTTTAATTTTTACCAGCTTTTCAAAATAGATATATATTTATACATATGATTTTTTTGGAAGTTATCGGTGCACATGTAGCCTATCGTATTGTATGAATTCGCCCTGTTATCAATTAATGTCAAATTAAAAATCATATTTATGTATTATATCTATAATAATATGTTATAATAATATGTGAAGACTGTAGTACTAGAAAGTGGTGGATGGCGTGGTGAACTGACCGCCTCTAAACGATAGGGAAACGTGTCTCATTCCACAAACATGTGTAATTTTGGTGTACTTTATTTTTTTAAGGAGGAATTAATGACTAAGGTCCACATCCAAATATAAGAATGTTGTTTTAATTTGTGTGATCATACTATACGGAATGATGTTTTAATTTAAAATTATAATATGAAATTGTGAGATAAAATTAATGGCTTATTTGGATAAGTTGAATCTTTTTTACGTGATATGTATTTTAATCAACATAAAAAAAATTTAAGCTATATAACTGTTAAAATAGTCTTAATTTTTTATATATATATTATCATATAAGTTAGAAGTTATACACTATCGAAGAGTTATTCTAATATAATGTAATATTTATTGATCATATTTTTAATTTTATAAAACATAAAATTAAATATCTATTAATCAAGTTAAGAAAATTATTATTTTTTATCAATTATTGTCATTAAGACAATTTGGTTAATCAACTTGGCCACTCAATATAGGGATGAAAAATTATATTTTTACTTTTATGAGTGAAGTAACAAATTTAATAAATATAAATGATAAAGTAGGAATTGTATTGAAGTGATAATAAATTTTATATTGGTGATAATAATTGTTAGATGAGATATAGATGGTTTAAAAAGTAAATATAAGGATTATAAATTTTATTTAGCTAGAAAATAAATCGTTAATAGATATAAACGTGAGGTTTTTCTTCTACAAGATATAAAGTTGTGGGTCATTTTTTGTATTTGAATAATCTTAAATCATGATTTGAATTTTTTAAATCATGCTTTTGGAAAAATTTGAGATTTCATCTGATCATATGAAATTAGCATGAAATCGCATGTTCAAAAATAATTTCATCTCATGACTTAATATCATGATCTGAAATCGCAAGTCCGGACGTCTAATTAGGGCCCGTTTGACCATGCGATATAAAATCTTTATTTGAAATCATGATATGAATTCATAATATGAAATCATGGATAAAATTGAAGGTTTGTTTGGACATAGAATTTGAACTTTTTATATAGTATATTCTATCGTAAACATAAAAATCTCATAAGTTGTAAAACTATTAAAATTGTCTCAATTCTTTATATAATTTTATCAAATAAGTAAAAAACTTAATATTGCATAATACACTGCCACAAAATTAGTCTAAAAATATAATATTGATTGATCAAAACTTATTTCAGTAAAAAAAATTAAATTAAACATAAGTTGTAGTATTTAAATTGTCTCTAAATAATATATATTTTCAGTTAATCACACATTGGTTAGTCTTGTACATTCAATATAACGAGAAAATCTTTATTATTAAATATTAATTTGAATGAAATAGTAATAATTTTGATTAAAAAGAATGAGTTAGGTGAATATAAATGACAAACTAAAATTGATTAGAAGGAAAAATAAATTTTGTATCGGCTAGAATAATTGTTATATGAAATATAAACGGTTTAAAAAGTAATAATATGAATTGTGAATATTATTTACATATGAAACAAATAACTCGCAGATATATATAAATCAATTGTGATTTTTTATATAAACTTGTGTGTCAATTTTTATATTTAAAAAAATCTCAAATCATGATTTAAAATTATCTTATGATGTCCAGACGCTGTTTTCATCTTATGATTTGACATCGCGATATGAAATTACATGTCTAAATACCTAGAGTCTGTTTGAACTGCCTTTTAATTTTTGACTTTAAGTTAAAGACTATAAGTTAATTTCTGAATTATAATTTTCGATATTTACCATTAATTAAAAACTAAGTGCTTATAAGTATTTCTAATTTATCCAAACACTCCAAAAGTATTTAATAATTATTTTGACTTAAAAACATTTATAATAAATCAATTCAAATAAACTCTTTTTAATTAGGAAAAACTACCTTGTTAAACAATATGCTAATTTAACATGTACTTTCAAATAGTGATGTATATTACTATGAATTATGAGTTTTCTTTCATATATAAAAAAAATTATACGTATTTCTCTATCAAGTATATTAAAATATAAAAGAAAGTGAGCGAGATAGTCATATATCCCAAATACTACAAGTCACATCAAATATTTATATCTGGTGTGATTCATATATATTTGAGATATTAGATACATAGAAGAATGACAAAAGAGATAAGAGTTATAAGTTTTATTATGTATTTCAGATACATGCAAATCTACTTCAATACATCATATTTATAATAAATTACACATAATTTTAACCTCGTGCATTTTGAAATATATGTATCTGAACGTATTAAAATCGAATGAAATTTATAATATTGTAAAAACTAATGTATATTTAAGATGTTAGCTTCTAAATAATAATTTTTAAAATTTCTTTTAATTTTTGTAATTTCAATTTTTTTTCCTGATAGTGTTTAAAATCATAACATATTTTAATACAATTTAGAATGATAATTTTATCCTTTTAAAAAAAAATTAATTTGATACATAAAGTAAAAAATGAAGGATTATGAAAAATAAAATGCTTATGAAATCGAGAAAAGGAGTAGGGGTTGCTTTTGGTTGGATGTTGATTCCGCAATCCTGGAAGAGCTAATCCACCTCATATTTCTCTTCTGCCTTTGCTGCCATCTGTCTTTTTCCATCTTCCACTTTCTATTTATTTATTTATCCCCCTCCATTTTCTAATTTAATTACCAAAATGTCCCACCTGGATATTCAAATGTTTTCTCCATCTAATTTGAAGCCATCATCATTCTTAAAAGTAGCCAGCCATGTTTACTGAAGTTAGCAAGATCAAATATATATATATATATATATATATATATATATATATTCATATAAAATAATTTACTTTAGAGAGGCTAATTAAGTAGCACACAAATTAGCTATCTTGAACTATATATGCTTTCACTTCAATTAACAAATACTCGACATTCGATAATCTTCTTTCTCAAGTCAAGGGTTATTAACATAAATAATTAACTTAAGTAAAATTGATTGTCTGCCAATGATAAATCGAAAGAATGTGAAGATGACATCAAGTCATCATCTCTCTTATGTCCTGTATTACATGATTGGAATAATCAGTGGCGAATATAAACTTTTCGTCTAAAAATTTAAAAAATAAAATTATAAACGTATAAATAAATTTTTAAAAATGGATTCCTTTAATTTTTGGGGGGTTTAAACCCGCATTTTTGCACGTTTTAAAATTGAAAAAAAAAAAGCAAAAAAACTTGAAAAATAGAACTATTTTTTTAAAAAAATAAATAAAATGAAACTTAAAAAAGAAAATAAATAAATGTTGTCAAGAGATTCAAACTAAGGGCATGCAACTTAATATTCAGGGGATTTGTCATTGAGCCATTTATTTTTATTTGTTTTTGAAAAGATTCAATATATATATATATATATATATATACAAAAATACAAAAATTTACCCTATATATATCGTGTATTTTTTTATCGACCTCCTGGATCCGACGTGGATCCGCCCTTGGAAATAATGAATCGTGATCACACAAGGATGAATAAACTCCAAAACTCATCCTCTGTTTAGCATGTACGTAGTAACATTTGCAAGAAGTCAAAATCGCTAGTAGTCATCAATCAAGCTTTATACACACTATATGTTACATTGTATGAGTTGATAATGTCTAAAGTAATTTTTATCATAAATAAAAAATATAGAAAATAAATTCTCTTTTCACTCATAAATAAAAAAGAATCTAATTAACTCGACTGATCTCACATATTGATAGACATTTCTATCCTTCCGGAAGAAATCAGCAAGTAGGAAATAGCTCAATCCCTCAGCTCAAATGTACTTTGCCCAAATTTTGAATATGAATAAAATGTCAGTTTAATTCTTAAAAATAAAGAATAAAATATAAAATCCACCATTAAGGTTCAGACTCCCTCTTTCACGTACCCACAATTTTGTTGGAAAAATAAATAAATAGTAAGTGGCAATGGTGTAAAATTTTATGAAAGTTAGCACCAAAAAGTGAAGTGGTAGTGCGCTTTAACGACCCGGTTCTCTCCCAATGGCTAAAATGTTCCAGCACCTAAAAAATGAGTCCCTCCACAAACTGAACTTGTGGCTCTAGTACATTTTCCTCCAAAAACCTCCCCTTTCACTCTTACTCACGCATTTCCTTAAATTGCCCCTTCCTTAACTGCCATTACCCTCTCTATCAACTCTTTACTCTCTGAGAGAGAGTCTAAATTGGTCATTCCCCACAATCAATGGCTGCCGCCGCCAGAATTTCCGCCTCTTCTACCTCTGGAACAATTTATTTCCGTCATACTCCGTTTCTTGGACGAAAACCCACTTCAACAAACTCACATGTTTCTCCAATCTCTCCTTTTTCTCTTAATCTAGCCCCAATTCTGAGGTCTAGAAGAAAACCCAGTTTCACTGTTTGCTTTGTTCTAGAGGATGAGAAGCTGAAACCTAAATTTGAGGATGAGGCTGAGGATGAGGATTTTGAAAAGAAGATTGAGGAACAGATCTTAGCTACACGCTTAGCGGAGAAACTGGCGAGGAAGAAATCGGAGAGGTTTACTTATCTTGTAGCTGCTGTAATGTCTAGTCTTGGGATTACTTCTATGGCTGTTATGGCGGTTTATTACAGATTTTCGTGGCAAATGGAGGTACATGACCACTTCATAATTCGCACTTTACTCTTCTTTTGAAGACTTACTTCGTACTGATTTTTTTTTTTTTTTTTTTTTTTTGGTTTGGGTATAGGGTGGAGAAGTTCCTTTAACCGAAATGTTGGGTACATTTGCTCTCTCTGTTGGTGCTGCTGTAAGTTCCTTTTGCTATCTTCATTGTGTGCTAGAAATAGCAGAATTGATTCTTTGATGACTGATTTTGAAAGTGTTTGAATTTGTAATTTCAGGTAGGAATGGAGTTTTGGGCGAGATGGGCACACAAAGCATTGTGGCATGCTTCACTATGGCACATGCATGAGGTTTGTGTGCTACTACAATATGGAGCTTAAATCAAATGCTTTATTTCAATTCGTTGTGTAAACAACTTTATATT
This sequence comes from Solanum sitiens, assembly GCA_016801875.1. NCBI lineage: Eukaryota > Viridiplantae > Streptophyta > Magnoliopsida > Solanales > Solanaceae > Solanum > Solanum sitiens. The sequence goes on from JABWTJ010000302.1 coordinate 86,657, forward strand.
AAGATTCTTGTATACGTTGAATTGTTGCAGTCACACCACAAACCAAGAGAAGGACCTTTTGAGCTGAACGACGTTTTCGCCATAACAAATGCTGTTCCAGCAATAGCCCTCCTCAACTATGGTTTCTTCCATAAAGGCCTCATTCCCGGACTATGCTTCGGTGCTGTATGTTCTCATTTAACTTATCCTTCTTTAGTTTTGTAATGTTAACTATGGTTTGCATCGGACGAATTTAAAATAACTAATTAGTTCATAATGAACTCTCAGAATCGTTTATTATATAATGTAAATGCTTCGAGTTGCAATAAGTTAGTTCAATTGAACATGTAATTGATCTTGCTCGATTAAGATTAGTGTGTCTATGTTTTGTGTAAACACTTCCTTAAGTCCAACGTGTTAAATTGATGAAACGATCTTGGGTTATGCAGGGGCTAGGGATCACAGTATTTGGAATGGCATACATGTTTGTTCACGATGGTTTGGTTCACAAGAGATTCCCAGTTGGACCTGTAGCCAATGTACCTTATCTTAGGAAGGTGGCTGCTGCTCATTCGGTATTTAATCACACTTAGCTCGACTGTTAAGTAGTACGATTAATGTTAGATTGGCTGTTAGTTTTCTAATGCATTCGTTTGATTTTTGAATTTGCAGCTTCATCACTCAGAGAAGTTCAATGGTGTCCCATATGGCTTGTTCTTCGGACCTAAGGTGCCTTTACTCTACTTTTCATGTTACACATTAACATTGTTTCTAAAGTAACATAAGAGGAAATACTAACGGTATATCAATGCAGGAACTGGAAGAAGTAGGAGGAACGGAAGAGTTGGAAAAGGAAGTGAATCGAAGGACGAGACTTTCAAAAGGATCATGAACGATTGATCTCATTGTTCATAAACACAGGAAGTCATTTTACACTTCTTATCAATGAGGAAGGGTGATTTTTGATGTATTTGATAGTAGAGAAAAATGTAGCTCTGTTGATGAAATGAATTTGTATTTATATAGGCTCTTATTCAGTAAGATTTTTTTTTTAGATTGTATTGGTATTATATTATATAAGATTAGTAGCTACACATCTGCTATCTCTCTCTCTGCCCCTCTATTTTGTTAATAAGTCCCAAGGCTAAAAAGAAAAAGGGATGTTTGATGTTTGCATAATATATATATTGGATTTTAAACTTGACTTCAAATATTAATTGACCTCAAACTTTCATAATGCACAAATAAGCACTTTAATTATTCAATAGATAAACACGTGATTTTTGAAGCCAAAGTGCGTGAATAAACGCTCTCACGTGTATTAGTGAGTCAATCAGTGGCTGCCAACTAATTAAATATTTTATACGTTTTTTTTAAAAAAAAATATTTTACACGTCATTTTGAAACTAAAAAAAATTATAAAAGAGAATTGTCATTTCAGTATTTTTTTACCGTTGTGGCCTCGAAAATTACCCCTCACTCGCGTCGAATGCGTGCATTTCACGCATTTTGTCAAGTAGAAATCGCGTGTTTATTTATTAAAAGATAGGATAGTTAAAGTGCCTATTTGTGCACTATGAAAGTTTGAGATCAAAGTTAAAATTTGAAATCAAGTTTAGGATCCAATATATGTATTATGTCTTTGATGTTCTCTGCATTTTTTGTTGGCAGAACAAAGAATTAATATCTCGATAAATGTAAAATTAACTTGTCATGTAATTAAATTTTAGTGTTAAATCAAGAATGATCAAGTTGAATCTAAATTAATTGAACTCTATAGTTAGAATAGCAAAATTGAGATGGAGAAAGAGTATAACTAATTGAGTCAAATTATGCTCAATTATGTTTAATTGAATTTGACGTGTGTTATTGGCTCATTAGAAGTTGGTGGAACTTGCAATTTTTGAACGTGCTTCATTTGGCGAAGGGGTGGCAAAATCGAATACTAACTCACCCAAATGGTTTAAGTTTGGGTGAGTTGTCGTCCATTCATTAGCTTAATTCATTCCAATTCAACTTATTCCAGTTCATTAAAAATTAGATTGATATGTAATATTAATTGAAAAATGAAATATTTTATCAAAATATTTTTAAAAAAGCTATGTTTCAGTTCAATATGTCGTATATAACAATAATAAAGAAAACATTTTTTTATTGGGAACTAAACTAGTTTTAAAAAATAAATAAAACAATTAAGCTTAGTAAAAATTGAGTTGAGTTAGTCTTGACTTATAATGTAATTCATTACCTAACTCATTTTGACACAAAGAAAGTTAGGTTAAGTTAAGTCTTGATCTGATTATTATATTAATTCATTTTGATCCGTCCAAATTTAATTCAACACGCCAAATTGTCACCCCTATTTGGTGTCACTTGCAATTTGCGTGTGGGATTTGATGATAACTAGCTTATTGGAGTTTGGTCATTACACGTACTTTAACTACAACGAATTTCTATTTATCTTCTCACTATTTGGTGTAATTTTTGTTGATAAGACACACTAGACTTGTCATTCCTTCATGTGATGGTATGTCCTTTTTCTTTTTTAAGGTATCATTTTGGTGCAAAAGGCTTTAGAAAATAAATATCTACATCAAAATCATGTATTGGTGGTGGCAAAGTTTATGTTTGATATTGGTTTAAGTGTAACATCACTTATGTATCCTTTTTATCAATTGCCTTAAAATTTTAAAATGGGGAATCTTAAAGATATACTAATTTTCTAGATTTCTCTCTAACATCTTACTCACCATCTCCATTTAAAATTAAGGTATTTTGAAAACTTTTCATGACTTATTCGATTTTTTTTTAATAAAAAGTTATATTATATAGGTAATTTTTTTTTATGTATACGATATATATATATGGATTATGAATTCTTCGAGAATAGAAATTGACTTTATAATTTAAGAGTGAATATATTTCAAGTTTAAACTTCATATACTCAGTGGCGGATTCAGAAATTTACAACTATGAGTGCTCACTATTTTCAACTTATATTAACCAAAGAGCGTAACTGCGAGCTAAAATTCGTCAACATAGATGTTATTTTTCAATGCAATAGACAATCGGAATATTTGGATTGGTTCAAGAAAAAAAGGAGGAGAAACAATATACTTTCACATACAATTGTATTTACCAAAAAGGCAAACCAACGAAAAAGAAGACTCTTTTGCTTTTAAATTGGAAAACTGAAATAAAGGTACTAGAACACATTTTTTTACTTCCCTTTTATTTTTTCTAATTAGACTGATGAGAAGGAAAAAGTTAATAGTAATGAAAGATCATGACTGTTTATATTTTTTTGAGATTAAGTTACATAATAGATATGAGAAGTGACCGATTCAAGATTTTAAGATCGAGGTTACTTTTTAAGCTATCGATAATAAAATATAAATGTATAAATTTAACACTTGTCAAAAGAAAAATAATTATATTTATATAAGATAGCCAAAAAAATTCAAAAAGAAAAATAATCTTGAAAAAAGAATTTAGTTTTAGAAAAATTGGAAATAGGACAATTCGTGAAAGAAAAGAGTTGATTTTAAAATAAAAAGAATGTAAGTAGAGGGAATTGAACCTGGGCATTTTTGAGCAATATAAGATCTTGAGAATCCATTTCCAACAATCATGCCAACTAATACATTTGTTTATTTGGTGCTCGACTTTTATTTTATACATTATTACAGTGATTTTAATATAAATACACATAGTTCGATATAAGTTTAATGGGTATCGAGCACCTGGGCAGCCCCATGTGGATCCGCCCCTGCATATACTATAATTCCAATTTTCGAAACTCCCTTATAAAAATCGTGTGAATCTATTGTCCCAACAGAGAAACATCATACCATGTGTATGTCATGACCCTATCATTAATATTATTTTACTCTTTCTTGAACAGTAATCCGCTCGATGTCAAAGCTCAAAGCATGACAATTGACTAAAACTTTTGACAAGCAATTAAGAAATTAGGCTTCAATTAAGAAAACCTTTTTTAAAAAAAAATAAAAAATAAAAAATAAAAAAGAAAGAAGAAAAGAATTTGGCTTTACAAAAAAAGGTTGGAAAATAAATGGACCAAGTATCACTTTGAATAATAATGTTTGATATGGTATCCTCCTCATTTCTCCATTATCTATTTTATATCACCAAACCAACAAGTGCCAAATACAACACAACCTATGACAAATACTATACAATATTTATTATTTAGTTCCATGACTCTAGCTTGTTACCAAAAAGTAGAATAAAATAAAAAAAACTTTTGACACCAACAAAGGCCGTTTTCACATTTAACCTTCTCATTCCATCCAATTAATGACATTATTTGTTTAAGATTGGTAAAGTGGAAAAACAAGGATTATTTAGCTATTTTTGGAGTTGACTCATTAGCATAATAATCTGCCAATCATCTAGAGCTACGTGTTCATATATTAACTATCCATGACAAACTAATTCCTAAAAAAATAACACTTTTTTTTTAATAGACACTACGTACTTTGAGCATTTCACAATGGTGTAAAAGGTAAACATCATGTTTATAATTTCTTTTTTGAATAATGATGTTTTGTGGTGAATGAAGAGATAATTGTATTCAAACTATATCTTTAGTATCATTGTTGTATACTTGATGAGTATATATTGAATATATAATAAACTAGGCACATTATGTACAATGATAATGGAAGCGAAAAAGTACGTAGTGCATATATATTCCTTCTGTTTTAAAAAGAATGAACTTATTTTTTTAATCTGTTTAAAAAAAAATGATGTCTTTTCTTTTTTTGTAATATTTTAATTTTAGCTTGCCACGTGACAAGTTTAAAGCCACAAGTTTGAGGGACAATTTAGTACATTTGACATAACTTTAATTTAGGACCACAAGATTCAAAAGTCTTCTTTATTTTTTAAAACTTTATGCCAAGTCAAACCAGATGATTCTTTTTGAAACGGAGGGAGTAGTATATATAATGTATAATTAATAAATATATAATATATTATAATGATCTATTTTTTGTGTTATTGTGAAGTTTTTTCATCTTAGTGGTGGTTGAAATGAAAGTTTGTTGGTAGATGTTTGTAAAATATTTAACTAATTAATTATTGAAGATTGGTTGAATTGCCATAAGGATGAGTTCTAAGGATCGTCCATGACCATTGAGAATGTGAGTGGATGAAAAACGAAGTTATTAATTTTGTGATATTAAAGAGGAAAAATAGAGTTGATGAATCAAGGTAGTGAAGCTACTTCGAGTTCGAGAAGGGGTTGAGAAAAATGACAAAAGGATAGAATAGACACAAAACTGTGATAAAGGGGATGAGACTTTAAGTTAGGAAAAAGAGGAATAACTACATCAATATTTGGATCTTGGTTTCGATAAGATGATGCAAATCTAATCTTACTAATTAGCAAATGTCATTATTTTTTTCTACAACTTTTGTAGACTTGCATAGATAATTTGTAATTTTGTATTGTTCATCTTGACCGTCATAACTAGAATGTGACATTAATGTTGGGAGATTCTTTTTTCTCTTGCACTGTTTGACTTGTCTATTTTGCTTTAAACACTATCAGAATGTGTTTACGTGTAGGTGCAATGTTTCCAAATTCAAATCAAACACAAATTACTTACAAATACTACTAAGATAAGATAAAACACACAATAATTTTCTTGTACAGGTCCCACTTAAGAAAAAATCAACAAAATCAACGGCTCAGATTTCATATTTTTCATCATAGATTTTTTTTTCCCTCTCATTCAGTATGTAATATCCGCATTAAAGCTGTTTATTTTAGATTCACAAGACGTACTATTTCATTTAGAGAAACTTTTTAATTAATTATTTTTATATTGAAAGCTCGAATTCAAAATCGGTTAGAGAAATTCTATTCTCTGCACGGTGATACAGTTCATAATAGCTGTTTTTCCATGTGTCCATTCATCACTAGAAAGGTCACAAATTCTAGATTAACCATACATTATCTTCCACGTGTCCATTCTTTGTTATCTATATTTACGATTTTACCCTTCCTTCTTCTCTTAGCAATTTCATGCTACCACTTCTCCTGAAATTTCACTTTCATTTCTTATAGAGCTTTTTTTTTCTTCATCCTTTCTGTTGTATTTTGAGTGCCTTACCATTAGATCTATATATATATATATCATCGTCTCTTTATTTCTGTTGTACCTGCGCTGGCAGAGTTTTTGGTTGGTGGCTATCTCCGACAGGTCTGTTTTTTTTAATTTTTTATAGAGTATCTATGATTTATGTTGAATTAAGATCTTTTTGGTTCGTGGGTATGTTCGATCTGATCATATTATCGTGTAAAAGTGGTTGGTTTTGATAAAAATTGAGGCTTTTGGATGTGGGTCGAGTAGGATTATCAGAATTACATTTTTATTTGGATGTGAACTAAATTGAATTGGGGTTTTTCTTATTTTTGTTGTTTATGTATGATTATTGATGTTGAATTGGATTTCCAGTAGCATCTTAAGATGATTTCAATTTTGTGAAATTGGGGTTTCTTCAATTTCTTCCTTGCCCCGCTCTCTAATGGTGTTCTTGATTGGGAAAACAGTGTGCTAGTTCCAACTGCGAATACTAACTTATGCTGTGATGAAACAATCAGTTTTTTCTCAAGTTACTTACTGAGCCCCAGGCCCTTTTTTTTCTTTTAGGAAAATGTGTGATATCTAATTATTTGTGGAACAATTAGAGATTTTTTATTGATTTAGCTACATATGGCTAGCTAACTCATTTTGGAAAGGATAGTACTAATTCAGCTACTGATTGCTAGCTTATTGTTGTGTGAAAACATATTGGGCTTATAAGAAAACAGGAAAGTTTGGGTTTTTTCCAAACCGCGCTTCAGCGCTTATCCAGAACGAGTGAATAAATTGTTGTTTTTATAAAACAACTAAGTTAAAAGTAGGAGTGGGTTTTCCTTTCTTTTTCACTGAAAGGGTTTAATTATAATGCCTGATGAGATTTCAAGATAGTTAGCTGATACCAAAGCTAATGAAATTCCTGGTGTTCTCAACATTGAACAGCGGAATTATGGAGGATTTAGTCCCTGCAAATGATTAAAGTGAATTAATTGGAGTATTAAGGATATTTTGTGTTCAGTTTACCCAGATTCCTTGGTTGTATGAGGACTTTAATGCTTTGTTAAGCTACATATCTTGGGGGAACGTTAATCCGGGCCGTCAATTTTGAAATATACTCAAATGGCTGGCTTTGGTTGACGACCTGCATTTGTTCTACCCAAGAAAGAATCACTTGTTAATGTTGCTACTAAGCTTTCATGTCCTATCTTTCTATCTGTTGTTCTGGTGGTTGAGGAGATGTTAGTTATATCTAGTTAAAGAGTTCTCATGATAAGCAAGTTAATTGCTGTAAAGCGTCTATCGCATTATCACAAAAAAGTGTTGTAAAGCATCTTGCTTATGAAGGTTGACGCTTCGTGATGATATTTCACTTGTGTGGTTCTTTTTGTGAGACATATGATGTGGTATAGACTTTATTAATTGTGTTGTGAAAGTATTGTTGTTCTAATACAGTTTATGTACATACTAAGTTTCTTTTGTCTGCTTGTAGGAGGGAAGGCCATGGGAGTCGTTTGAAAAAGAGTGGCACAGATACTTTATCAAATTTCAGTCACGATATTAGTTTGGTATTTGCTGCCTTGCTGGGGTATGGATAAATGCAAGGGTTGTGGGAAACCGGGAAGAATGGTGAGAGACAGGCTTGTCAATGCTTACCAGTCTTCTCTTCTTCATTCTCCTGTTGTTTCTGTTTGGGATTGTATTGTGCGCACAATGAGGTATTCCTACATACCTGAGTGGGTGTAGGTATAATTTTAGTATACTGGTTTCATAATAGTTTTTCATATTTGGAATCATTAGTTTTCGCTATAGTATTATTATTAATAACAGGATATAAAAGGAAAGAAAAATAAATAGTTGTAGAGATAATGTATACCTCTTAAAGAAACTTGTAACAAAAGGAAATTCGAGAAGGTCTAGGGGAAATAGATCTCAAAATTTGTCAATAAGATGGAATGTGCTAAAGCTTCGCCTGCTGTTAGAAAAGGGAAGAAGAAGCAAGTAAAGGATGAGATGGATCGAATTAAACAGGCTGAGAAAAAAAAGAGGCGCTTAGAGAAAGCCTTGGCTACTTCAGCTGCCATTCGCTCAGAATTGGAAAAGAAGAAACAGAAAAAGAAAGAAGAACAGCAAAAGCTTGATGAAGAGGGTGCTGCAATTGCCGAGGCAGTTGCTCTGCATGTCTTGGTAGGTGAAGAATCAGATGATTCATGTGAGCTTTTGCTTAAGAAGGATAAAGAAGTCAACCAATGGGATCTTGCTAGAAATTTTGACCTTTTTATGGGTGGAGAAAGAGCAATGCTTCCTCATCAAGACCTCTCAATATATTCAGTTGAAAGAACACGGTGGGTGTCTGGTCCCAACGGGGATGGATGCATGTGGAATGAGCAGGAAAATACCGCGTGGATGGTGTCTTCTGTACCTTGGGTAGGGAATGTTCACCATCAATGGTTTGATGATGGGAATTGGGAGGTTCAAAGAATTTCTGCTGATCTTCTTGCAGCACAGGCTGTCTCATCACTTCAGATTGCAGGAGATGCTCCAGTGGACTCATATGTCTTCGATCGGATGTTGCGGTAGTGAATTGAAGAACTTAAGTCTATCATCCAGTTGGCAGTACCTTATGAGATTTTTTTTTTGTGTTTTTTGAATAATCCCATGTATATATTTCAATTGAGAACTGAAACCGCATTGCGTGCGAGTTTGTATGCTTGTGCTATGTTCATGCTGGAGCTTTTGAATTCACTATATGGATTCTGAATGATTGTCACACTTCGAATGATAATATCTTCTTGTGTATGGGAATCTACAGCTGAGTTTCATTAGACTACAGATTATACTGAGAATGACCATGTAGGAATTTGAACTTTACTTTGGTCTTATTGAGCAAGAAAGTTGTGTGTTCTTCTTTTAAGTGGTTTATTTATTTATCATTTTCTTATATATATAGTTTCTAAATTTTTTTTTCCTTGCAAGTATTTGTTTGTTAGCTGACGTTGCGCTTTCAGTTTCCATATTCTATTTCCAGAGAAGTGCAAATGTTTATGTTTGTATACAGAGTAGTAAATGCATATGAAATAAAGTTTTCCATTATTAAATTGAGCAGGGTAAAAATGGTGAAAAGAAAAAAGGAAACTTCTGTCATATGCTTACTTCCCAGAAAACGTAAAACATAGCAAGGTGAAGTACATGAAGAAGAGATACCAAAAGAACTTGGTAACAGTCCACTCATATCCTATCATGGCATATACTATGACTCCATATATCACTGTCCGGATGAATAGGTAAAGGAGCTCAATTATTCCATGATATCAGTGGAGCACACAGAATATCAGTGGAGTACACAAAATTTTCAACAAGAAGTGCCCATCTATATGTAAAGGTTCGTCTTGCAAATGTGTGAATGTCAGGGTCTTCGATGGTTTTAAGTGTTCTGTCACAAATGGATTTTTACTTTGTATTATTTTCAGGTGGTGTATGGCTAAATGACACCTCTTAATATAAGATACTTCCGCGACAGCAGGACATGACAGTTTGTCCTTTAGGCATCAGAAGGTTTCCAAGATTTTGAAGGCATCAGTGCCAATCCATCAAGGAATATGAATCTGTACCTTCCCAAAAGCATAAGGTAGAGCTGAATACATCCCAGCTGCTCTTTTACTATAGAAAACTGTCCTCTCAATGGAGATGATTGGCTGAACTGCTGAAGAATTTTGCACACTAGGAAACATAACAGCAGCGTACATAGAACCCTATGGCATTGAAAAGATCTTGTTGCCTTCCCCTGAAATTTGGTGCAAGCAAAACATTAGACCTGAAACTAAGAGAAACAAATGTCTTCAAAATCAGGAGCAGTTCTTCTTGTGTATCTTTTTATTTTTTCCCTCTTTACCTCTTGGAGCCAAGATCCCAGAATATTTTTTCTAAACATCAGAGCAACAAAGATCATAAATAGAAGCATGACTGCCGTGTATGGAGGATTTTTCCAGTATGATCACTGATCAGTGTTGTTTCCAGAGGTAAGCTATGCATTGTGTGAAAAAAGACCGAGAGTACTTTGTAGGGAAGTATAAATCTTTTGACCCTGGGGCTAGCGCACACTTAGTTCCTTGATTAATGCTTTATTTCTCCTGAATTATGTGGTAAACGAGTCTACTTTAGAATCATGATTAAACTTGTTAAGTTCTGTTCAGTTACAACTAAAGTTTGATTTAGTTTCAAAAAGAATTTCATACTTATAATTCTGCAGAGTCGATTCCAAGAAGTGCCCTTCTTGTGCTGCAGTAGTGATCTCCAACATCCATGTTGCAGGATTATAACCTTCTTTTATCTAAGGTACTCCATCAATTCCCTGATTCACTCCAGGCAAGCCAACGACTAATTATCTTTATAGGGTTAACTCTACAAGCTCCATGACCTCTTCAATATACATCTGCAGCATCAATATCTAGTTTAGGAGCTAGTTTCTATAAGCATTACCTGAGTGGTTTTTCTTATTTCTTAAATTTACCCTTCTAGTTGCACTGTCAACTTCCTGAGGCAACTGAAGCCAAGCAGAATATTGCAAGGATTTTATACCGTCACATGTGGTGAATGAATGTCAGTTTGCTCACAGTATCCTGCTATTCAAGCAAATGTTTCTTGCTTCATGGGTTACCCTGATATAGTGATGCTTCCTTCTATGTGTCCACCAGTTTTCCTTCCGGCTAAGACATCTATCATGGTGGTCTTACCAGCTCCAGTAACACCCATAAGAGCTGTCAAAACTCCAGGCCTAAAAGCACCACTTACACCTTTCAAGAGTTCAAGCCGATCCTCAGAAAACCTGATCTTTCATTTCCTGGAGTCACAACATTACTTTTATTTTGTGCAGGATAGCAGATCAGATCAAAACAAGTAGAGCTTTTATTATCTGCAGCATTCGCTTGAGAAGTAGTTTCAAACAGGTATATCACTGTAAATTTTCCAATGAGTAATACTGCAACTTACATGTGGCATATCTGATACCATCAAAAACTATATAAAGGGGATCAAAAGGAAGAATCATTCCTCTTTTCCTGTTCGTGTTTGTATCGGCCTCGTTGATGCTTCCTACTCTTGAGGACATAAACCTGGAAGATGCACTTCGTAGAAATTCATTTCCTCCTGCCTTTTTGTAAACTATATCAAAAGATCTCCTTTCTCCTGTTGATGATTCAGTAGCCTCACCCCTTGTGTTGGCTATACTTGTCTGTCACAGTTTCTTCAGATAGAATTGGCTGAGGTTTCCCAAAAGCTGCACAAATAGCTCTCCCACTTAGTCAATGTGTATTCCTATTATAGATGGTATAGAGAATAAGTTGCATAACATGGGTTTCTGAATCCTTACGGTTGAGATAAGTTAGGGCCACTGAAAAAAGGAAATTGAAGAGCTAAACATATCCAAGAAGAGCTCCTACTCCTAACTAATACCAGCTTACTGATGGAAAGAGTCCACACAATTTTAAGAGTGTTTCACCTAAGGTATCTGTGGAGTTTGGAGGAACCTACAAACCAAAGAAAAGGTGAGCTTTCAATGATGCAGCCTCGACAGCTTTTTTTTTTCGTTTTAATAGAAGTTCATAGTCTCTTACTTACATGCGCCCAACTCTTCCCGAGAAATTCATTGACAGCAATGGCATTTTGTGCATATATCAAAGGCGAAAACCAGTAGCCCCATATCCACCATTCTGACAGGGTGAACATATAAGTTGTATATTGTACTTGCAGTTTCTCAACACTGCTTGAAATGTTACCTCTAGATACAATGAATCCACCCATAACCATAACTGTAAGTAGTGCAAATGATCCGAGTGTGTTTGCAACTATTAGATTTCTTCCTAGAGCTGCCAATAAGCAAAATAGTGCTGAGGCCATCTAGTCAACAGATATAAGAAGAAATATCTGTTTGAAAAACTTGCAAATTGTGAATCAATCTCCATCAGATTGGGAACTGAAAACATTGTCGCGTATGAATGAAAAAGACTGATTTTTACCTCCCACTATCTGCATCAAATCCTACTACATAGTGAGTCATGCACAGCCAAATACAAACTTCTGCAAGTGTGATTGGCATCTTAAGAATCCATGTAGGTAGAGTATATGCACCAGTGTTATCAAAGGTGAAAAGCGCAAGAAAGCTCTAAGGTCCTTAGGGGCTTTAAGTGCAAATAAAGCGTGAGCTTTAATGAAAAAAGGCGCAAAGGGAGAAAAAAGTACAAATGTATATGTTTAGTCCAAGACTAATAATTATAAGCAAGAATGACAAATATATGACAAAAGAAATTGGAAAAAGAAATGGTAAAGTGAAATATCAATTGTTTAGTGTCGCAATCTTCACAAGAGCTCATTGGTAAAGAAAAGTTTGTCTTAGAACCTTGATGACGACACTGAAGCGCACATAAAGTGAGGCGAAGGCACTCAACACGTTTTGAGCCTCGCTTCAGGGCTTAAGCACGCCTTTGATATCACTGATATGCCCAAGCAGAAAAGAAGAGAAATTCACCTTGTCTATAGAAGACTGGAAGCTTCACAATACTGAGTATCCATTGAACATAATCATCATTGCAGCAACAGTGCACCCAAGTAAACACCCCCATCCCTTGCTTTATTCTTGTGCAGCTCCGTTCGTAGGATTAGTGTCGTTATTATGAAAGCCATTATGATAAGCTGGAAAGTAGAACAGAATATTTTGTTTACCGCAAGATTAGCATTCAACAGCTTTAAAGGGTAAATTTTTTTCAATTCTTTGAAATGTTACTCACTTGTATACTATCTTGAATATACAGATGAATGTATTCCTCTTCATAAGAAGGAATTCTCTCGCTGAGCAAGCTTTCAGTAATCCCTTCTTGCTTACACCATAGCTCTGTGTGGTTAGAGCAGCAGGGTGGCTCTTGGATTTGTCAAAAGGAACACCAAGCTCATCCCCTAGCTTCTGTCCAATGTGAAAAGACTGGAACTTGTCTGAAAATTACAAACTTATAAGGTTCATCTCGATTAGCTTAGTATTGCTCTTGATCCTTCCGTGATGTCACCTGATATTAACACAAAAAGACTTAATCAGAAACCTGAAATGTTCCGCGATTGGGAATACTAAACAAACTCAGCTGTGAATGAGGCTTACTTCTAGTAAGAAATCAGCTTCTCCTTTCCTTTCAGAACATCTGAATCCCATGTACTCAAAGAACTCTAAGATGTTTTCACGTGAACCTTGATAAGCAATTGGTCCATCTGATAGAATAACTATGTCACCGACTAAGTTATAAGTTTCTCATGCAGGCTGCAAGAGTGAGATCATAGTAGTTCCTTAAAGAGTGTAGATTGATTGCCTGATTGAATTCATTATCTGAAATGTTGTTGAACTGTCTAAGACAGTTGAAATCTCATCTGTGAATAGTGATATAACTGGTCCAACCGTCATCTCCCCTGTACGATATGTTATCATCATTTTTTCAGAACCTCAAGTACAATAATTTATTCCCTCAACCATTAATTACTACGGCTGGGTTCTGGATCATCAGGTTTTGCTCCAACTTGCAGTAACTCGCTTTTACTCTCCATCTGAAATGCCTCAGAAACATTTCATCTCCAACGAGGGTATCAGCACAGATGTCAAGTCTCAATATCTGCAAAATTTGCAGAATGAAACTTTGTATTGCAGGAAACATTTCTTCATTGAACTTGTAATTCAGGAAATGACTCTTACCTTGAGAATATAGTCTGTTACAACACTAGCATCCTGCCCTGCCTGTTGGACAAAAAACCAATATTCGAGTCATTTCTCATCAAAATTGACAAAGAGTATGACTGAATATTCATTGAGACGTCTTTACCTTCATAAAGATATCGACATCAGGATCAGGCTTAATTTTTGCTTCCTTCTCTTTGATAGACAGCTCAGCTAACATTTCCATAGTTTTTTTTTAAGAAAATGTCCAGCAGTCCAATTCTAGAGATGAAACTTGCTTAATTATCAGAGTTCATAAGATGAGAAAATGTCTCCGACCATATCTGGGTCCAACTCCTTGACATCTTGCAGAGAAGGCTAGTGTTGTTGGGAAAACGCGGACAAACTCAAAAATATATATGGTAAAAGTAATGAAAATAAAATGGGAAAATAATGACACCAAGAATTTTACGTGGAAACCCTTCTAAATAAGGGAAAAAACCACGGGCCAAGAGGAGCAACTGATATTACTATAGTAAGGAAATTCTACACTTTGTAGTCACGAATACAGTTCAAAGTGACTACTACACACTCAAATGGAACAACACTCTTTTGATTTCCACCTAACTAAAATATCGCTCACACTCTATTTTTCTTCACAGATTATTTTTCTTGTATAGTCTATGGAATAACTCACTTTGCTCTCAAAATGGTTTTTCTCTCTAACTTGGTGTGTTCTACAAATGAGCAAGAATGCTCTATTTATAGAAGGATAAAACCATGCCTATGTCACTAATGACATAGGTAAATATAGCAAATTCAAAAAATGATTGCAAATCTTACCAATTTGCCAACCACCAAATCTTTTATTTTCAACTCCAATTAGTATTCCTTTTTAACAATTGCTTGTACCAATTGAATAGCTAAAGTTGACCAAAAAAATGGATGGACTCAACAAATCTCCCCCTCCAGTCCCATTTACTGGAAGAAGGTATCTTCATCTTCTTTAGAGAGAGCTCATACCCACAAGTTCTTTGCATAACTCGAACTTGTCTTTCGGTATCGTCTTGGTCAGCATATCTGCAGGATTTTCACTTGTGTGAATCTTTTTGACGTGAAATGATTCACTCTCCACTTACTCACGAATCCAATGATATCTGACGTCGATGTGTTTTGTTCTTGCATGGTACATGGAGTTCTTGCTCAAGTCTATTGCACTCTAGCTGTCACAATAGACAATATACTCCATCTGATTCAAACCAAGCTCTTGAAGAAATCGCTTTAGCCATATCATCTCCTTGCCGGCTTCAGTAGCCGCAATTTACTCAGCTTCAGTTGTTGATAGTGTAACACACTTCTGCAACTTTGACTGCCATGATATAGCTCCCCCTGAAAAAGTAAACAAATATCCAGTAGCGGATTTTCTGTTATCAAGGTCACCTGCCATATCAGAATCTGTATAGCCTTTCAAGATTGGATTTGATACTCCAAAACACAAGCATTCATCTGAGCTTCCTCTAAGATACCTGAGTGTCCACTTCACAGCTTCCCAATGCTCTTTTCCCGGATTTTCGAGAAATCTGCTCACAACATCAACTGCATGAGCAATATCAGGTCTAGTGCACACCATTGCATACATTAGACTTCCAACGACGGAGGAATATGGAACTTTGGCCATGTTCTCTTTTTCCTCCCTAGCTGTAGGACACATCTTCTTGCTCAACTTCATATGACCAGCAAAAGGTGTACTAACAGGCTTAGCATTCTTCATATTGAAGCGCTCTAGTACACGTTCAATGTACTTCTTCTGGGACAAATAAACTTTCCTTTTATCTCTGAGACGAGTAATTCTCATGCCCAATATTTGCTTGGCATGGCCCAAGTCTTTCATAGAAAAAGACTTACACAACTCTTTCTTCAGCTCGTCAATCTTGGAAGTATTCTTGCCCACAATCACCATATCATCCACATACAGCAAAAGGATGATAAAATCATTGTCAGAAAATTTTTGTACAAATATGCAATGATCTGAAGAAGTCCTCTTACAGACTTGCTCCCCCATAACAGATTCAAACTTCTTGTACCACTGTCTTGGAGCTTGTTTTAGGCCATAAAGACTCTTTTTGAGTTTGCACACAAAATTTTCTTTACCTTCTACTTTGAAGCCATCAGGTTGTTCCATATAAATCTCTTCTTCTAGGTCACCGTGAAGAAAAGCCGTCTTCACATCCATTTTCTCAATCTCTAAATTAAGACTAGCAGCCAAACCTAGAACTGTGCGAATCGAGGACATTTTCACAACAGGAGAAAATATTTCGTCAAAGTCAATACCCTTCCTTTGACCGAATCCCTTAACAACCAATCTAGCTTTGTACCTGGGCTTCAAGTTGTGTTCTTCAACTTTAACTTTGAACACCCACTTGTTCTTCAAAGCTCTCATGCCCTTGGGTAATTTTACCAACTCATAATTGTGGTTCTCATGCAAAGACTTCTTCTCATCTTGCATGGCTTCAATCCATTGATCCTTGTGATCTTCTTCCATGGCCTCCTCATAACATTCAGGTTCTCCCCCGTCAGTGAGTAACACATACTCATTGGATGAATAACGGGAGGAAGGAAACCGCTGTCTTGTGGACCTCCGAAGCGGAATATTTGATTCTTCCACAACTTCATGAGCAACAGGATCATCAATAACAATATCATTGTTATTATCAACATCAACATGTTGATTCGATACATGATTCTGGGCGTCACCATGATTATCAAGTCCAACAACATCATGCACATTTGTGTGAGGAACGTCATCATGATGAACTATACCATCAAAACTTGAAGATTCTACCGTTTTCGCTTTGTCAATGTCTTCAATTGTTTGATTCTCCATGAAAATAATATCACGGCTTCTCACAAGTTTCTTTTCAATTGGATCATATAGCCTGTAACCAAATTCATCTAGGTCATATCCAATGAAGATGCATTGCCTTGTCTTGGCATCTAACTTTGACCTCTCATCTTTCGGCACATGTACAAAAGCTTTGCAACCAAATACTCTCAAATGGTCATAGGAAACATCCTTTCCATACCAAACACTATTTGGTACATCACTTTGTAAAGCAACAACAGGAGATAGATTAATAACATGTGCAGCGGCAATAAAGCCTCACCCCAAAATGAGTTCGGCAACTTTGCTTCAGAGAACAAACATCTAACTCTTTCCATCAAGGTCCTGTTCATCCTCTCAGCCAAACCATTAAGCTGAGGAGTCTTGGGAGGAGTCTTTTGGTGTCTAATATCTTGATGCTTGCAGTATTCGTCAAATGGTCCACAATATTCACCACCATTATCAGTACGAATGCATTTCAGTTTCTTTCCAGTTTCTCTTTCAACTGAAGCCTGAAACTGCTTGAAGACACCTAACACTTGGTCTTTAGTCTTCAAGACATAGACCTAAAATTTTTTCGAGCAATCATCAATGAAAGTGACAAAGTAGAGTGCACCACCTAATGTCTTTGTCTTCATTGGACCACATAAATCAGAGTGCACCAACTCAAGCAACTCTGTCTTTCTCGAAGGGGGGTAGGACTTAAAGGAAACTCTATTTTGTTTACCAGCCAAGCAGTGCTCACACTTTTCTAATTTAGCACTTTGGAAATTTGACAATAATTTCTTCCTGGCTAGAACATTAAGTCCTTTCTCGCTGATGTGGCTAAGCCTCTTGTGCCATAATGTTGAAGAGCTATCGCTCTCAACCGCATTCACCATATCAACACAAGCAGAGGCCGTAGTCCAGTAAAGACCACTACGTTTGTTACCACGAGCCACAACCAAGGAACCCTTGATGAGCTTTCATTTTCCATCACCGTTGGTACTAACATATCCTTCATCATCTAAAACACCAACAGAAATTAGGTGTAGACGAACATCAGGAGCATGTTTCATATTGTTCAAAACTAGTTTAGTTCCAACACTAGTTTCCAAATAAATTGTACCAATACCAACCACCCTAGAACCAGTCTCATTATCCATACTCAAGGTTCCAAAATCACCATGAGTATAAGAAGAGAAAAAATCCTTCCTTGATGTCACATGAGATGCGGCACTAGTGTCAACAACCCAGCTTGACTCATCACAAGCAATATTTATCATGTTTGCATCAAGAACGGTAACAAGGTCTTCGGTGGTGACGGTGGCTAGGCAATTTTCATTGCCATCTTCTTTAGTTTCCTCTTTGTTTTTGTTCTCCCTCTTCAACTTCCTGCAGAACTTCTTCGTGTGCCCTTTCATACCACAATGATAGCACTCAATATCCGTAAGTCTGCCTCTGGATTTGCTCCTATTTTGTTCTCTATTCTGAGAACCACAAGTTTTGTTTCTCCCCCTGGGGCCAGTTATCAGGACATCCGACGAAGAAGAACCTAGAGATTTTCTTCTCATCTCTTCGTTCAAGACACTACTCTTCGCGGAATCCATAGAGATCACACCATCCGGAGCAGAATTTGACAATGACGTTCTAAATGTTTCCCAAGAGTCTGGTAGGGAACCATGTAGAAGCAAGCCTTGAATTTCTTCATCAAATTTGATGCCCATAACAGATAATTGATTCATGATCCCCTGAAAATTATTCAGATGGTCTGTCATCGGAGAACCATCATGATACTTCAAACTCAACATCTGCTTTATTAAGAACATTTTGTTGTTGCCAGTCTTCCGAGCATACAAACTTTCAAGATGCTCCCATAGGGTTCGAGCATGTGTTTCCCCAGAAATATGGTTCAACACATTATCGTCGACCCATTGCCTAATGAATCCACAAACCTGTCTGTGCAACAGATTCCACTCTTCATCTGTTTTATTATCAGGCTTTACAGTGGTAAATACTGGTTTGTAAAAATTCTTAACATAAAGCAGATCTTCCATTTTTTCCTTCCAAATGGCATAATTAACACCATTCAAAGTAACCATTCTACTTGTGTTGGCTTCCATTGTTTTCCCCAAAAAATATAGTTATCGCAAATCAAAGTAAATCTTTTCTGATGTGAAAGTTCAGACTTTGCTGCAACCACAGAGCATACTCAGATAAAACCTTGGCTCTGATACCAGTTTATTGGGAAAACGCAGACAAACACAAAAATATATATGGTAAAAGTAATGGAAATAAATGGAAATAATGACACCAAGAATTTTACGTGAAAACCCTTCTAAATAAGGGAAAAAACCACGGGCCAAGAGGAGCAACTGATATTACTATAGTAAGGAAATTTTACACTTTGTAGTCACGAATACAGTACTCAAAGTGACTACTACACACTCAAAAGGAACAACACTCTTTTGATTTCCACCTTACTAAAATATCGCTCACACTCTATTTTTCTTCACAGACTATTTTTCTTGTATAGTCTATGGAATACCTCACTTTGCTCTCAAAATGGTTTTTCTCTCTAACTTGGTGTGTTCTACAAATGAGCAAGAATGCTCTATTTATAGAAGGATAAAACCATGCCTATGTCACTAATGACATAGGTAAATATAACAAAGTCAAAAAATGGTTGCAAATCTTACCAATTTGCCAACCACCAAATCTTTTATTTTCAACTCCAATTAGTATTCCTTTTTAACAATTGCTTGTACCAATTGAATAGCTAAAGTTGACCAAAAAAATGGGATGGACTCAACAAGTGTCTCCCTGACTGTTAATTCTCCGATATGAAGATCATTCTGACTTATATAAGCAGATGCCCTTTGTGGTACAAACTCATCCATCCCATGACCATTGTATGTCACACTCCCGGACACATGAAAGCCTCAGAAAGAATGCATAAAGTCATCGATATGAAATTCGAGATTGCCTGAATTAAATTTCTAGTCTGTATGTGACTTATGTTTCTTACTTTATGATCTCCATCTAGTTTGCCAGCCAAAGGTAACAGCATGATCAGCACATTGCATGAAGTAATGACATATATCTTCAATACTATTTATGCTTGATAAAAGTTCAGATTAAATTACCTCTAAGATGTTAATTGTGAAGTTTAATATGGTAGGTACACCTCTATTGCCAACACAAATTTCTGCATCTACACTCAGTTGATCGAAGCTCCGTACTTCTATTGTTGGAAGATCAAGATCAACTCTGTATCATTCAAAAAGCAAAAGACAACAAACACCTCATTGAGGTAATAAGAAACTAACACTCATAAAAAAAAATACCATTAATTTATTTTAATGTCTATCAAAGTTCATAAGAGAACGGACGTTTAAACATTTGATATGACAGAATGTTAAGTCTGAAATGTTGAAAATGACATTACAGACAGAACATTTTACCTGTCAATACGATTATTTGAGCTTTAACAAGAACTTGTTATTGTCTTTCTCTGCAATTTCGACAAGTCTCTCTAAGTTCAGTTATATCAACTTCTCTAGCTAGACTGCCCTTGTTCAGTTAATACACCTCTCCTTGTACGAAGATTCGTTGGAAGTTTCTCTATAGCAGCCTGTTTGCAACAAATTTTAAACATATGGAAAATAAATAAACCATACAAATAAAATATGAAGAAACATGATTTTATTCATAAAGATAGCGGGTACAATTCTGTTGATCCCTTGATTCTACTCTCCTAAGATTTATCCATGATTCGAGGGCCGTTAGTGGCGTATTTCTCGAACTAGGATGATTTAGATTTGACCTCTCTATATGAATATTCCATGACTTTTGTGGAATATTTCGAGATCTTGATCTCTTTATGCAATTTCTTTCTGAGATGCCTTTTAAGGGAATTTAGTACTCTTTATATAGGCATAAACTAGGGTTTAGGGTTGAGTAGCGTCCAAGAATCCTAATTTGAGTTGAACACAATTTGTGGAGACCCAACTCGAATCGAACGCATCTTGTAGAGTCCCACAAAATTTCAATGTCTACAAATGCCCCTGCTTCAAGGCTTGTCGGAGTGTAGACTTGATGAAACTCAAAGACGAGACTTGAAGTACTCATTCTTCCACCTTTGCAGTTCAGATTTTCACGTTTGATTTAGGAGAGAAGAGATGAAGGGCAGATTTGGTCCCACTGGGCGTGCCAATTTTGTTTGCAATAAATTTTAAACATATGGAAAATAAATAAACCATACAAATAAAATATGAAGAAACATGATTTTATTCATAAAGATAGCGGATACAATTCTGTTGATCCCTTGATTCTACTCTCCTAAGATTTATCCATGATTCGAGGGCCGTTAGTGGCGTATTTCTCGAACTAGGATGATTTAGATTTGACCTCTCTATATGAATATTCCATGACTTTTGTGGAATATTTCGAGATCTTGATCTCTTTATGCAATTTCTTTCTGAGAGTCCTTTTAAGGGAATTTAGTACTCTTTATATAGGCATAAACTAGGTTTTAGGGTTGAGTAGCCTCCAAGAATCCTAATTTGAGTTGAACACAATTTGTGGAGACCCAACTCGAATCGAACGCATCTTGTAGAGTCCCACAAAATTTCAATGTCTACACAGCCCATCAATTGTACTACTCAATCGGGCGTTGCTCACCTTTAAAATGTCTCTAGCAGTACCTTCCATTGAAAGCTGCAGAACAAGTGAATATTGAAATCAAGTTGAATGCTTGGAACTGTTATATGTTGCTTAATGAGGCAAGTCAAGTGTACCTACAACTTGTTCACTGCAGGGGCCCATTCGGGATGACGCTCCTAGCAGGACTTTCAGTTCTCGAACTCGAAAACCCGAGATCTATGGTTAAGGTTGATGCACTCTCCCACCAGTGCACCATAACACATGTTGATTTCCATGAACCATACTTGCTTTTATATATTTGGAGATTATTTTACAATTTGATTCATTATTTCAATTTCAAGTTTGAAGTTTGAAAAAACAGGTTAACATGAAAAAGTTCTTATAATTTGATTTTCATGTGAAATTCATGTCAAAACGCGATATCAACTTCAACTTATTTTTTTCAAACAACAACCAAATTAGGTCAGAACACTACTTAACAACCTCATAGAAAGTATAATTAATTAGGCTGTTACCTAAATTCTAGCAGATCGCATGTTTTATGGTGATATGAAGGAAGGAATTTATGGAATGAACAAAATCATATTATTAGCAAAAATATAAATATTAATCTTACTAAAATTCTATTTATAAGAGCTCGAGCAGTAATCAGTTCATAATACAGTGACTACTAGAAAGAAAGACATATCAGCGTTTGTAGTCCAACGGTTAGGATAATTGCCTTCCAAGCAATAGACCCGGTTCGACTCCCGGCAGACGCATTTTTTAAATATTATTTGTTTTAAGCCAAAAGAGTCATTTACGTAAGTGAAATTTTTATTCGTCTTTGTAGCATAAACTATTTTTCTAATAGAGAGAAGTTGCAAATCACTAATAAAAAGGATAACAGAATCATCTTAACAAGAGAAAACTCCAAATATTATTACACTAATCAGAAATCATACATGACATAATCTCTGATTTATAAGTTAAGCTCACAATAACTGAAGCACACAATAATATAAGTACATCACATCACATCAAGTAGTCTCCATTCTTCATTCTTCAAGGCAGTGTGTAAGCTGCAAAACAGGACAACATGAGATTCAATCAGTATATATATATATATATATATATATATATATAGATATGAAACAATATTTACAAAAATTAAGACATACGTCCACATTTGAAGCCAACAGGACGATTAGCAAGGTTGCAACGTTTAGGAATAGTTATCGCAACTTCAGGATTAGCTCCAGAGAGCTTAGCAGTATTTGAGAGCATAACAGCACAAAGACATTTGGGGTTTTTCCCCAATTTTTGTATCTGTAAACAACAGCTCGTCGAAACAGATGCATTCTCATCTGATGCTGCTTCTGCACATGGAATCAATTTCATAGCTTCCATATCCGGAGAATTTCTCCCGCATTCACTTGCTCCATTAGCTCCAGTAATGCTTAATAGCACAACAAATCCAATAACACAGAAAAAGTACTTATTCATTGTAATTGTAACTATTTTTTGTTACTATAAATTGTTGTTGGCCGTTCCATGATGTGTTAATTTATATAACAAAATGTCATAGTGTGAGAGGCACTAAAACATACTCTATTGTTAATATATTGTAGGTGCTTTGTCAAAAGCATGTTCATTATTATCAACATTGCCATCATTTGAGATGCATCAAGAGGTGTTTACTTTAGAAAAAAAACACAACACTTGAAGATAATTTCAGTTATATACTCCCTCTGTCCCAATATATGTTGACTTACTTTTCCTTTTAGTCAATCCAAAAAAAATACACATTTTTATATTAAGTAACAATTTAACTATAAAGTGTCTATTTTACCCTTAATAAACTAAATTTTCTATTATTCATTCTGGACCACAATTTTAAACAGTCTTTCTTTCTTTGTTAAACTCCGTGCCGAATTAAACTACCTCATATAAAATGGACGGAGGGAATATTATAATAAAACATTAATGGTGGCTCAAATGCTTACTCCATTAACATATAAAGTACAGTAAACAATAGAGGTTCATCATTAAATACTCACCACCATAACGAGAAATTTATAATAAGAAATTAAAAAAAAATAACAATTCGCCGTTGCCGGGGATCGAACCCGGGTCACCCGCGTGACAGGCGGGAATACTTACCACTATACTACAACGACATGTTTGTACAGCATCTACCGAGTAAGTTATATATCTTTATTTAATTATTTTTGTTAATGCATTTAGATTTGATGTTAGTGTTGTAGCTCATTGTTTCTAGATCTAGATTATAATAATGTGCTTGCTATAATGAAAAAAAATATACAAAAAGACCGTACTCGTTGAAAGGGAAATCGACTAATGGGCTACTTATTAATTTGGATAATGACATAGCCATAAACACAAGTACACAACAATAACATATCTCTAATAAAATCTGAAGAGAATGATGTGTACGCAGTCTTATGAAAAAGTGAACAATATCGTCAATAAATAAGATAATAATCAAAACAAGAAAATAAATAATAGTAATAATAATAATAATAATAATGAAATCTCACGTTTTAAAAATGAGAAGCTAGGGGTTGATTTGTCTAGGACATTGAAAACTTGATCGATAAAGTTAGTAGTTCTTCATCAATACAGATTTCATGGAGTATTATATTTACTAATAAAACTTTAATTTGGTGCAATAATGTAAATCAGTAACAGTAATTATTGGTGGTATGTCGACCACAATAACAATAATTATCGCATGAAAATTAGGGATAAAACTAAAAGGAAATAAAATGGAAGAAACATGTTTTATTTTTTCTTATAAATTCTAACTAAATAAAAAAGAATAGATATTCTACAACTTACATAGATCATAGGTTAGAAGGAGATTAAATTTTCTAAAAAATATTCCTACACTAAAAGGAAGATAAGAAATACTCTAGTATTGTATTCGGAAGCAATCGAATCGCTGAGGACGAAATTTGTGACTTGTGTTATTGGTACTATATATATCTTAAAATTGTAAGTCGACTCTTATATTTTCATATTTAACTAGCGTTTGATCATAATTATTTAATATTTTTGGTAAGTTATTTTTGGGTGAAGTTTTATTACGATTTAACCATAGATTTTAAAATAAATATTTGATTTTTTTTTTAAAATTAGAATTTATACCATTAGTTTTGAAAATTATTAAAAGTACCTATAAATTTGTAGTATCATTTTATAAAGAAAATATTCTGTAAAAAGCCATAACAATGAACATAATTAATATCAATTTAAAAAAAGAAAAAGAATACAAAAAAAAAAATATCATTGATTCGTATACCAAAAATTACTATTACTACTTTGTAATTAGAAGTGACAACACTAAACCGGCAAGGAAGAATCATCAACGGTTGCCCCAACAATGGCCAATCGATTTTTTGCTAAGTAGGTGTCATTCTTCCTAGCTGTAAGAAAATATTCTGCATTAGATTTATTTATTTGTTGTCGCAAAATATTTTGTATTGAGCTCGCTCTGTCCAAGGAAACTAGTACCAGTAGCAACACTCATGTTACCAATTAGCACTATACGTTCTACCAACAAATTAAACTTTTGACAATCCATTTCATTCAATCTTTTTATCATAATTATTTAATAATTATGTGATTAGATATTATAGAAAATAGTGTTCTAGTACTCATGAAACTCTTTTTTTGAGACGATAAAGATGCTAAAAATGATGGATTTTATAAGTTATGTGGGGCCACCATTATATTTAACAATTTTTCTTGGGGGGGGGGGCGGGAGGGGGGTAAATTGTCGAGTTTAGGATAAAAGACTAAATTGAACACATTTTGTCATACATGAAGAACTATTTCAATCACCTAAAATATATTAAGGATCAAAATAAAGCAATCCCAATACATCAAATACCATTTTGATCATTTTCTCAATTTTTGTCCCTTAAAATGTCTGATCTTGAGTTTTCGTCTCTACTTATTTTTAAAAAATGGCCTCAACTTAAAAAAATGTCGGAAAGAATATGTTGTCTAACATGCATAAGTTTTAACGTTTGACTATAAGATAGAACTTGTAGTTAATTGAACAAATTCACTGTCTTGAAATATCTTGAACATCTATCTTAGCTTATAAATAAAAGTTAGAACTTATATATGATGGACAATATGTCTAAATTTTAATTTCTCAGTAAGATAAAACTTCTAGTCAATTGAGTGGGTTTAAAATGTCCTAAACATTTACCTTATGGGCAAAAATTAGTATTTGTATCTGATGGAGCATATCTAAGTTCAAATTTTCCTAAATTTCATAGGCAGAAGTTAAGTGTAGGTTACTTTTTTTATAAATTGTTAATCGAAGTCAAAAAAATTAAAATCACTCCTTATAAAGATCATTTTTATAAAACGGAACTAAATAGCAAAATCAATCCATCTTAGAGCCTGTTTGACATAATTACTAAAAAAAACATGTCTAGAAGAACTTTTTCAAAATAGATTTTTAGAAATGTGCTTTGAAGAGAAGCAATTTGTATTTGACTAATTTGTTTTAAAAAGTACTTTTGACAAATATAATATACTTTTAATATTAAGATTAAGTTTTAAGTATCCATTACAAAATTTTATTTTATTAATTAAAATGTACCTATTCAATTTTTACCTTCTTCCGAATAGTAAAAAAAAATTAATTCTGCTTCTATTTAAAAGCAATTTATTGATTTATCAATTACTTATTTTTCCCCCCAAAATAATAATTTTAACCCCAATAACAATGGCAAAGAGGCTCTTAGTGTCATTTCTTTAACTTGACCCAAAAATGACATTATAATATTAAACGAGCTCAGATATAGTTATAGAACATACCAAAAAAGAGGCTAGTTCATTGCCAGACTATAAAAAAGCCAAAAAGAGGGATAGGGGATATTTCCACTTTTGTCTCTATTTTGTGTTAATAAATATTTTATTTTACATGAATATATTTATTTTTTCGAATTATAATAGTTTTGAAGTTATGCTCACTCATATTCTCAATTTCTAAAGAATTTGTGTCCCACTAAAAATAAATTCCATTATCAAAGAGAGCAAATACTTAAAATCAATTCATTTGAATGATAACAAATTGAAAACCTGTGCAATGTTCCATTTAAGGTGTGAACTATATTTTCTCAATTTCACATTAACTAAATTTGTGAGACAATGCATACCTATTTAGAAAAAAAATTAAGAATATAATTTAAACCATCCTTTTCAGTTTCCATTATTGTCCTTTTGTAAAATCATATATACAATTTTATAAATAGCGTAATTTATGTCCTAAAAATATCAAACTTTATTAAAAGAAAGGACAAATACAGAAAAAAATTCAGTAACAATCGAATGATCAAATATGCAATGGTCAAAAGGGGAGTTTTCTTTTCCTTTATTTTAACTTGTGTTGAATTTCACCCATTTTTATTTTTATATAAGAGTCAAGAGCCAAAAGACTAATACATAAAAGGGGAATGGATACCAAAGAAACTCTTGTTCAAAAAATGAGTTGGAATATTCAACAAGCAATAAAGCTTTTTGTTTTATTGATTTTAATGGGCTACTTCATGATTTGGATAATGATGCCCACAAACACATTTTATTTGCATTGGTTGCCTCATCTTTATGTTAAACTCAATTCCACCTACTTTGGACAACAAGGTTTCATACCTTTTATTTGTTTTATTATGTCACGTCCCTCACGTGCGTGTTTGATTCTTTTTTTTTATGAGGAATGATAGTGAAACTTGAAACAAGGACCTTTTGTGTTAGTTTTGTTACCTGTCATGTTGAATTGTGTGACTATTTTATTTTATGTAATTATGAATGTAACATTCAATATGCAATACATTAGTCAATCATTTTTGGACTTCTAATTAAGTGTTCATGTTTTTTTTTTTGCTTTGCAGGTTCAAACATTCTGATCTATACATTTCCAGTTCTGTTCATTGCTACTTTGGGATGTATTTTCCTTCATTTAGTCAAGTATGCTAATGTACATGATGAAAAGTAGGTAGTTTATTGTTCTATTATGTCTTATATGATGCATTTCTTTTATTTTCATTGTTGTTTTATGGTAACAGAACCTCAAAAGGTACTCGTTTCGCCTCGTGGAGTCGACCAGCGATTACGAAAGGTCCTTTAGGCATTGTTTCATGGATAGAATTGTGTTTCTTATTCATGTTCACTGCCCTTATCATTTGGTCAATCTCATCTTACACACATGACATGTTTAAGACTATAATCACACAATCTGCAGCAATGATGGGAGTAAAAATGTAAGATTTTACTGAAATCTTGAATCCTGTTTCTTGTTTTTATCATAATGGCAAGTGAAATTGATGGATGAAAATGATGATTGAGCAGATGGCAAGCTAAATTACAAAGTGTGTCTCTCATGCTAGGCCTTGTAGGAAACATCTGTCTAGCTTTTCTCTTCTTTCCAGTAACTAGAGGATCATCCATTTTGCGAGTCTTCGGACTTACATCAGAGTCCAGTGTTAAGTATCATATTTGGCTTGGGCATGCTGTCATGGCTCTCTTCACTGCTCATGGTTTATGTTTCATAATCTTCTGGGCTGATACTCATCAGCTTTCGATAGTATGTCAACGTCTTCCTTGAGTATGAAAATAGAGCAGTACATAGGTGACCTACTTACAATTTGTTTTACGAAAAATGCAGATGATGGAGTGGAATAAAGTTGGAATTTCCATTGCTGCTGGAGAAGTGTGTTTGCTTGCAGGAATAGCTATGTAGATGACAAGTTTCCCGCGAATCAGGAGAAAGTTGTTCGAGCTTTTCTTCTATACACATCATCTCTACATTATCTTCGTAGTGTTCTTTGTATTCCATGTTGGATTTACCTACTCCTGCATCACTCTTCCTGGATTTTACCTCTTCTTGATTGACCGGTATTTGAGATTCTTACAATCCCAACAATGCGTTTGCTTGGTTTCTGCACGTGTTTTACCTTGCCAAGCAGTGGAGCTGAACTTCTCTAAAAGTCCAGGTGATTAACTCACTCTATGGTAGAATGGAATTTGAATCCATTGATACATGTCGTTGTCACGGTGTATCATTTTGTATTTTTCTATTCTGATTTCAGGGCTAAGGTACGATCCAACGAGTTCAGTTTTCATAAATGTGCCTAGTATTTCAAAGTTGCAGTGGCATCCATTTACAGCGACTTCCAACAGTAACATGGAACCTGAGAAACTCAGCATTGTCATAAAAAGTGAAGGGAAATGGTCTCAGAAACTGTTTGAAAAGCTCTCATCAACTACACCAGGACACCATCTTCAAGTTTCTCTAGAGGGTCCTTATGGACCGAGTTCAACCCAATTCTTGAGGTATCAAACAAATTAATTTCTCAGATGGTCACTCAACTAACCATTATTATCTCAGAAAGAGAGTCACTTTCTTTGTTGAAGAAAATTGAAATCAAGAAGAATGATGACTTTCTGAGATAATGACTATTAGTTGAGTGAAAATCAACCCGATATCACACTGTAGATGGAACATTTACTTTTGGTTTAGAAAATTTCTTACTTGATGTGGAAAATTGCTTGCAGACATGATATGCTAATTATGGTGAGTGGAGGCAGTGGCATAACTCCTTTTATATCAATCATCAGAGAGCTGATGTATATTGCTGGTTCAACAAGCTGCAAGATCCCAAAAGTTCTCCTTGTTGCTGCTTTCAAGAAATCAACGGATCTCGCCATGCTGGAACTTCTCCTTCCTCTTTCGGGAACCAACTATAATATTTCGCGACTGCAGATACAGATTGAAGCATATGTAACAAGAGAGACAGAACCTCTAAAAGACAACCAGAAGTTCCTCAAAACAGTATGGCTTAAGCCCAATGCATAAGAAAGACCAGTTTCCGCAGTTTTAGGCCAGAACAATTGGCTTTGCCTTGGGGCTATAATCACATCCTCTTTCATCATGTTTCTTCTGCTCATTGGCATTCTGAACCGATATTACATATACCCCGTTGACCATAACACGGGGATGATATATTCGTATTCAGAAAGAGCAGCTCTCAGTATGTTGCTTTTATGTGTGTCTATAGCTGTAACAGCATCAGCTGCATTTGTTTGGAATAAGAAACTGAAGTCTAAGGAAATGGTGCAGATTCAGAACAACGACATACCAACACCGATGACTTCTCTGTTGTAACGAAAAAGATGAAAACGAAAATCTAACAATAAAGAACACCAAGTTTAACGTGGAAAAACCCTTCAAACCGAAGGTAACCACCACGAGATCGACAAGATCCGAATTGCTTCACTATAACAATAAGAGGGTTACAAATATTCTTCTAATGGCTACACAACAAGTGCCAAAAGAGAACAAACAATAGCAAACAAGTGCCAAAAGAGAACAAACAATAGCTACACCAACAAAAGATAAATAGAAAGAAACACCACCCAAACCCAGCTTCTGTTCGGGACCTAAAATAGGATCTTTCTGACCTTCGAATACGATCTCCACCGTTCAAATCAACCACCAAGATGTCAGGAACACTCAGTCCAAATTTCAGCCCGATCCAACGGTTAGTTAATCGGAAAACACGATCTGAACGTTGCTGGTCGGAGAAAAAGACTGCAGCAAAAGAACCCTTTTTCTTCTCTCTTTTCTCTTGTTGAAAGCTCTCTCAAAAAACCTCTCTTATGTTCTATTGTCTTTCAAAGACAATACCAATGAGCAATTGAATTATTCTCTCAAGACCATCCTCTATTTATAGAGTTGTGCTTTTCCTTACAAAGCCAAAATCAACTACAAATAGGATTACAATTCCAATCCTTTTCCTAATAGAATTGGAAACCAAATAAAGAGAATAATTCCAATCCTTTTTCAAGTAGGATTAGGCCATGGGCCTTTGGCTGGAACATGGGCAATAGCCCAACAAACTCCCCCTCCAGCCAAGGGGCCAAATGGACTTCAAGTGGAGGAACTTTTGACAGGCTTCCTGCCTGCCACACTTCTACAAAACTCATGCTTGTCTACGATGAGTTCTTTCCACTTATCTCTATGAGTATCTAACATGACTTTATCATAACCTTCAGGTTCTCCCATGTTAGTCAATAGAATATACTCCTCATGAGAATAACGTGTTGAGCTTCGCTTTTCTCTAGTAGATCTTCTACAAGAGGTTTCTGGATC
The DNA here is from genome assembly GCA_016801875.1 of Solanum sitiens. Classification (NCBI taxonomy): domain Eukaryota; kingdom Viridiplantae; phylum Streptophyta; class Magnoliopsida; order Solanales; family Solanaceae; genus Solanum; species Solanum sitiens. The sequence goes on from JABWTJ010000302.1 coordinate 117,130, forward strand.
ATTCGAAGTGGTTATCTCACCATGAGTTTGTTGATCATCAACCACAACATCATCAGTAGGAACAATTATATGTTCTACACTCTGATCATTATCTTGGGTTCCTTCATGTGCAGAAGATGTATCAATAATAGGAATTGGATCAACATTAACTAAGCTCTCATCAATCTGAGAATCTAGTTTCTCAGTCTTGTCAATATCTTCAATAGTTTGATCTTCAAAGAACGCAACATCACGACTTCTAATGAGCTTCTTATCAATTGGATCATAAAAGCGATATCCAAACTCATCTTGACCATAACCAATGAAGATGCACTGCTTAGTTTTAACATCCAATTTCGATCTCTCATCTTTTGGAACATGCACACAAGCTTTACACCCAAACACTTTCAAGTGATCATAAGAGACATCCTTATCAAACCAAACTTTGTTTGGAACATCACCATCCAAAGCAACAGCAGGAGACAAATTGATAACATAAGCAATAGTGTTAAGTGCTTCAGCCCAAAAAGAATTTGGAAGTTTAGCCTCTGAAAGCACACATCTAACTCTCTCAACTAAAGTTCTGTTCATCCTCTCTGCCAAACCATTTAATTGAGGAGTCTTTGGAGGAGTCTTCTGATGACGAATTCCTTGCGATTTGCAGTAGTTATCAAAGGGACCAATATACTCACCACCATTATCAGTGCGAATACATTTTAATTTCTTTCCCGTTTGTCTCTCAGATAAGGCTTGAAACTGTTTAAACACATCAAGCACTTGATCTTTGGATTTTAAAGGATATACCCAAATCTTGCGAGAACGATCATCAATGAAAGTAGCAAAGTAAAGTGCACAACCTTTTGACTTCACTTTAAAAGGACCACACAAATCTGAGTGTACTAGCTCCAATAGCTCAGACTTTCTTGAAGGAGGATGACTGTGAAAAGAAACTCTTTTCTGTTTCCCTGCTAAGCAATGAACACATCTTTTCACCTTTGCTTATTTCATACCAGCAAGCAAATTCTTCTTAGCCAAATAAGTGATCCCCCTCTCGCTCATATGACTAAGCCTCTTGTGCCACAATTCTGATAAAGCTTCACTCTTCACCAAATTTATAGAGTCACCAAGAATTGATCCTTGTGTCACGTATAAATTTGAATGTTTTCTTCCTCGAGCTAAAATCAATGAGCCTTTGGTGAGCTTCCATTGGCCATTGCACAAGTCATTATGATAGCCATCATCATCTAGTTGTCCTACAGAGATCAAATTTATCGGAATGTCTGGAGCATGCTTGACATTCTGAAGGACCAACGTTGAACCAGTATTGGTTTTAAAACAAACAGTGCCAACTCCAAACACCTTAACCTCACCAGCATTACCCATCTTTAACACCTCAGAGTTAACAGAAGTATAAGATGAAAAGAAGTCTTTTCTTGGTGTGACATGTGATGTGGCTCCAGAATCTACTATCCAACTTGTATCTTGAGATACAAAATTGATGACGTCTTTATCACAAGCAAAGAGAAGGTCATCTTGGACAACAGCAACAACATTATTTTCATTGTTTTCTTCCTTCTTCCCTTCTTTAAGATCTTGCTTCAATTGTTTGCAAAATCTTTTAATATGTCCTTTCTTTCCACAATGATAGCATTTAATATTTGGATTCTTGAATTTTGACTTGCTTCTGCTTTCACCTCTACTCCTCAGATCTCTTGTCTTATGTCTCCCTCGATCTTCTGTATATAGAACATCTGAATGTGAAGATGTGTCTTGAGATTTTTTTCTAACCTCTTCATTCAACACACCACTCTTTGCATATTCCATAGTCACCTTTTCACCAGTGGCAGAATTTGTTAAAGAAATACGAAGAGTTTCCCAAGAATCCGGTAGAGTATTAAGAAGCCAAAGTCCTTCTATTTCATCATCAAAATTAACACCCATTCCTGATAGCTGATCAAGAATACCCTGAAAATCATTTATATGATCAAGAATAAGAATGCCCTCCTTGTATTTAAAGGTCATCAATTGCTTTAACAAGTACAACTTGTTATTGCCAGTTTTTGAAGCGTAAAGCGTCTCCAACTTCTCCCACAATGTTCTAGCATGTGTCTCATTCACAATATGGTTGCGAACATTATCTTCAACCCATTGTCTTATATATTCACATACTTGTTGGTGCTCGAATTCCCAATTTTCATCAGTCACATTCTCGGGTTTATGAGCAGAAAAAACCGGAAGATGCATCTTCTTCACGAACAATAGATCTTTCATCTTGCTTTTCCATATGTTGTAGTTTCTTCCGTTTAGACATACCATCTTGCTCATATTTCCCTCCATATAGATAACCTTAGCTCTGATACCAGTTGTTGTAACGAAAAAGATGAAAACGAAAATCTAACAATAAAGAACACCAAGTTTAACGTGGAAAAACCCTTCAAACCGAAGGTAACCACCACGAGATCGACAAGATCTGAATTGCTTCACTATAATAATAAGAGGGTTACAAATATTCTTCTAATGGCTACACAACAAGTGCCAAAAGAGAACAAACAATAGCTACACCAACAAAAGATAAATAGAAAGAAACACCACCCAAACCCAGCTTCTGTTCGGGACCTAAAATAGGATCTTTCTGACCTTCGAATACGATCTCCACCGTTCAAATCAACCACCAAGATGTCAGGAACACTCAGTCCAAATTTCAGCCCGATCTAACGGTTAGTTAATCGGGAAACACGATCTGAACGTTGCTGGTCGGAGAAAAAGACTGCAGCAAAAGAACCCTTTTTCTTCTCTCTTTTCTCTTGTTGAAAGCTCTCTCAAAAAACCTCTCTTATGTTCTATTGTCTTTCAAAGACAATACCAATGAGCAATTGAATTATTCTCTCAAGACCATCCTCTATTTATAGAGTTGTGCTTTTCCTTACAAAGCCAAAATCAACTACAAATAGGATTACAATTCCAATCCTTTTCCTAATAGAATTGGAAACCAAATAAAGAGAATAATTCCAATCCTTTTTCAAGTAGGATTAGGCCATGGGCCTTTGGCTGGAACATGGGCAATAGCCCAACATTCTCCAGGTCCAGGCTCATGGTTTAACCACGCGGATATAAAGCTGGAAAGTCTACCCTTTCAAACGTTTACTCGAGCAACAAATATACATTATGGTGTAAGGCCTAATCTAAAAAGTATGTTAAGCTTGAACTCTTTGCTCTTTTTACTACTAGCTAAGAAGCACAAGTACATTATTTCAATGAATTATCTGTGATTTTCATTTCTAAAACATAGGGATATTTGTTTTGCAGAGATAGTTAGAGAGTGTGAAGAATCAAATATTGGAGTTTTTGTTAGTGGTCCAAGAAGAATGAAGCAAGAAATAGCTACAATTTGTTCATCCTCTGTGGCCACCAACCTTCATTTTGAATCCATCAGCTTTAGCTGGTAATACATGAAGAGTTAGTCCGTGAGTACGGAGGTGAAACTCTGAGAAATTGTATTAAAACTTTATTAAAATATATAAATGATACTTGTAATACAATTTGAATTCAATATTATATATTACTATAAATTCAACGTTATTATTTCAGAATAAATATAATATCTTTATAACAACATAAACTAATCTAAATAGCATTGAAATGTATGAAATTCAGATATAATACTTTTAATATATCTGTTTTAAAAATGTTCAGTAAGAATAAAAATAGTACTACTAATATTCCTAATTAAGATTTATTATATCTTAAAATTAAAAAGTCTTCGAAGGAAACTAAAGGAAGTTGTGATTTGTTACCAAATAAAAAAGGGAAAAGGGTCAAATATGCCCCTAAACTATTCGAAAAGGTCTAGATATACCCTCCGTTTAAAGTTTGGTTCACTCATGCCCTTGCCGTCCAACTTTTGGTCCAAATATGCCCTTATAGGCGTTAGTTGTCATGTTGGACATATCCAACTCATTTTTCATTTCTTTAAATGCCACATGAAATTATCATGTCATTTCGAACTTACCACATGACATTTATATGAAAATGGAAAGATATTCGGACTTATAAACACCTAATCCGACCTATAAATCAACTCCTTTTAAATACACTATCCGACCCCATTTTTAACAATTTTGTTTAATTTTTATTTTTTCGGTAAATCCAGAAAATGAGTAATTGATTAATAAAAAATAGGAAAAATATGGAAAAAAAATAAAATTAACGCCAAAAATTCACAAATAAATATAGTAACCTTAAATTTAACATTTCAATTTTTTTTAAATTTTTTATTTTTTTGATAAATCTCGAAAATGAGTAATTGATTAATAAAAAATATGAAAAAATATAATATTAACGCCAAAAGTTCACAAATAAATATTGTAACATTTCAATCTACAATTTTTATTTTTTTTGACAAATCTCGAAAATGAGTAATTTATTAATAAAAAAAGGAAATATATGAAAACAAAATAAAAAATATACGTCAAAATTCACAAATAAATATAGTAACCTTAAATTCAATAATTTCAACAATTTTTTTTAATTTTTATTTTTTTCAGTAAATCACGAAAATGAGTAATTGATTAATAAAAAATAGGAAAATATGAAAAAACTATAGAATTAACGCCAAAACGTAAATTTTGGTCATTTTTTCATACTTTTTATTAATTAATTACTCATTTTCGAGATTTATCGAAAAAAATAATTTTTTTTTAAAAAAGTGTTTAAATTAAATTTAAGGTTAGTATAATTATTTGTGAATTTTTGGCGTTAATTTTATATTTTTTGATATTTTTGTTTTTTATTTATTAATCAATTAGTTATTTTCGGAATTTATCGAAAAAAATAAAAATTAAACAAAATTGTTGAAAATCGGTCGGATAATTTATTTAAAAGGGGGTTGATTTATGGGTCGGATTAGGTGTTTATCAGTCGAATATCTTTCTATTTTCATATAAATGTCATGTGGTAAGGTCAAAATGACATGACAAATCCATGTGGCATTTAAAGAAATTAAAAATGAGCTGGATATGTCCAAAATGACAACTAACGCCGATAAGGGCATATTTGAGCCAAAAGTTGAACGGCGAGGGCATGAGTGAACCAAACTTTAAACGGAGGGTATATCTAGACCTTTTCAAATAGTTTAAGAGCATATTTGACTCTTTTCCCAATAAAAAATAATAATTTCTCATATAAATTACGGTGAATACCCTTTTTCAGGGATTTTGTCTTCTTGCTCGTCGACGCCATTGCAGGTTTCTCTTCAGATTTCTCAATCTCTTTTCAGCTCCTTATTCCTACGATTTCATAACGAAAATGTAACTGCGACTGTCGAAATTACTGTTAAACGTATTTCCGTGTTGTTGTATCTTCTACTTTTTCATCAACACCTTCATATTCCTGCTAGCTGATCATTTGATGAACTTGTTTATTCAGTAATGGCTTCGACGCAATACATATACTAGGGGAAAAAAGAGCTTAAAATTGACTTTTTTAACGTATTTTTAAGCCAAAACCCTAACTATTAAGCACTCTTGCCTGGGTTAGATAAAATCACTTTTCTATTTAATCGAACACGATTAAAAATTATTTTGGCTTAAAATAAGTAAATCCAAAAATAACCTAAATAAGCATGTTTATGAGCTATTAGCACAATACGTATAAGTTTCATCTTTTATTTGATGATCATATCCCGTAAAATAATGAATTTTGTCTAGTGGATCATATGGATTGTGTATTTATTGTCTGCTTATTTTGGGTGCTGCATAGAGGACTGTATGTTGCACTTATATGATGATTGATGAGCTCCATTTCATACCGAAATGGATTTTGAGTTAATTTGTAGACCAGTTAAGTTGGTGATAACCATTACAAGAACTTAGGAAGGACATTCTTTATGCATTCAGTTTATAGTTTATTTGCAATGGTGGTTAGGTTGCATGATGAATCTATTTGATAATATGATGTGTTTGTTAACAATGGTAATGACATGACTTTGGCAGGTTGAGAAGTGGATGTTATAACAAATAGAAAATGAACAACACTTCTGCAGGGCCATCCTCAAAAGCAGCTAGAGTAGGAGCATCACAACCTTCAGAAAGTTCACTAAAAAGGAAACGCGGCATGTTTCAGAAAGACTGTCAGTGACTATAGATAGATGTGATAATAATATTAAATCACTTCACCTTGTTTAATTTTGTAACATTTCTTTTATTTATTACACAGTGCAACGCATGATGTATGGTTTTGGAGATGTTATCAATGTAAGATGCCTCTCCGTTTCACCTGTTCATCTTTTCGTTGTTTTCATCTGTGTATGCCCATGGTGTTTATCCTCGTGGATGGTTATGCTTATCGCATGCTGCTGTTGCCTAGTTTTTTTGTCTATACACGCATTGATAGTGGGAAAATTTGCAGGTTGTGTGTGTCCAGATTGAATATGACCTTTGCTTAATGCTTTCTGTTTAACGACGTGCTAATAACACCATTCTCTGTCTATGAGAAATACTTTAATCTTCTTAGACAACAGTTCTAAACTTGTGTCTAGGTTCTAGCAAGTAGCAATAATGTTTGGAGGGGCTTTTGGGAGGACTGAGGAGCTGTGCTAATTCTTAGGAAGGAACAGAACTTCACGAGTTGGGAATTCTGTAATGATATTGTCTAGTTGTTTTTAGAAAAAGATAACCTTCTTTGCTGGAGTACGGTCCTCTTTCTGTTTTACCGCATCTTGCTTTCCCTGCTCTCCATTATAAAATGGAGATAATTTTGCTGGAAGGATTTCTTCTTGCTATATTTCCTCTTGTGGCTTTAAGTTTATTGTTTCTTATTTAGTCAACTGATACTGGACTTCAAAAGGAATTGGCGGTTAATGCCTTAAAAATATCAAAATTTTAGTCTGAAAGTTGCACTGATTCTGTTTTTCTATGAGTTATTGGTATTATTTCATCCCTTAATCTTTATTGAACTTCTTGTGCTGCACTGTCAGCCAATTCCAGAAACTGTGGAACTTGTGGAAGACATTGTGGTGGATTATGTCACTAATATGGTGAGTTAAATTTACTAGTATCCAGTGTTATTCCTCTTGCATGAAGCTTTGCATTTTACACAGTTTAGTTTCTTGTAGTATTTGATTGTAGATGAAACATGCATTTGGTCCTACCATTTAGCTTTCAACTTGCGTAGGCGCACAAAGCTCAGGATATTGCAACCAAAAGGGGGAAGCTTTTGACAGAGGACTTTCTGTTCTTAATTAGAAAGGTAGGTCTTCTCATGTACTCAACATTCATATATATACGCATATCTGCATCTGACTGTTCATTTGTAGCAATATGGTGAATATTTCGTTGAATAATTTCCTTCCTAATTTTGTTCAATGAGAGGTCTGTGAGTTTTCTATATTATTTTCAATTGAACTTCAAGGAAAATATTAGGACCTGCTGATTAGTGGTACAAACCCATATACAAGTTTCTGGATATATAGCCCAAGTGTAGTTGGACAGAAGCTGCACTTTCTAGTTTGCTCATCTCAAGCCTAATTACTAGTTCAAGGTTTTATTTGTTGCAATTATTTTGGCTTACCTCATGTGTGTTAATACTGTTCTCACACTGAATAGTTGGTTTTATTATGATATAACATAGTTTAGCATGTATCACCATGATAGAATCAATTTCTTGTATGCTTGTGCCTGATAAATATGAAGCTCTTTTGGCCTAGTTCAATGCTTCCATGCCAACTAGAAATGCTGAGAATAGTCAGCTTCTTATTATGTTGATTTAAGTTGCATAGACTCTTCAATTTTGCTGCTGGATTTGGTCAACCCATTCAGAATATCTTTTATAGCTTTATTTTATAATTTGATTTTTTTTAGCCGATCTGAGCTACCTTGATCCGTACCCTTGAATCTTAAAATTTAGATTTTGCCGAATCCAAGTCCAAGCAACTTAGATGTCGATCACTAAAACAACAAATTAGCCCCAACTTTTGGTTGGGGAGAATTAGGGTGGGAGATTGTGGTGCTGCCTTGGCCTTATTTCCTATTGTTTGTACTGTACAGGATTCGGTGAAACTTAACCGGTGTAGAGAACTGTTGTCCATGCATGAGGATCTGAAAGAAGCTCGAAAGGCTTTCGAGTTCGATCAAGAGGAATTGGCACACATGAGTGAGGGGGAAGTGTGAAGTTATGATGTTACTTGAGAATGCCAAATTGAGTGGACACCATAGGACCAGTATACAATTTACCAACAGAGGAGTAAATAGCTGCTTCCCCTTACTTTCCTTAATGCACAATAGATGGCTGAGTCACCTTATAGCTGCTGCGCTTAGAGCTGTCTAGCCTTTGTTCAATTACCTATCTTCTTAAAACATATTTTCCTTTAGGGTACGAGTGAAATGTTGATAGTGTCATTAAATACTTTTCAAATAAGATGTGTCATTCTTTTAAAATTGACTAAAAAGAAAAGTGTGTCATATAAATATAAATTAGTATACAGAAAGTATTATATTAGGCTAATCTCGGAAAATGGTCTCTCTCTCTCTCTCACACACACAAACACACACATTATGATCTATTTAAAATAGAATTAGAAAGGTGTTGGGCTCTTTGGTGTGATTCTTTCAACTTTAGCAACCCGTTGAGGAGGCCACACAACATGAGTAACCTTTCCACAAACCAAACCCAGAGGGATCTGAAAAACGACAGCCTTTTCAAGTCAATCAAACGAACTTATTGCAAATAAACTAACATTAAAATGTCACTATACACTAAAAGGGTCTACACTGAATTTGAACATAAGATCTAGCTACATTACCTGAAGTTGTTCTAATGTAACCTTGTATTAACTTTACTAAGTGCATAGGATTCTCTTGATATTAAATTCCACTTCAATTAGCAGGGGAGTGTGGATTAATATGTAACGTACAGGGCTAAACGTTCTCGAGTCCAAGCTCCAAGCCTGATTGTCGCCTTCAACCCAACAATGTCCTTCAGGGATCACTACTGCATCATAATGAGGGGTACTTACCAAATCACCTGGTAAGGCCGTTATTCTCTCTATATTTTTCTCTTTATGATTAGTTGGAGAGCTGAAATGTATGTCAACTTATAATCAGACAATGAGTGCAAGCTGGATTGATATACTAAAGTAACTGTTCAAAGGCCACCAAGAACATAACATTCAAAGAAGAGCAACACGCGAAAGACCCTTAAAGTATCACAAAGTATAGTTTCAAATGCACTCTCACTAGTTCAAGAATGAAGAATGAGTATTTCACCATATAGCGTAATGAAAATAACAGAGATTTTGATCTTACTTTGGATTTTCTCTTTACAAGAAGTTCTACATAAACTCAATATATATATGTACATCTTTCCATGAATAATGACTTGCTTTAATTACATTTTATATGGATGCAAGAGCATAAACTCAATCCTAGGAGCTTTTTAGTAGTAGGTGAAGCTATTGGAAATCTATGAAAGTCACGGGAGCTATATCAGATACTCAAAAATAAGAGCAGCTACCTGAAGACAACCACATCGCCGAGCGAGAAGTTGTATTTTTTGTAGACAAAGTTTCTCCACTATAACAAAGTACCCTGCATCACAACAACTGATTTAGAGTTTTGATGTTTGTTTGCAGCAGGAAATATTAAAAACTTAAAAGAGAGGAATTTAAAATAAGTAGTTATGAGTCAAGGATCTCACTGTCATCATATGGATTAAATGTGGGAGACATTGAAATGCCACCAACATGAACAATACTAGCATAACAATCAGTGCTGTAAGGTGAAACAACTCTTGGTTAAACTCCAGAGGAAGTTCAAAGTTGCCATATTTGTGTCACCTAAATCATCTACAGACACTGTTCAAAACCCAAGAAGAAAGTTAAAAAAAAAAAAAGAAGATCAACAAATAATGTCTTTCCAAAGTAAAAGCAAGTAAACCTGTAGATAGTAAATAGCTAAAAACATCCCTAAACTATCATCAAAAGTGTTACTTACATCCCTATGTTAGAATCTGTCAAGAAACTAACGGCCTCAACCAAAAACTGCTACATCTGTTCTTCACTCAGCCATGGACCAATGCACGTGTTAAATTCGATAGGTCTTACAAATTATGTTTCTTGACCGACAATTTTATGATCGGCAAAAAGATGTAGAATGGATCAAATCGTGTTATATAAGAAGGAATTGATCTAATAGTAATTTCATTGTAATAGATATGTTTTTGTGTTGTTGACAAGGAAGCTCGTAGTCACTATCTTTCAGGTGTGTATAGGATAACCCCCGCTTCAATGTAATAGCCTGCAAACCACACTGAAGAGGTAAACTACACTAAGCAAGTCTCATATGATGAGCTTGACTGAGCAAACATGTAGGGGACTTTGAACTTATGACCCCCAGTTGGGATCATCTGTCCAACCAACTCAACCACTCTTGCGGATATCATTGAAAAAGATATAATTATCTCAAAATTTTGAACATCGAATCACCAATCATCATACTTGCTTCATGAATTATAACATGTGTCAGTATTAATTTTAATGCAAGCCTATAATGCTTCTAATATATGCATCCTTTGCAACACTCAAGAAAATATATGCTCAATAATTACCAATTTTCTATTGATCAAGTAACAATTTTTTGTGACCTGTTGAATTTGGTGCAACACATGCACTGATCCATGGCTAAGGTGAAGAACAGATGTAGCAATTTTTGGTTGAAGCTGTTAGTTTCTGGACAGAATTTAACAAAGGGATATCGATGCAAGTTGCAATTTTTGAGGATAGTTTAGGGATGATTTTTTTTTCATTAGCCATACAACTACTTCATCTGAATGCTTGAATTGTTAGAGATCGATGACACTTTCTGGCTAGGCGAAGGGGAAATGAGGACAAAATATAACGCGGGGAATCAAATCCTAACCAACAACTGAACTATTAAGAATCCTCATTTTTTTGTTCTTAGATGTATTATGTATACATCACAAAAAAATTTGGGCGACTTTCTTTGTGTGAGATATTTACAGGTCAGGCTTAATACATAAATAACTCTTTTAACCTGGCCTCAACTCACATTTATACTCCTCATCTTTGAGTGTGCTGTGTGCATAAGTAGACACTTAAATTTGCATAAAGTTAAATAAATAAACATACCATCTTATGTGGCATCATACATGGCAATTTGTATCCTACGTAATGTCCTATGTGTCTTATACCATGTAAGACTCATGTCTACTTGTTCAATTTTATACAAGTTCAAGTATCTACTTGTATACACCCAAAATTGAAGGATATAAATGAGAAATGAGACCAAGCTAAAGGTTACATTTTTATATTATGCCATGTTTTTAATTTGCACTAATGAGTACTAATATTTTCCAGAAGCCTGCCCCTGTAATCACAGCTACACGAAGGAATATTGAACTATGAAGCAGATAAATGGGCTAAACATAGAAGAATCATCAATCTTGTTTTTCACCTTGACAAGTTGCAAGTATCTCTAATCTCCATATAGTTCCTTAATGTTACTAGTTAGATCGGAGATAATAGTCAAAAACACATGAGAATTATCACTTTTTTAGGTGAGTTTGTACACTCCAACAATTAGGTATATTTTCTTTTTCTACCTTAACTATCACCATCTATGTATTGAAATATACCTCGATGGTCGTAGTTCGAATAGGAAAAGGGAACAACTTATAATTGGTTTAATCAGCTTGGAAGTGTGTTTTAATACATAAATGGTGATATTTCATGTAGAAAAAGGGCACAACTAATAGTCGGGCGGGTAGATATGAGACTTGCAAAGAAATAATCGTTTAATTGTATTTTTAACATTATTATTTAACTTTTGTATAATGCACAAGTACCCTTTAGACTTATGACCGAAATTCAGAGACATCTTATCTAAACTAAGGTCCTATTATCTCTAAACTCATTTTTTTCTATAATTTTGTACATCTTTTAGTTTCCGTGATAATATTAAATTATTTGATAGTATATATTTTAAATTTAGTCTTGAGTGTTTTTTCTAAGAATATCATATATTTGATATAAATATTGGCAGGGCGGGTAAGTAATTACTTGGAAGCAACTCAATAGTTTCTGTGAAACTTCCTTCCCTTAAAGTAATAAGGAAGTTTTCTTCACAATGTTGGTTTACCTCAAAATTCCTTTTTCCACTTAAATTAGTTGATTTTTCCGTGTAATATACAATTTTTTCCCTAATTTATACAACTACACAAAGCGTTTATCGTTATTATTAATAATAAATTAAAAACCTTAATACGAATAAGTACATGCAAGGAAGGTTATATTTTATCTAGACATAATAAACACGTTTGCTCTTTTCCTTGTACGTTTAATCTGTGCCCTATTTAGGCGTAGTACCAGTGATGTAAATTATGAGGAAGAAAATATGCCAACTGATGGTACATCTCCCACAAATAACAATAATGTAAACAAGAAAACTTATCAATATGTTTTGGCATGATACATAAAGGTATCATTTAATTTGACTTTAACTGATATTTATGTCTTTCAATTTTGAGTGTGCATAAGTAGATATATAAATTTGTATAAAATTGAACAAATAGAGATTGACATTCATATTGAAGGACATAAATGAGAGCTGAGACCAAATTAAAGTGTAAATTTATTTATTATGCCATTTGTTTTGTATGTGGGAAACTTATTAACATTTTCAACATTCTTTTCCCATAGTTTCCACCAAAATTGGACTCATTTGAAATGTCTCTCATGCCTTGATATAGACTTGTTAATCTAAGAACTCTTAAGCTTAAAAAAAGTTACTATTATCTAAAATTGCGCACCTCTGGAAGGCAAGTGCTGAGTGAACATATGGATATGAGTATTTTTTTTTATTACAATTAGTTAGTACACATATTTATTGATATTAAAATTTATATATATTCAATTATTTTTATTTCTTTCTTTGCAAATATTTTAGTAAGAATTTTTTTTTAAAAATGACGAAAAAATATTTAAAGTAACGCGGCCCATAAACCTGGTAGAAATGAGAAACACGCCGTCCCTATTATAGAGCTATATATAAACCCCAACTACCTAAAAAAAACATATATCGATAGATTCAATGGCTTCCATTAGATGGAGCAGAGGAAGAACTATTGGAAAAGGGGCCGAAGGTATTGTCACTTTAGCAACTACACACAACAATTTCTCTATCGCTGTCAAATCTTCTCTATTTTCCTCTTCCAAATCGTTACAGAGGGAGAGAGAATTCCTTAACCAATTTCAAGATTGTTCCCAAATTATTCGATGTTTTGGAGCGGATGTCACTGAAGAAGATGGCAATATTCTCTATAATGTATTGCTGGAATACGCTATTGGTGGAAGTTTAGCCCATCGAATTGCTAAAAAATCAGGATTGCAGGATTTTGAGGTTAAAAAATACTCGAAATCCATTCTATTAGGACTTAGTGTTGTTCATGGAAGGGGTTTTGTTCATGGTGATATCAAACCACACAATATTCTACTCGTGGGTACTCAAAAAACCGCCAAAATTGCGGATTTTGGATTCGCAAGCAAGGTTGGTAATGAGGATAAGAAAAGAAAGCGTAGGGGAACGCCAATGTATATGGCACCAGAATCGGTGCTTGATGACGAATATGGAACTCCGGCTGATATTTGGGCTTTCGGATGCACTGTATTTGAGATGATTGCTGGGAAGAAAGTGTGGGATTGCACTGGAATTAGTGATCCTCTTCATCTTTTGTGCAAAATTGGAATGCAATCACCGGACTTGCACGACGACAAGTTGTCCAAACAGGCAGAAGATTTTCTGAATAAGTGCCTTGATAGGGATCCACATTCTCGATGGACAGCTGATCGTTTGTTGAATCATCCTTTCCTTTCATGTGATAATAATGATGTTCATCAGAGGAAGAGGAAGAGGAAGGAACTCAACCCGTTTATGCTGGTTGATCTATGCAATAGTACAGAGCTGAAACCAATGAAACTGTTGAACAAAAAGGAGAGAAGAAAACTAGTGGAAGGATGTTGATTATTATTATTCATCTTTGATTAGAATTATACTAACCACATTGGCAGCCTTCAGGTCCTGCCCCTTGTATTAAAACAAAATCAATTTTGTGTATAGATTCTCTTTATTATTGAACAATCTGTACAAAGAGGCTTTATATCATGTAAATTTTGGCTAAACCAGTGAATGCATTCTCTTTTCAGTATCTCGCAGAGTGTTGTTCTATTCTTTTTTTCGGAGCATCTTGATTCTATGGCTTACATCTCTTTCATATTACTTTGGCTTTCTCAATATATTTGAAGATTGATGGAAGCTGACTGTAGTTATTTGATAAGATATACTATTTGGCTTGAGTTCCACTTGTGATGATGCATAGAGTAATTTGTAGAGTGATAACATGCTAACATAAGTTTTTGGATGACTGCATATGGTCTCAGCTGTTCTAACTCTGTTAAAACATATGATGAAATATAGCACTTATGTCGTGATGTCTCTGATATTTCACCATGATGGCTGACATTTGCACTAGTTCCATTGTTGTTACTTTCTTGAAGGCTAGTCACTTCAGCCATGATGGTGTTCATGGTTATTCTCGAAGTCGGAAGTGAACAAGGTGCTAAAGAGTATACATATTCAAATTGTCTCTCTCAGTAATCGTTTGATGGAATAAATTTTGTTTTAGTGGGTTATATTGAAGTAGTGACTTGATTCTGTCTCTGTTGGTGGGTTATATTGAAGGGTAAGTACTCCCCTTGCAGTTGTCTGTTCATAGTAACTCTGTTGAAGGGAAGGACACCAGCCACAGTATATCCTGTCGGTAGCGGATCGATTTCTCTTTTTTTCTGGCAAAGTATGCTTCTTATTGAAGAATCTTTTCTGCTATATCTTCTTCCTTGTCAAACTGTTAATTCATTATTTCAAAGGATTAAAAAGGTTGAAGGAATGTTCTTCCTTCACCCTCCTTGCATAACCTTCAGTCATGGTGAGATCAAACAGATCACGAACTAGACAAAGACAAGCATGTTGCTGGTTTTTAATAAAAGACAAGACAAATGATATAGTATAGAGAACAACTATTAGCAACAATTCATCCAATCTAACCTGAACAAAAAATTTAGAAAAACAATAGGAGGAAAAGAATACAAAAGCATAAGAGCTAGGTGATAGAATGTGAAGCAATGAAGAACTAAACAACGTAAACAAACAGTCATACAGCTGACTGACCCATGACTACAACGGTATATTTAACAATTTTCAATAGGATACGAGTGGTTCTTCAGCTCAAAGAAGTGTCCATCAATGATTTGAATGGATAGGTGATCCAATCAATGCAAAATCTATAACACAGTCATCCGACCAGCTGACATATCGTGATTTAGGAGATGCACAAGCTCGATTTTGCTCACATCTACGTACCTCATCATAAAACATCAGTTCTGGCATCTCTTCCACTTCGACATAATGCTTCGTTGGGCTTTCTGGCTGATATGTTGATGACTACATTTCAGAAACAAAACGTAACTTAACAAATCAGAAATTGACATACAAAAACATTGAATGTGTGCGTGAGGAAAAGGGTTAGGAATGCAAATAATACCTTCGACTTCATTGATGGTTTTAGCGCATGTGGAGATGCTCCTAGATGCACAGGGACATCATCTGCCAAAGGAAAACTGGATCAACAAAATATTTTCAAAAAAAGATATAACACGATACAAGTATCAGCATTGATCGTACCATGATCTAATCCAATTTCCTTCAGAAAACAACTCATGTCCATCGCCTTTCTCTGTGCTTTGACGCAATTCTGATGATTATGGAGAAATTTCTCTTCTGCAACTGACGTCGACTTGCTTGAGTTTGTAAGATCAGCTAATGCTTTCCTGCCACTCTTTTTCTCCAGACCTTTAAAATTGTTATCTTTCATTCCTGCACTAAATTTCTTTCTAGAGGCATCAACATCTTTCCCAATAGAAATCATATTGGCGGAATTATTTTTCTTTGATGCTTGTAGAGCAGAAGGCTTTGCCGAGTTTGAGATATCATTAAGTGCTTTTCTCCCACCAATCCCTCCTCCTCCTTTCTTCTGTGCCTTAGAGATACCATTCTTTCCCACCAGAGTAGCCCCTGCTGAAAAAAAAACAAAAACAATTATTAGCTAAGAAATAGTAACAAGATCACAACAATGTATTTCATAAAATTTATACCATCATAGTGTACACTTATATTCTGATCTTGAATCAGGTAAGCTCCTGGTGTAGCCATTTCTATCAGTAAACAAAATTGTGCAATATATCCCCTGCTGTAGCAGAGCAACAAGAAACGAGTGATTAAACCACAAACATACTATGATAAACCTAGGGCATACTAGACGAAAATCGCAACAACACCAGCCTATGCTAAGCGGAAACAACTTCTGGTGCATTATCAATTTGATAATTGCATTTCAAAATAGGAAAGATGAAACACCAGATTACCCTATCAGGTTCACATGGGAAGACAAAGAGGAGTAGCTCGGATGGTAAACACCGTCCACTTCCAATCCTATATTCCGTCTTCTAGAAAATTGAGCTTCTCGGTAATTCCGCCCTAAAATTTTGACATTGGAAACCCCCACCCCCTCCCATTTTCAACCGTCAAGAAATTTTACTTCAAATTGAACAAAATTAAAACCAAAGGGTGGCCACACATGTCAGGGATGCAGAAAATTGGGGAAATAAGCAAGAAAGGAAACATCAGTATGCTGATAACAATCAAGATTTCAACAAACAACCGCATGAAATACGCAACAAATTCGAATTTTTGAAGTAGAACAGAGATAGAAAACTCACAGAATTGATTTGACCAACTAAAATTTACAGTGTTAGTTCACAAATTTATTCCAAAAATATATGTCAATTTTTCTTCTTTCTAATCGAATTCTTCTATGTTCGTGTGTTAGTTAATCCTAAAAGTAAGTTTTGAAGTTACAAAACGGAAGCTTTGGCGAGAAATAATAATTAATTAATAAGTATATAGAAACGTTGTGCAACGGTCATATTTCCCCACTATCTACTGGTTGTAACTTTTCACTTCTGAGGACAAAATGAGTTTGCTCAGATTGTAAGCAATTTTTATTTTTTAATTCGAAGGTTGCGAGTTTGAGTGATTATCAACGAGTAAAACAAGAGGAAACTCTGAGGATAAAAAAAAATTAGTATAGGGATAAATAATGAATTATATACTTTGTCTATTCATTTTTAATTGATATATTAAATTTTTTGAAAGTCAATTTAATTAATTTTTAAAGTTAAATTATATTATATTATTCGATATTTTAAATAAAAAAAATAGATGATAAAGAAATATACAGAAAGTATTATAAATTATAAAAAAAAAGTTACTTATTAATATGATAAAATTTGGCCAGAAAATAAAAAACATAATATGAAATATGTTATTCTCTAGGTCTCCTTGATCTGATTATGAAGTTTAGATACACATAATGTTGTGTATGCAATTAAACAAATTATAATAATTAAAGAATATTAAAAGCATGTTTGATATTGCTGCTAAAATAAACTTATTTTTAGAAGACTTTTTTAAAATGACTTCTTAGAAAAGTTTTTTGGAAAAAAAAAATCACTTTGTGTTTGACTAAAATTCATTTGAAAAGTGTTTTTTATAAATAAATAGTGTTCGATTAATCTTTTTAAAAAGTGTTTTTTAGAGTCAAATTATATATAAAAAAAATTATTAATGTACTTCTAGTATTAAAATTATTTTATAAACAGAAATTATTATAAATATTTATCATAAAAAAATTAATTAAATCTTTTATTTTATTAAATTAAAATTTACATGTTTAAATTTTTCAACCAATATTACACACTCTTTGGGAGGTTAAAATCTTTAACTGTTATTTATTTATTTATTTTGCTCTAATGTTATAAAAAATTATTGTTGTTACCTTTTTCAAATTCTAAAAAATAATATATAAAATAATACATAAACATAAAATAAATTATAAAATTTATGATATAAAAATAAAATTATTAAATGAAATTTAACCTAAAATATGCAATTAATTAATATATTGGTAAATATGTATATATGAAAAAGGATGCTTTAGTCTTCAAAAAAATATTTTTTTGTTTCTACTTCTGCTTTCTTTAAAAAAAATAATAAAAAAACAACAGAAATTTATAAGTTCTCTCCTACCACAGAAAAACGGAAGTTGCTTTTATCTAAAAAAACACTTTTACTGATTTGTCAAACACTTAATTTTCAATATTCCCAATTAAAATTCTAGAAAATAATGAAAGATTAAGGAAGATAATCATTTAGAACCCTAGAAAGGGTCTATTTAAAGACTCAAAATTCGGAGCTAAACTATTATAAAGATGTTATCGTGTTAATGTATGTGATCATATACACATTGCAAAACTAGTACTCCCTCCGTTTCAAAAAGGATGGCCTAGTTTGACTTGAAACGGAGTTTAAGAAAAGAAATAAGACTTTTTAATCTTGTGGTTCTAAATTAAAGTAATGTCAAATGTACCAAAATGCCCTTTAATCTTGTGGTCTTAAGCATGCCACGTGGAAAGTTAAAGTTAAAGTGTTGCCAAAAAAGAAAAGGGATCATTTTTTTTGAAACAGACTAAAAAGAAAATAGGGTTATTTTTTTTTAAACGGAGGGACTATATATTTGAAGAAAAAGTTGATGAATGTGGCTGAATATGTAGTCGGACTTCTAACTTTGTCCCTACCTTTCTGTATCAATTTTCAAATCCTATGGATATAGTAACTTTTGATTTGAAGTCTTGATCCATGTCCCCCTTTAATTATATAACATTTTGCACATGAATTGACATGATATGAATAAAGTCTAACTCACGTTTAGGATTCACAACCCTCGATGATGACTTAATATATATATTTTAGATGTCATTATTGTGTATAATTCTGTTGTATATAGGTTCCCTTTGTATTCAACTGTGAATTTGTCTCTTAATGTATACATGATGAAACTTGCCTCATATTCCATTGCATATATACCACCAATTAGGTGCCTAAATAATAACTATGGCAAGTTGGCAACAAGTGGAGATGGAATGTCACAAATCTTCAAAACTTTTTTTAATTAAAGCAAGATGGGACAGCTCTCTAATGTTCTTTATTTTAAACAAAAATTTAGTTTATAATTTTTCATTTGGATATTCTCAAATGGACTTCTCAATTTTTAATTATGAAAAAGATAGTATTATTATATATAGCAAAAGAAATGGATTAATATTATATAAAAAGAAAACGGGAAAGAGTCGAGAGACCGAGATATCTATGCTAATAATATATACTGTTAGATAGAGTATAATAAATATAAAATATAGTTTAATGATATCTTTAAAATAATTAATTAACATATCGTGTCACAAAGTTCGATTCATATTACAATATAAATTGGTTCATATTTTTTAAATTTTGAAACATGTTTAAGATTATAAAATTACAGAATATTTTATTATATTTTACATATTTTTAATTTATGATTACAAAAGAATTTTAAAAAAATAAATTTTTTTATATTTTGCTAAATTAAAATAAGATAATTAAATTAAAAGAGATGAAATATGAGCTCCATATATATTTAGCCCATGCTACTCCCATGTTTCTCCTATTTTTTATTGTTACCTATATTTTTTATTTATCCTATTTTATTTATAAAAAATAATGTGCTTCCACTTCCATGATTCTCATTTTCTATAATTGTTGAATGGAGTGTGGAATCATTTTTGTAGCTTTTTCAGTTTGTACTTTTGTTGGATCAAATCATGGATAAGAATCATTATTTCAATTTTGGCCAAATAAATAGAGAATTATTTTAATTTGTCCTCAATTTTTTTTACTCTCTCTATATCTCAGTTTTATTTTTTAGTTCTTCAGTTTTATTGTGTTATTTCAATAGAAAAAACAATATTTGAGTATTGGATAACTTTATTTAATTTGTTTTATTAATTTCTATTGGTTTAGTTATTGTTATTAATTTATTCACTTTTTCTTAATTTAGGAGTATTGCTATTAATGTAACGGCCTGATTTCGTCGTTATGAAAAAGTCAATGAAGAATTGGGGTCAGAAAACTCCTTCGTAGTAACTTAGAATTACTCAATCTAGTCCAGATTTGGAAGAAATCGGATTTATTAAGTTGTAGGGAAAATCTAGTAATGAATAAGAAATCTAATTGTGAATTCTATTACATGAGTGGATAGCTAAGACGATAAGGAACTCGTAGCACTTTATGGAATCGAATTTGGACGAGTAGAACTCTCGGAATTGATCTTTCCGTGAATCGGTACAGTATGTCCACGCTGAGGCCGTTGTAGCAGGATTTAGGCCACTGGTGGGCGTTGCTGCAGCGGAATGGGTCCGTTGGAGCAGGCAAAATGCGTTTTAAAGTCGCTTATAAACTCTAAGACGACCCTATTTGATATTTTTCGACTTTTAGGACTAAGGAGATGACCCCACACGAGTACTTAATAGTTTTTCACCATTTTTTAGGCTAAAGGTAAGTTTTGTAACTCCTCGAATCTGTTTTTTGATCCGTAGAACCTATATTTCCTTGGGTTATTATCGATGGAGAAGGGTGTTGATCTAAGAATTACGGTGGAAAAAGCCCTAATTTGGGTATTATGATCTTGGGTTTGTTATAATCCGAATAATTAGACCTTTGATTGTTGATCCTTGCGTATATCAGTTTGTTGTAGGCTTAGCACAAGCGGAAAGAATCCGGAAAGGAAAGATTCAAGTGTCTAAGGGGATTCAAGCTTGGATTCGAGGTAGGTGATGATTGTGATTCTATGATTGTGTGACATACACTTACTTTGCTTCGTTGTGATACTTGTATATGCACACATGTTGCAATATTGATCATAGATGTTGAATGAGATATATGAATATCAATACTATGAAATCATGACTTGAATGTGTGATCTTGATATGTTATTGTGATGTGTGATTGGGATCGGCTGCCATGTTCCAGCACACTAACTTGGATCGGTTGTCACGTTTCGGCATAAAAATTAGATTGAATTGCCACGTTCCGGCATAAAAATTGGATCAGATTACCACGTTCCAACATGCTAACAGTTTGACTTTGAGATCCGTGAGAGGACCAACTATGTGATGAAGCATGTGAATTGTGATGTTGATTCTTATGATAGTATTGAATATGTTGATATTTATGCATGTGTTATAATATTATAATTGCTTGTTTATGTTACACTAGTAGAATGGCCGCGTGATCCTACCTGTAGACGATGGTTGTATACTATCTGAATTTTTATATTATTAATGAGGATTTCGTCACTTACCTAGTAATCAGCTCTTCATTTCATCGTCCTCAATATATAAAATAAAAAGTAAGCAAAACATTTTTTTATTTTTTTTACAAAATAACCAAAACAAAAAGGCTGTATAAGTGGGAGGAAAAGGTGGGGAGGAGGGATTACGTAGAATAGCAAGTATTTAACCTATATTAGGTACTATAGCTATAGTTTAAGAAAATTACAATTTGTGGCTACAGGTTTTTCAATTCTTGTTATTCGTATGATTTCTATAATTTTAAAATTTGTATGATTCGGTTCTTGATTGTAAAAATTCAGAATTTTGTATATATATACCCTAACTATTTGTATATGATTTATGAAACAATCATAATATATTGTCTTGTTTATATATTGGCAAGCGAAATATACAAATGGAGTTCTGCAAAATTCCTAAATATATATTCACAAGCGAATTATACAAACGGACAAAAATATATGAACCTTTGCCTTCATAGCAAATAAGCACAATTATCAAAACTATAGTTATAGAACCTTATTATGTCTATTATTTTTGCTATGAAAAAAAAACATGGGCCATAAAATAATCTTCGATAACACACGTGTTCCAGCCAACCATGATTCTCCGGGAGAATGAATTATAGGTGACAAAAAAGTTTTGAAATCTTAAAAGAGTGACTCTAGTTTTAATTATTAAGTGTAGATGACAATTTTAAAATTAGTGCTAATGACACTAATTTTAAAACTCTCAAGTTTTATTATTACCTAAAAGCCCTATTCCCCCTCCCACCAACCCATCCCTCTCTCCACCCTTCTGCCGCTTCCTCCTCTACCACAACCATCAATTCTTCTTCCATTGCCATCACTCTCTTATTCTTCTCTTCCTCTTCTACCATCATTTTTCCCACCTTCTTATTTTTTACTTTTGCCTCCACAACAATCATCACCTCCACCTTCATTGTTCCACTCCATCAGCTTCTCTTTTATCTCACTTGCTACAACAATTATTATAGTTCGTGCAGCAACTTCAGCAGTTGCTAAAAAAACTTGAACAGTTGGTACAATAACTTCAACAGTTGGTGAATAAACTTTAGCAGTTGCTAGAATACTTGATTTTCTTAAAGAAAACAATGACTTCAACTTCAAAAAATTTAAACAAATAGGATCAACAAGAGAAAAAAATAAAAGCTAATAAAACATAATAAATGATAACGATAGCAACAACAAAGAAGAACACGTAAATGGAAGAAGAGAAAAAGAAATGAAGAAGAAGAAAGAAGAAGAAGAAGAAGAAGAAGAAGAAGAAGAAGAAATGTGGAAAGAGAAAGAAAGAAAGAAGGAAGAAGAGGGAGAAAATACAATATATATATATATATATATATATATATATTGTTATAAAATAAAGACTAAGTGCTAAAATTAAACTTAATAGCAACTAAGGAGAGAAGAATGTATTAGAGAGATAAAATAGGAAACTTGAATCTTCCTTATTTTTGGTGTATTTTCCATAGAGATTACAATGCCTTTTATAGGCATAAGAGGGGTATAATGGACATTCACAAATTGTTATTATTTACAACACTCCCCCTTGAATGTTCATTTAAAATAAATTCTTAGTAAAGTAACAAATGTAAATAGTTGATCCTAATACGCATTACTTGCTGCCTCATTAAAAACCTTATCAGGAAAACCCAGTGGGATAAAACCTTGATTAAGGGAAAAAGAGTACATCGCGTATTTTACTCCCCCTGATGAAAACCATGATTTAGCTGCCCAAGTTTTCTCATTCCAATCTTGTATACCATCTTCTCGAAAGTTGCGGTTGGCAAAGACTTGGTGAATAAATCAGCCACATTATCACTCGAACGAATCTGATGTACGTTGATACCACCATTCTTCTGAAGCTCATGTGTGTAGAAAAACTTTCGTGAAATGTGTTTCGTTCTATCGCCTTTTATGAATCCTCCCCTGAGTTGTGCTATGCATGTTGCATTATCTTCATATAAGGTTGTGGGTACTTTGTCACATTTCAAACCATATTTTTCTCGAATAAGGTGTATAATGGACCTTAACCACACACATTCTCGGCTTGCCTCATGAATAGCTATTATCTCAGCATGATTTGATAAACAAAAATACCGTTTGTCAAATGCTCTATTTGCAAACCAAGACATAATTTTATCTTTCCGAGATCTTTCATCTCAAATTCATTCTTTAAATAATCGATTGCCCTGTGAAGTTCCATTGGAGTTCCAATAAGGTTTATGTCATCGACATAAATAGCAAGTATAACAAACCCTGATATTATTTTCTTTATAAACACACATGGGCAAATCGCATCATTTATATAATCTTCCTTAGATAAATACTCACTAAGACGGTTATACCACACGCGTCCAGATTGCTTCAATCCATACAATGATCTTTGCAATCTAATTGAGTACATTTCCCGAGGCTTTGAACTGTATGCTTTGGGCATTTTGAATCCTTCAGGAATTTTCATGTATATCTCATTATCGAGTGATCCATAAAGGTAGGCTGTAACCACATCCATCAAATACATTTCAAGTTTCTCATGGATCGTCAAACTAATGAGATAACGCAATGGTATTGCATCCATAACGGGTGAGTATGTCTCTTCATAATCGACGCCGGGCCTTTGAGAAAATCCTTGTGCAACAAGACGTGCTTTGTACCTTTGTATTTCATTTTTCTCATTTCTTTTCCGAATAAAAACCCATTTATAGCCAACAGGTTTAACACCATTAGGTGTTTGTACTATAGACCCCAAAACTTCGCGCTTGACAAGTGAATCCGATTCTGATTGAATTGCTTCTTGCCATTTTTGCCAGTCATTTCTCTGTCGACATTCTTCAACAGATTGAGGTTCAAGATCCTCATAATTTTGCATAATTTTTGATGCAACATTGTATGCAAAAACATAATCCACAGCTATTTCTGAGCGATTCAGATTTGTTTCATGATCACTTGATTTTATGGATAGTTCATTATTTCCTTGAGTCTCAAGCTCATTGATTCCTCCAAGGATATCAGAATTACTCACATCTTGACTTTCTATGTGAGGTTTTTTCATAGTGTCATTTTGATCTTTTAATTTTCTTTTTCTAGGATTTTGATCCTTTGATCCTAATGGTCTACCACGCTTCGGGCGTGCTTTTGACTCATTAGCTATGACACTAGTTGATGGTCCTACGGGGACATCAATTCGAATTGGGACATTCTTTGCAGGAACATGTGATTTAGTAATCCTTTTCAAATCTGTAAATGCATCTGGCATTTGATTTGCGATTTTCTGCAAATGAATGATCTTTTGTACTTCTAGCTCACAAATGGAAGTACGAGGATCAAGATGAGACAATGATGGATTTTTCCACAAAATTTCTCCTTTAATTTCACTATTTTCTCCCCCTAATTTTGGGAAAAGTGTCTCATCAAACCGACAATCAGCGAATCGAGCAGTGAACATATCTCCAGTTAATGGCTCAAGGTAGCGAATAATAGAGGGCGATTCAAACCCAATATATATTCCTAACCTTCTTTGGGGACCCATCTTAGTGCGATGTGGTGGTGCAACCGGCACATAAACAGCGCATCCAAAAATTCTCAGATGAGATATATTGGGTTGTTGACCCAAAGCCAATTGTAATGGAGAAAAATTATGATAATTTGTCGGCCTGAGACGAATAAGTGCTGCAGCATGCAAAATTGCATGACCCCACACAGAATGTGGCAACTTAGTTTTCATAAGTAATGGTCTTGCAATCAACTGCAGTCGTTTAATTAATGACTCAGCCAGACCATTTTGAGTGTGAACATGAGCTACAGGATGTTCAACTCTTATCCCAATCGATAGACAATAATCATTGAATGTTTGGGATGAAAACTCTGCAGCGTTATCAAGGCGAATAGACTTAATCTGATTATCAGGGAACTGTCCCCGTAATCGTATTATTTGTGCCAACAATTTTGTCAATGCCAAATTGCGAGATGACAATAGGCATACGTGAGACCATTTAGAGGAAGCATCTATCAGGACCATAAAATATCTAAATGGCCCACTCGGTGGGTGAATTGGCCCACAAATGTCCCCATGTATACGTTCTAAAAATGCAAGGGACTCAATTTTAACCTTTGTTGGTGATGGTCTCACAATTAACTTGCCTTGATAACACGCATCACAAGAAAATTCACCATTTAAAAGAATTTTCAACTTCTTTAATGGATGCCCATTTGAATTTTCTATAATTCGTCTCATCATTATAGATCCTGGATGTCCCAAACGATCATGCCAAAGTACGAAAGTATTGGAATCAGTAAACCCCCGGTTTACTATAGAATGTGCCTCAATTGCACTAATTTTTGTCCAATACAATCCAGAAGATAAGGCCGTGAATTTTTCTACAACATATGTCTGCCCGGAGACATTTTTGGTTATACCAAGATATTCAAGATTCATTTCATCAATTGTCTTGATATGATAACCATTTTCACGGATATCTTTGAAACTCAATAAGTTTCTCCGAGATTGAGGAGAAAACATGGCATTATTTATTATGAGTTTAGTTCCGTTGGGCAAAATTATAATGGCTCTTCCGGAGCCCTTAATCAAATTAGTACTACCAGATATTGTAGTAACATTCATATTGCCCATACTCAAATGAGGAAAATATTTCTCATTTTTAAATATCGTGTGTGTTGTACCAGAATCAATCAAGCAAATGTCTTCATAATTTAATAATTTGCTTGGAAAATTATCCATATCTTTAAAAGTAATGAAATAAATTTATATTAAATGATTAATTATCTTTGGTTAAATATTTAAGAAATAATGTAAATGTTAAAATGATATTTGAATCATTAATAATGCATAAGATTTTTATCACTCAAATCTTTAACACTAAATTTGATTTAGTTTAGTATGTTTAAAATAAGTATTAATATAATTTATTATCTTGAAATAACATTGGAGTGACAAAAAAAAGGTAAAGGTGTTTTCCACTAACCACTTTAGGTAGTGGTCTTACTTATACATTTTTCTTTTATGACCACAAAAGTTAAAGGAAAGAATAATTTTAATATTTTTCAATTCCTTTTCAAATCATAACATTCCAACTCACTTTCCATTGGTGTTTCTAAAAGAATGGACTCAATTATGATCAATACAAAACAACAAATATTAATAACATTAGTAAATATCAACCATTATTATTCTTCCATATTCACAAAACCGTCACCAATTAAGTGATCTATTTTTCCTTCAGGGTGTGTGAAGAAATCCGCCAAATCCAAGTGTGTGATGTCAATATGATCAGTGATAAAATTAGTTTCGGGATTTTTATCCTTCCTTTTTAGTGATGCTTGATAAAGCTCAACCAAGTGTTTAGGAGTACGACAATCACGTGCATAATGACCCTTTCCGCCACATCGGAAACAATTTAGTTTAATTGTTTCACGTTTCTCATCTTTTCCTTTTCCCCTTTGATGACTATTTTTCTTTGGTGAATGATTAACATCGGGAAAAGGATTTCGCTCTTGGTCGTAATTACGACTACGTCCACGTCCACGGCCTCTTCCACGCCTAGCGTGGTGGGCGTACACCTCATTCACTTCAGGAAGTGGTGTAGATCCAGTGGGACGATTCTCGTGATTTTTCATTAACAAATCATTATTTTGTTCAGCCACGAGAAGATGAGAAATCAGTTTAGAATACTTCTTGAAACCCTTTTCTCGATATTGTTGCTGTAAAAGCACATTCGAGGCATGAAATGTGGAGAACGTTTTTTCCAGCATATCAATATCATTAACTGTATCTCCACATAGTTTCAATTGAGAAGTAATTCTGAACATGGCAGAATTGTACTCATGAATAGACTTAAAGTCTTGTAGTCTTAAATTCATCCAATCATATCGTGCCTTTGGATGAATGACCATTTTCAAATGGTCATACCTTTCTTTTAGGTTATTCCACAGAACGAGTGGATCTTTGACTGTGAGATATTAAATTTTCAAAATTTCGTCAATATGATGACGTAAGAATATCATTGCTTTAGCACAGTCTTGTTTTGATGCTTTATTTTCAATTTTAATGGTGTCTCCAAGACCCATAGCATCCAAATGGATTTCAGCATCCAATACCCATGAAAGGTAGTTCTTGCCCGAACTTTGAAGGGCAACGAACTCAAGTTTAGTAAGATTAGCCATAATAAAAAGAAGAAAAATAATAATACCTTAGCCTTCAAATTTAGTCTTCAAACTTTGATATGACAGAGTCTCGTGCTGATAACGTGTTATAAAATAAAGACTAAGTGCTAAAATTAAACTTAATAGCAACTAAGGAGAGAAGAATGTATTAGAGAGATAAAATAGGAAACTTGAATCTTCCTTATTTTTGGTGTATTTTCCATAGAGATTACAATGCCTTTTATAGGCATAAGAGGGGTATAATGGACATTCACAAATTGTTATTATTTACAACATATATATATAGAGAGAGAGTATCAATTAAGTAAAATTGTTAACCTTAATAATCGCAAATCGCAATACAATATGTGATACATATGAGTGTTCACGGTTTAGATGAAAATTGATTCAAATCAAAAAAGCGAACCAAACAAATAAAATAAATCGATTTTATTTGGGTTTGATTTTAGATTTTTGAAAACCGATAGTATTTGATTCGGTTAATATTTTATTCAAAAAAATCGAAGAAATAACCAAATCGAATCGATGAATTATATACATATTTATTAATATACATACTTAATGTATTATTTTTATAAATAATTTTAAATATTTTATATATGTTTTCATTATAATTTACTTATTAAAAGCAAAAATGTCCAAGATGAAAATATTTATTCTATTGATTTCATATATAAGAATATATATGACAATTTTTTGTGGGACTAAAAATATTAATCTCTCTTCCTTCTAAGCCAATATAGTGAATTTTACAGCTTTAATCATAATAAATTCAGTGATAAAAAATTCAATAATTTCAGTCATTCTAACTTCTTCTTTTTTTTCTTTTGAATGGGTTGTTTCACTTTTTTCACATTTAGAATGAAAATTTTCTTTATTTACCGAATCGAACCAAATCGAAATCGATAACCACCAAATCGATAAATATATATTATTAAAGTCAATTAAATTGATTTGATTTTGAATTGACTGATATCGATCCAAACCGATCCGTAAACATCCCTAATAATATGTATTTAATATCAATCAAGCGAAATTAATTACATAACATATTATATAATTATTTAATGAGATATGATTGTAATTATCTTTCCTTTTATTGGATATTTACTTCTAATTTCACTTAAATTTTAGGGATAATTATATAACTAAACTAACATTTACTACATTTATGTTATATGACTATAGTTGCAATTAATTGTAGAAAATGGGTATTGTTTAAGAAAATGGTAATGTGGGTCCACCTATTTGTATGAGACCTTGTAATATTTCACTATCTCTTTTTATACAAATATATTAATCACATTTGTCTAACTTACTCACTGATTTTCTCCTTAATCCACTCATTACCCCATAAATCTCTAAACTGATTGAAAATTCAAATTTTGAATTAATCTCTTTTTATTTTTAACTTCCATAGTTTTTCAATTTTTATTTATTTATATAACTTTTCAGTTTTTTCAATTTTTTCATCGTTTTCATAGAAAAAATCTCGAATCTGTTTGATTCCATCGTTCTAATCAAGAAGGAGCAATCTCCATCGTTCTAATCATGGAGGAACAATCCCCATCGTCCTAATTATGAGGAAACAATCTCCATCTTTTTTGTTGAAATTAACTCAAGATTTTGAAGAAATTGCAGGTTTGATTGTCAAATCTAAAACTATTGATTCAAATATAAGAGAGAAGGAGACTAGATTTGAGTTTCACAATAACCTCATCAGGATGCAACAAATATGTGTTAAAAGCTCCAATGAAAAAAAGGAGAGGAAAAAAGAGTTAATAATTCTGACTTGATGATTCTTGAAAAAAAAAAGAGTACAAGAAACATCTTCTAGAAGCAAAAGATTTTGAGGTATAGCCTCGTTTTAGTTTTTCTCGATTTGTATATGTATGATTTAAGCTGTATATGAGATAATAAATTACTTATACTGTTGGTTAATTGAATATTTTACATAATTAATAACAAACAAGAGAAGAAGATGTTGAGGTATTTTTCTTTTTTCTTTTTACGTTATTTGTATATGTATATTTAAGTTCAATAGGTTGTTTGTATACAAGAATTCAATTGTATGCATTATATGTCTTAGTTGTACATATTATATGATATGAAGACACAAATGTATAAGTCAACAATTCTTCAAATTAAATATAGAAATTATCTAACATACAAATCAGTCCACGACATATACATATTGATATAAGTCAAATATTATTCACATATACTTATTAATACAAGTCAAATACAAATATTATTCACATATACATATTGATATAAGTTAATACGAATATTTTTCAAATATATAGATTTTTGTCTTAAAATATACAACAAATTGTATACAAACTATATAATATACAAAATGTTTAGAAACATATTGATACAAATCAAATACAAATATTATTCACATATACATATTGATACAAGTCAAATACAAATTTGTATACAAGCATTTAATAGTATGTATTATATGCCTTAGTTGTACATATAACGTTATATCAAGACACAAATGTATATGTCAACAATTCTACAAAATTTAATATAGAAATTATCTAACATACAAACCAGTCCATGACATATATATTGATATAAGTCAAATACAATTTTATTCACACATATATATATATATATATATATATATATATATATATATATATATATATATATATATATATATATATATATATATATATATATATATATATATTGATACAAGTCAAATACAAATATTATTCACATATACATATTGATATAAGTTAATACGAATATTATTCAAATGTACAAATTTTTGTCTTAAAATATACAACAAATTGTATAAAACTATATAATATACAAAACGTTTAGAAATATATTGATATAAGTCAAATACAAATATTATTCACATATACATATTGATACAAGTCAAATACAAATTTGTATACAAGCATTTAATCGTATGCATTATATGCCTTAGTTGTACATATTGCATGATATCAAAACAAAAATGTATAAGTCAACAATTGTACAAAATTAAATATAGAAATTATCTTACATACAAATCAGTCCACGACATATACATATTGATATAAGTCAAATACAAATATTATTCACATATACATATTGATACAAGTCAATACAAATATTATTCACATATACATATTGATATAAGTCGATACGAATATCATTCAAAATATATAAATTTTTGTCTTAAAATATACAACAAATTATATACAAACTATATAATATACAATACGTTTAGAAACATATACAAATTCATAAACACACCAAAAAAAAATTGTAAATCTATACTACTTATATACATATACAATTATCACATACAAATCACTATGCGTTTTCATCATAATCGTGAAGTACTTATAAGTGAACAATACAAATCAATCAACTACTTCATAAATAATGCTAATATGCTTAAAATTAATATTTTATCATTCATTCATAACTATACAATTCAAACAAATATAGTGAAATACAAAACGATCAATTTGAAATTGAAATTGATTTGGATATACACAATTAGAAAGGAGAATCTAAAATTTTTGAATTTTAAATTTTGATTTTGTTTGAAAGATTTTATTTGAAGAAGAAGACTTATTTGATAAGGTATCTTAATTAGATTCAATAAGCTTTAATTAAGAAATCATTTTCCATAATTATACCACAAAATTGCTGTATATTTTGTTAACAAAATTTTAACACCATTTTGTATGATTAATTAAAAAATTGAAATACACAAATGAGATATGTTTTAGCTATTTAAACTATAATTATATTACATAAATAGATAAATATTAGTTAAGAAAGCCTATTAAGTTTCATACCATAGTTATTTATGAAATTTTCCCTAAATTTTATTCCTCCATAGCCAAAGGGTAGAGCCCATCCTAGGAGTAGCGAGATCCTAACCTATTCATAATCCGCCGACGCAAACACATTCCATGTAAGCATTTCGCCAAACAAACACGAATTTTATTCCTCCATACCAAAAAAAACATTTTCCAATATGTATGACCCAAATATTATTTTTCCCTCATTATTATAATTACTTTCAAATTGGGTTTAGAAAAAGAATAAAGAATCAAACTCCGCCAAATAAAATAAAATAAAAATTAAAATGAACAATTAATTTAATTACTAAATTATTATTACATTTCATTTTCTTTTACTTTTTTATTTGGTGTCAGCCTGTCAGCATTCGTCTATCCTCTTCATTTTTTCAAGAATTGACAGTTAACTAACAGTGGCACTTTACTATTAACAAAGCCTCTAGTACACCATATTACAATGAAAAATTTTATACTAATCACAATATCTTTATACTAATTACTAATTTAAAAAAGAAATAAAATACTTTTATTCTTGTGATAACAAGTTAACATTTTAACACCAAGCAGAAGCAATGGTGAGGGTTTTTCCCATCCATCCAAACCTAATACCCCCACTTTGTTCATTTACATTGAATCCTGGGTTGCCACGTGGGCACGAATTAAGCCTCTTAAGCAGTGAATCAGTAATTTGTTGACTCATGGGCCTCGGCCCGAACCCAGCCATACTCATTCGAGCCTTCCATTTACCAAACACCTTGCATCTCTCTACACGATTCCTACTTTCACACGCTACCGAGTTTGTTAATTTACGACTCAGCCCTTCTTTGATCTTGACCCGACCCGTTTCATCTCTTGATACAGTTGCGTCCAGTGAATCCAACCCACACGCCTTGTTTACACGCGCCACAAACGCCGCCGTGTTCCCGTTCAGCTCTTGCTCTACTAATGTAACCACCTTCGGTGATAACCCCTTCACTCGCCGGAGAAGCTCGTCTCTTAGATTCTCTGTCGTTACGCTTTCGTCGGGTAATCAGTATAATCTGTATGCGAAATTCACTGCTAAATCTTCGTGGTGTTCAATCCCTAATTTTTCCCTACACAAATCGGTGATTGTACATGAAATTACTTCAAAAATCAAGGAAATACCGATTTTGTTTGCTAGACTTCTCAGATCATCTTTAATGGATTTTAAACTGTTATCAGCTCTGACCGTGAACTCTGTTGTGATCGTCGTAATTTTTAAGTTGATGGGATAATCTGTTTTCTTGGAAGCTAGCGCGTGTAGTAAATGCAAGTATTGTCCACCTTGTCCTATGTCGAAATCAATGACATGAATTTTGTTTGAGGGATGATCAGCTACAACTTCAACAATGGCGAAATTAGCTGCCATGAATCCTAGCTTGAAACACGGGGATATCTCGTAGAGATTTTGAGCTGAAACTGCGTGCTCTTTGCTATGCAGCTCCATCACCGGCGGTAGGTACTCTGTCGAGTTCACGCGCGATTGGAGTGCTGAAACCATGTAAGCCGTCAGCCGTTGTTCGGAAGAACCTCTAACATCAGCGACCTGTGCGAGGCGCGTGAGGATCTGTACTGCAACATTGGTTTTTTCGTCGATTATTGCGTTAGCAGCTTCGACAATAGACTGCTTGGGAGAAGATACTGGCGGAGATTCCATCGAAGATGAACATGAAGACGTAGATGATTTCGGATATAAGTGGTTACTAATCGGAGTAATCAGATTCTTTATTGTTTCCGACCACTCGTCGTTGTTAGTCACAACAGAGACTGTATCTTCTTCTCCTCATTGTTGTCTTCTAGGAGCTGTTTCTCTAACTCATGCAGTCGATTCATCATTTTTTTCTTATTCCTGGTATAAACTGTTCTGTACCTGATTTAGGTAAGACGCAACTGCTGAACAATTCGGGTTACCAGAAGATAAAACCCCGTTAGTGTTTACCGTGGAAATCGGTAGAGGATGGCGTGGAGTCATCGGAGAAAATTCAGATGAAATCAACGAGGAAGAAACACAGTAATCTAGAGGAGAAATTGGAGATGCCTGCTGGTAATTTCTAGGCTTTACGTTACGAAGATAAAATCTCAAACTTTGTTGTTGTTGCTTTTGTAGAAATTGAAATTGTTGATGTTGTTGTAGAAACTGAAACTGCTGCTGCTGTTGAAAGGCGGCGAGTGATCGTTTCCCGATGAACGTAGGTCTCCGGTGGAGATTCTGAGAAGCTCCGTCAGGACGGTGGGGAAATTGAATTTGTGTCTGGGAGTTGTTCATTGGAATCAAGTTGGATCTACCGGCGCCGTCGTAAAAGTCAGGAACTCCACCGGAGAAATCCAAGAACATATTTTTGCTTTTTAAGGAAAAAGATGCTTTTCAATTTGCATCAACTACTGCAAAAATTTGGATTTTTATAAGAAAAATAAAAATTAGGCATTAATAAAAAGTGGGTTTTGATTCACTAATTTAGAGGTAGGGTAGGGTATTTAATCTAAACAGATGTAATTTAGAGCCGTTGGATTTTGATATTTAATTACTAATATTTAAAGAGAATGGAGGGTTGGATATTGAGGATGAGGAACTTGTTTAAAGAGTTAAAAGGTAAAAGACACAGCAAACACGCGCCTTAATGACGCGTATTTTCACTTAAAAGAATGGAAATGATGGGAAGGTGTCAGTATAACAGACAAAGTTGTTAATTCGTCGTCATGTATAAGGTTCCAACAAAATTTACCAAACCTCTATAAATTCGTTAAAAAAAGAAAAATACATAAAGTCACTCTTAAAGTTGTCCCATATTTATATAAAGATATCCTAACTTTGAAAGTGTTCTATCACTCCATAAAACTATTTAATATCTATGGGCTATTTTGACCCATTTTTTCGTCTGGGTTGTTAACACGCAAATGAAGCGCGTGACCCAATCTTTTCACTGCCATAACCAGCTATAAAGTGCCACCTGGCATTTTATTTTTTTAATATTAATTATTTAATTAATTTACATCATCTTCCCCATTATCTTCTTCATCCAAATTCAACAATTCAATTTTTTCTTCATCTTCTTCAACTTAGAAGGTCCATTTTTATCACTTTTTTTTTCTTGTCTCTTGCTTTTCTTGTTCTTTTTCTTCTTTTATTATTTTTTTTTTTTAAAAAAAAGAAGTCAATTGATTAGAGAATACTATGAAACTCCATCTTTTTTTTTTGTCCCATTACCTTAATTTAGTAACTTGAGAGTTGAATTGATTTTATTTAATGATGTTTTGGTGAGAAAATAGTGTCACATGGAGGTTACAACAAAGTACAAAGGATTTGAGTAATGAAGATTTAAGAAGAAAGAGGGAAAAATGAAAATAAAGTTAATAAAAATAGAAAGAATAAAATGAAAATGAAAATAAAACTAAAAATTAAAAATTAAAAGAACTTAATACGTGTCAAACAACTATTGGTGCGTGATTGCACCTCTTTTCTTGCAATTGGGGTTGAGTGAAAAATGGGATATTTATAACACTCTTAAATTGTTCAATGGGGAAATAGGACACCCACAAAGTTAAGGTGTCTTTTTGAAAAATCGAGACAACTTCAGTAGTGACTTTATGTCTTTTCTCTTCGCTAAAATAAAAACTTCTCCTTTGACTTAGACAAAAAAATAATAATTAAAAAGTAAATAATTTGTAGTTTTAAATTAGAGTTATAATAAATATATTCAAATATTTTTTAATTTTGTGATTTTAAATATACCACAAGAAGAGTTAAAATTAAGAGAATTTTATACAATTTTTATAGCGTTAAGTGTTAATTACATCATA
The DNA here is from genome assembly GCA_016801875.1 of Solanum sitiens. NCBI lineage: Eukaryota > Viridiplantae > Streptophyta > Magnoliopsida > Solanales > Solanaceae > Solanum > Solanum sitiens. The sequence continues at coordinate 152,301 of JABWTJ010000302.1, forward strand.
TCTTTATTTTTTTTACAAACTACGAAAAATTCCTTAAATTTTGTGAAATTTGGATCCATCCAAAAAGTTTCGATACGTCACGTTTCGATTTCGGATACGTCTCTCAATGTCTCGATACGACGTGACTCGATTTCAGATTACATCACTCAACATTCTCGATTTTAGAGACATCATTCAATATCCTCGATACATCACGTACGTCTCGATACATCGCGTAAAGTGATACTCCATATTCTACCAATTTATTGCTCTAAGTGATGTATCCGAATTGATACATTATTTAAAGTTAGTGTAAAGTGATGTATTTGAGAATAGGAGAGTAGAATTTTGTAATTTTTAAAAATTTGCAGGAAATTTTAGAGAATATATTAAATAGGTTGTGTATTTAAGTAAAAATAAAATTAAATTAAGTGTTTCAATAAAAAGAAAGAAAATTATTTTTTGAAAAGCTAAAAAAAAAAGCATGTTATTCTTTTTAAAAGAGAGAGTGTATTGTTTTAAATTTTAATTTATATATTCTCCTTTTAAAAAAAGTGAATTGTATTTCTTTTTACTATGTTTTAAAAAGGTGATTATTTCCTTTTTGATAATATTTTAAGGTTTATCTGTCTTGTTAAAAGTCAATGAATTAAAAGATATTTTAATATATTTAGTGTAATTTTAATTTAGAATCATAGAATCTAAGATATTTTTTATTTTTTAAAATTGCGCGTCACATTAAAATAGGTAATCCTTTTAAACGAATTGAGTGTATATATTTTTGTCTTTCTACTATATTTACTAAGCGGTTTGGTGATAAAATTTAAGATTCGACTCTTTGAGTTTTGATTTGAAATTATGAAAATATTTAATTTCAAATTTTGAAAGTAGAATATTTTTATTTTTTAAAAAAAAGACAAACCATTATAATTTTCGCAAAAAGAAAATACTTATATTTAATGTGAATAAATTATATGTAAAATGTGAAAAAGTTATATTTAAAATAACTAAATTTTAGTGTAAATTAGGTATATAACATTTTATATAGTAATATTCTCAAGTTATAGCATTAGAGTTTGAATTTCATTGTATAACATTTAATATATCAAGCTATCACATTTTTTAAAAGAATATAATATTAATTTTAAATTATTAAAAAGAGTTGTTTAAATAAAAAAAAAATGAAAAAAATTATGGACAAAGTAAAAATGGAAAATGGGATCCGTTTAAATATAATTATTAATTAATGATAACTAATTAGCACGTTTTAAGGGATTTAAATTTTTTTCAGATTAGATAGTTACCTTAAATCTCTCTAATTAGTTTAAATGATATTAATTTTTGATTTAATTCCTTAAAAGGCTCCACCAGATTGGCATGAACGTACAAGTCAATTTTTTTCCCAAAAATTTCAGGATTCTTTTGATATTTGCAGATTTTTGTTTCCTTTTTTATTAGAAATTGATTAAATTTTAGCGTTGGAAACAATTTAATTTGATTTGATGGAGAATATTGTGTCGATATTAATTAAACATGGTGGAAAGTGGAATGCATCAGGTTAGTTTTAATTATGATTTGTTTGTTCTAATTATGAATGATTGGTTGTAATTATATTTGTTATTTTTTACATGTATAGAATTGTTTTTTACTGTTATATCTGAAATATAGTTTGTATTTTTTTTTTGGATGAGACAATAATGTTGCGTATAGCATATTTGGAAAAACAATAAGTAAATGTAAATGTGTTTGAGTTGTAATTAAAATGAAGATTGGCGTGTAATTGATTTGTGAAGAAAATAAAAAAATGTACATTGCGTTAATTAATTAGAAAAAAAATAATTAGATAGAATTCTTTGTACAGGTCAAGTATGACTAATGTATGAATAATGTCTGAAAATTATATGAATAATGTCTGAAAATTATCTGAAATGTGTATTTAATGGTAAAACCCGCTCAGATTATATTAAAAAGGTAAGGAGAAATAATTTTTGTGTACTGGTGAAGTATGAAAAGTGTATTAATTGTGTATGAAATGTATAAGAAAATTGTATCAATTGTGTATGAAAGTCCAGTTTTTGTTGAACGTGCAGTATATGTTTCATACACAATTAATACAATTTTATAATATATGTTTTGTATTAATTGTGTATAGAAACTATATATTTTTTGTTTAATTGAAATATTGTATATGTCAGTGAATGATATATTAAATGTGTATGAAGTTTGTATGAATTGTTTTGCAATTTTATAGTGTTTGCACTAAATGTTATTTTAATGTTGTGAAACAGAAAAATACGTCAATTTTCAGATGGAGGGCATCATATATGATACATCTACTCTTTATATTGGTTTAGTTAATGCTATAATAACTCAACTTAATATAGAAGAAAATATAAATTCTATTGAGATAAAATATATTGTTAGCAATATGTGTTCACCTATTAAAATTCATAATGATGTTGGGGTAAAGGTTTTTCTAGATCAGAAGAGGGTGAATTTGGATTTCTTTACGAAATATCCATTATGCATCTCTTTGAAAGATTGTGAGATGTATAATGAAGGTCATGGAGTTGTTATTATTGATAGAATAAATTCTGATGTTAGATTATCACAGACTAACGTTGATTTATACTCCAACAATTCTATCTGTTTGATCGGAACGAATTTAGACGGAGTTGTCAATGATAATAGTAAAATAGATAATGATGTAATATGTGACCATTCCAACCTATTTGTAGCTGATAATCAGATATACAATAATAGAGAAACACTTAAGAAGGTTATGAGACATGTTGGACTTGTCGAAAAATTCAGTTTTCGTGTTGCGCGTTGTAATGCATCTAAGTAAGTGTACACAACTGTTTTAAGTTATATTTTTTTATTTGATTTGTTTCACTGTATAAAATTTTAATTTATATTTTCTTAATTTTGAAACAGTTATCACCTGAATTGTATTTCTAATACTTGTTCTTGGATGATGAGGGCATCTAGTTTGAATAAATCAAATTTATTCAAAGTTATGAAGTATATTGCTCAGCACACTTGTTCTGTTAGAGATAGAGTGTATGCAAGACGTCAGGGGATAACTGACGTTGTAGCTATCTTGATAATGGAGAAGTATATTGATCCATCTATGGTATATACTCCGAAGGATATAGCTGCTGATATGTTGAAATTGCATGGCGTTTCGTTGACGTACATACAGGCATGGAGAGCTAAAGAAAAAGCAATAAAGTTGGTGCGCGGAGATCCAGCAGAGTCCTATGCCAGATTATCTGGTAATTTCGATATAAAAATGAATTTAAAGTTTTTTTAATTGTTTAAATGAAAAAAATGACCATATAGTATGTTATCCTAATGAATTGGAATGTTCTGTTTCTTGTGTTCTTTAAGTATAAAATATGTATACTTTTTGTATGTATCTTTGATGTTTAGAGATAGTATGTATCATTTTTGTATCAATTAAGTGTTGCTGTGTATCTATTAAATTATACATATGATTTTGTTGACTGTCACATTATATAATTGTAAAAATTTCAGGTTATTTTTACATTTTGGAGCAAACATATCCAGGATCCGTTTTGAAAATAAAAAGGAAAGAAGGTGATAAATTTTTATACGCATTTGTTGCATTAGAAGCTTGTATTAGAGGTTGGGAGTATTGTAGGACAATTGTAGTTGTTGATGGGGCGGGATTAAAATGTTCATATGGTGGTACAATGTTAACTGCCAGCACAATGGATCCGGGAGGTATTTTTTTATCCTATTTAATTTTTCGATTATAAAATATAATAAAATATATTATAAATTGTATTTCTAATGTGTAATGTTTTTTAAAAAACTTGAGCAGGTCATATACTTCCGTTGGCGTATGCGATAGTAGAGAAAACGATGCCTCATGGACTTGGTTCTTTGAACAGTTTAAGGAAGCATATGGAGTTAGACAAAACATGTGTTTTATGTCGGATCGAAACGAAAGCATATGGAAAGGGACTGCTACTGTATATCCTGAATCAGAATATTATGCCTGCATATGGCATCTGTCAGTCAATGTGTTGAAGAATTTCAATAGAAATACTGAAGTTTTGAAGATTATGTTTTTTACATTGGCAAAAGCTTATACAAAAACAACAGTTTGAGACAATTATGGAAAGAATAGACCATATATATACGCGCATACGATCATACTTGTTTGATATTGGTTATAGCAAATGGTCAAGAGCTTACTCGAATTGTAAGCGCACATGGACCATGACTTCAAACATCGCGGAGTCATTGAATAATGTTAACAGGTTAGTAAGGAGGTTATCGGTAATTTCACTTCTTGAATTTATGAGGGTAACAATTCAGAGGTGGATTCACAAGCACAATGGGGAGGCTGATAAGACAACATCTGATCTGACAAAAAAATATGATATTTATCTACAGAAAAGTATTGCGTTGTCTTGCAATATGAGGGTATGTGTTTTGCTGTATTGTATTTTACTTCCCAATATTAAGTGGCATGTATAACAAAAGTATCACATTTCAACTTTTAAATAGGTGATACCTTCAACTATTGATCTGCATGCTGTAGCCGAAGGAGTAAAGAAATACATAGTAAACTTGAACACAAGGATGTGTAGTTGCGGGAGATTTCAACATTATGAGATACCATGTGGTCATACAATTGCAGTTCTGAGATACAGAAAGTTACATGAACCAGATTTCTGTTCTGCTTTTTATAGCCTGAAGAATTTCATAGATGCTTATGCCATTTCTGTCGAGCCTATCCCATGCGAGAGTACATGGAATATACCAAGTTATATTTCAGAGCCTAAAATGATACCACCCGGTCCAAAAAGATCAGCGGGAAGACCCAAATTTGAACGCTGGAAGGGGTTTGCTGATGTGAAATTCAAGAGGACAAAAATCACATGCAGTAGATGCCATCAAGTTGGACACAATAGAAAGACATGATCAAATTATCCTGTGCAAAAACAATGATTTCTTACTGTTACATCTGTGTTTTTGAGTGTTTCGAATGTTAGACACACGTTTTATTTTATTGATTTCAGTTGTTATTATTGACATTTATAAATTTTGGTTTGGTAAAAAAATTGCTAAATCAAACAAACAATACAACATAATTTTTTGAATTGTGAAATACAGTATACAATGTTCACACATTATTCATACAAAAGTAATATATATTGTATAATCAATGTGAAATTTATACAAAAGTCTGATACAATTAATAAAGAATAAAAATACATTGAAGATAGTATTATTCATACAATATTCATACAATATTCATACAGTATTCATACAATGTTCATATATATAACATTTGTTTCTGTTTTATACATCAAAGTATAATATGGCATTCATAAATCATATAATCTTCATACAGTATTCATACAAAAAAATATTTATTGCGTAGTGAATGAGAAATTTATACAAAAGTCATACACATTTAATAAAGTATAAATATACATTGAAGCATATTGTCATTTATACAATGTTCATACATTATTCATACAATATTCATATATAATAACGTTTGTTTATGTTCTACATATCAAAGTATAATATGGCATTCATAATACATATAATTTTCATACAGTATTCATACAAAAAATATATATTGCATAGTGAATATGAAATTTATACAAAGGTCATACACATTAAATAAAGTATAAATATATGTTGAAGCATAGTGTCATTTATACAATGTTCATATAGTATTCATATAATGTTCATATATATAACATTTGTTTCTGATCTACATATTAAAGTATAATATGGCATTCATAATTCATATAATGTTCATACATTATTTATACAGTGTTCATATATATTGCATGTTGCATTCGAAATTTATACAAAAGTGAGACACATTTAATAAGTGCTAATATTCATTGATAATTTATATAAAACAATCAGTATTATTAATAAAGCACTGGGAAATAACATAAATAGTTCAAAAGTTAAAAAAACATGTCATTCAAAAAAATGTACAGGGTGCAATGAAGTTTTCTAATTACTATTATGGAGTTTTGGAGTAGGATAATTGGTGGTGTCCATAACTTGTTCTTTAGGCGTTCGAGGTCCACCCTTTTTGCTAGCAACTGTGCCCGTAACTTCATATTCACTTATTGTGCCCTCATCATTCTTTGATTTTGCATAATGCCAAAGTAATGTAGCATACCTCTGACGATGATATTTTGAATCGATATCAATATCAGATACATCAAAAACACCATTGCTCATGTACTCGGCAAACAGAGATGTGTATAGACCACAATCACTGTAAATAATTTAAAATCAGAAAAAATTTATAATAACTATAACCAATGCATTTTAAGATGAAGAAAATATAATATATTAAATATACATACTTGGAACAGTCTTCTTGTTGAAGAACATCTGTCACATGCTTGATACTGAGAGGTTCAGAATGAGACTTCTGTTGATAATCAGGGAGACTGTTTGCATACAAATCAAGCCTTTTGCCATAAAATCCTGTGCTCGTCAGAAATAATGAAATCATGGTTGCAAGTTTATCAACAGCTTCTTTAACTTTCCTGGTGTGAACAGATCCTCCCATCATCGAATCATATACATGTAGACATCTACGTTTGATCCGAAATACAACAAGGAACCAATGGAATTTATCGCTGATGTTGACAGGGATGATTACTTCGTCAACCCTATCCCAAGGATTGTTAGCAAGCAGCTTAAATCCTCTAATGCACTGTCCAACATCATGGTCCGGGGAAATGCATCTCATGTCACATTCTGAGTGTCTCCACTGTTTCTCAATGTTATCAATTCACGCCATAAACCAACAATCAACAGTACTGTAAGAAGTGACTGTCTGAGAGTACTTTACCTTCTTTCGAAGATAATACATAATTGTATTAATATGCTGTTACAAACAAAAAAACATAAATAAAACACAGTTGATACCTCATACAGAAATTATACATTACAAATGAATATATATATTTCATACACAATTCACACATAAATCATACAAAGCAATAATCATATGTACATCACTTCACACCTAAATCAGATAAAACTTTGTTCAATTGTTATAAAATATTTAATCAATATTGAATCAAATAATGTCTTACCCCGTCCTCCCAAGGTCTGCCCGGTTGACTCATTATGTGGAAAAAATCCTTTTCTGCGATTTTGACAACGCCACAGTCCATTTGAGGATGAAATATATTTTTAACCTTGGAATATGCTGCTTTCCTGTATATATTTAAATAAATATTATATAAATTATGAATTCGTGAAATTAAATAAAATAAATTTGTTATAGGCATTTATACCTGCCACGCCTGCTTGAAACATCTTTGAAAACTCATTTATTGAACTCCTCAATCATGTCATCTGGAACATCAAAACCATTGTGACTTTGAAATGGGTGTTTGATTGGAAAGAATATAGGTACTCTATTTAAACTGCTTTCCCCTTCCGACATTCTGATATAAGGAGAAGATTCGTATTTCCCGGGATTCTTACGTCTTGTTTGCACATTTGGAGTCGTGGTAGCATTAAAAATTGGATCAAGTGCGATGATTTGGTCATAGTAAAATCAGGATAATCGTCCAATGTTGGTGGTTTTGACGTTGACGTTCCATGTACGTCAACGTTGAAAGAACCACCAGTTGATTTTTGAGCTTCATGTACATAAAAAAAAATTGTTATGTAAAAATAATTGTTTAAATTAAGATATATTTGATAATAATGTATATATCGTACCAGCTGTGTTTGACATTTGGACGTGTTCTTTAAGTGAAACAGTCGGCATAACTGTTGGATCTTTATCAGATTGTGCAGCATCTTGATTGGCGTTGTCCTGATAATAATTTTCAGATAATATAAATATATTCAGATATCAATGTATTCTGATTTTTTTGTATTAAATAAATTAACAGATTTCAAACCAAAGAAACTTTCATACATGTTTAATACATCATTTATTCATTAATCATATATATATATTAAAAAACAACTTCATACATGATTAATACAAACATCTATACATAATTCATGCATATATATAATAAACCATTTCATACATAATAGATACAACATATATACATTATTCACATATATATATGATGTGTTTTTATGTTGTTTATTTAAAAGTGATACAGTGATCATAAATAAATAAACAATTAGTATAAAAATATCAATTCATACAGTTATCAAACAATATTCATACACATTATATACATATATTCATACCTCTTGTTGTGCCTCTGGTATTTGTTCGCCTCTTGACAATCTAATATCTTGAATTATCAGCTTAGTCGAGTTATCGACGTAAGTCTTGATATCAGCAATGTGCTTGTCAACCTTATAATTGTACAAAAAAAATTAAAAAAATAAAATAAAAATATAAAGTATTTATATTATTTCTTTTAAAATATATTGGAACTTACAGTGACTTTGAGTTCTTTCAACTCCGCATTAACCTGTTAATTAAAAATAATAAGTTTTTGATATGTATATTGTAATTTTAAAAAATTGTTTTAATTGTAAATTTGTATTTGTACCTCTGTAATCTCGGCTTTCAAAGCTGCAAATTTCTGTTCACTATCAACGCCATGATTTTCCGTTGTTCTGTGATCTTTCGAATCATGGTGACTGCTGGACTGATTTAAAATGGTGTCGTCCATGAGATTTAACTCTTCTTCAGAAAAAACTATATTTCTGAATTTATGCTGTAGCAAAGAAAAAAATTAGAATGTATATTAATTTATAATGACTCTAATAACATTCAATGAAAAATTACCTGATTGCCATGTGTTCTGAAAATTGTTTTCTTCAAATCGTAAAAAAAAATGACGTCATTAGTTGTCTTCCAGTTTAGGATTCGCGGTGTGCGATCTGAAGCATGTATAGAAATTGTGTTGTCAAATGGATGACAACACTCGTAAAATCATATCTGCAACGCTATGTGGAACTGGCTGAATTTAAATGACGAAGGATTTTTTTTTCAATTTTTGACTGCATGCTTTGAGTGTTAAATTAAAACACTCATTCGCCCAAGGAAATGTGGCATACTGTCCAGACTCAACTAAATCAAAATACAATTTTGGAATTGTTGTTTTTGAAGGGTCTGATGCAGTCAGAAAAGAAGACATAAAATACAAGATTCCGATTTTTAAATGGTCATCTTCTTCCCAAAAGTTTTCCAATTTAAACTTATGATAAAAATTTGACTTGGATACTTTATTATAATCCCCAAAATTTTCAGTAATAAGTCTGTTTGGAACAGCTGGATCAGATACAAAATCAGAAATTGGTCCACATTTCAGACCGGTTACAGCAACAAACTCTTTTAACCCAAAATGTAACTCTGTACCATTTACATTTATAACAAACATGTCATCCCTATCATTTTCAGTTTCAAGAAGAAATATATGTCGTAACAACTGACATTTTATGTTATTCAAATTATAAAAAAATCCAAACGGTGTTTCTTGTAAGAATTGTTGAAACTTGTCTTGACCTAGGAAGGTCAACAGATCCGCAAACACATTCATGTTAATACATGAAGAAAAATGTGTTTGTGTCTTCTTCTCCTAAAAAATTGGTAAAATTAAATTAATACGTTTATCATACTATATAATGTCATATACAATCATATATACACTGCTATGTTGAATGGACATTCAATTCAACTCATACAGAAGCATATAAAAATTGTACTTCAGTTCATACAAAATGCATACAATATTAATACATGTTTGATTTTTAAAAAAAAAAATTATGACTTTTAAACTATAAACTACTACTCAAGCAGTATCAATACATTAATTCATACATCAAAATCAAAGCATAAAAATATTTAGTTTTAATACTTATAATAATAGTCAAAAATATACGACATACAACATTAATACATTATTCATACACTGATATTGTAATAGACAATATAGCATTTCATACACATAGTATACACAGTTAGTACATTATTGCATACACTCCTATAATAAAATATAGTAATTATTTCATACACAATTAATACAACAAATTTCATGTACTATACTATTGACAAATAAAATCAAAATTAAACACACTTAAACAGAACATTTAAATTTAAATTTCAAAAAATCTTTTTACTAACCTTAACAAGTTTTTTTGGTTTATTTGTGGCTTGTCTCTCTGACCTATCAATTTCAATGCCTTTTGCTTTTTTTGATTTTGTATTTATTAATTTGTCAGCAAAATCAGACTCAGATTCAGATGATGTTTCAATTTCTTTTCCTTTTGTCTTCTTCCCTCTTTCCTTTGCCTCTTTTTTTTTCCATCTTCGATTCAACTGACCTAGACTTCTCTTTTCCAGTTGATCTTTGTGTTTGAGTTTGCGACAAAATGTTGAATGAGGGAGCATGAAAGTCCTCAGATCTTGACTCATCGACCAATCTTCTACTTTAACGTGGGGTTTCACTACCTTTCTTCGACATTATACACAAGCTTAGTATGGATGTTTGATTTTGGGGATGGACTGATATGTGAGGGATAATGTGGAAGATTTGGAAAACAATCAGGAAATTTTGGGGAAGAAGACTTTTTAGGCGTGTGGGTGAAGATGATGACGTTTTGGGCGTGTAGGCGTGTGGGGAAAGATTGAGTGTAATGGGGGAAGATTGTCCTGTATTGGTTTAGATGGGGGTGGATAGTTATTGGGTAACTGTAAAATAGGGTTTAAAATAAAATAAAATCCCTATTATTTAGTATTTGTCTTTAAAAAGGTAACTATATAATGTGAAATTTAATTAATAATAATTTGTTATTAATTTTAAATAGTTAAAACTTTAAAAGGTAACTGAATAAATAATCAGTAAAAAAGTAAAGAGTTTTGTTTTAAAAAGGTAACTGAAAAAATAAAGGTAATTATTTAAATAAATTAATTATTATTTAAACAATTACTTATAATTTTTTTTTATTAATATATTTTTTCTTGAGATGCTATAATTCGATAATAATATGCTATAAGTAGTTTATTTTTAAAAAGTATGTTTATAACTTGATATATATCATCTTAAATGTGTGTGGAGTGTTATTTTTTTTTATATGAATAAAAATAATTTTTTAAAATGTCAATATTTTAACATTTAATAGGATCCATTGTCAACACTTTTAATATTTAGCAAAAATGTCAAATTTTTAGTTTATTATGTATCTTGTTTAAATTTTATTTAAAGAATATAATTGTTAACTAACAAAAATGAGAAATTTAGGGGAGAGAATTTTTTAAAATAGGAACAATTGCTTAAAAGTCTCATCAGTTACAAAAATTTAAAAGTAAACACAAATTCAAAAAAATAAACACAAAGAACTCATCCCACTTGTTTCATCAAATTTCTAGTATCAAGTTTTAAATTATCATTGATAATACTCAATTTATGTTGAAATAAATTTGATTAAATCATGTTTTTTAAATTTGTATTTTTTAAAATATTGTATCAACCTCAACAGATTGTAGTATTTTCATTATGTATGCTATTCTTTTCCTAGAATTATGTATCCTTCTTTAATCGTATTCATATGTAATGACTAGATTATATTGGAATACAATTCGTATTTTTTTGTAATGCAAATAAAAGAAAAATATATTTGGCAGTTATGTAATACAATTTTGATCACTAGGATACAATTTTAGTTTCACTATGTACAAAGTTTGTTGACATACAATTATGATGAAAACATAATAAAAAGTAATACAAACTTGTTGTCATTGAAATTGAGACTAAAATATGAAATGAGCACAATAAATACTCACATCAGTTGGAATACAAAATTGACTTTGTTGGTATATCATTATGATGAACACAAAAAAATATAACTTTTCTGAATACAATGTGAGTGTTAAATACAAAATGATCACAGTAAAATACTCACCACAATTTGATATTCAATTTTAATTTGAATTGTAAAGTGAACACATAAAATATAAATGTTGTTGGTATTCAATTATGATGAAAACATAATGAAAAAGAAATACAAACTTGTTGTCATTGAAAATTAAGATTGAAATACAAAATGAGTACAATAAATACTCACTTAAGTTGAAATACAAATGTGACTTTCTTGGTATACCATTATGATAAATACAAAATAAAAAAAAATAGAACTTATTTGTATACAAAGTGATATAGAAATACAAAATAAACAAATTAAATACAAAATATCGTCATTTCTGTTCTAAATTTCAATTGTGATATTTGAAAAATATTGTTGATTAAGTTAAATACCTCTAGTAATTCTCTTAGATTCTGCCATTGGAGAGTGATCTAGAGTTTATCAAACCCAAAAAGTGATTTCAACTACAAACAACATTTTAAACGATTTATACAAAAATAAAATCATAAAATAAATATTGAAAAATGAATAAAGACTCATATTTAATAAAAGGAATTGTGTGAATATCTTTATAAATATATTTTTCTGGAAAAAAAAGAAGAAGAAGAGAGACAGATTTTGAAACAAAGAAGAATTGGAAGATGAAAATATGAGAGAGAGAAAATATTTTATTTTTTAAAAACATATGAGAGAGGATTAATTGGAAAATTTGTAATTAAAATGAGATAAAATAGGAAGTAAATTGTAATACACAATCCTTTCTAAAATAATGACATTTTTGACATTTTTACTAATATTTATAAAATATGAAGATTTTACTAATTAAGTTAAGTTATTTGACTAGTTTATTAATTTTTCCTTATATTTATTGTAAACTAATTACTTTTTTTATATATATATTTAAAACCATCTCTTTATTTGAAGCTGCTAGCCCAATGCTGAATGATTCAGGGCTGCTGGCCCAAATTGATGCTATGGCCCAAATAACTTATATTGGGTAAAAAGTTGGGAAAATTATGTAGAATACCAAACATTTAACCTATATTAGGTACTATAGCAAAAGTTTAAGAAAATTATAATTCACGACTATAGTTTTCTCAATTCTCGCTATTCGCTTGATTCGTATAATTTCTCTTATTTGAATAAATTTAGAATTTGTATAATTCGGTTCCTAGTAGTATAAATTTCGAATTTTGTATATGCTTACTCTAGCTATTATACATGATTTATGAAATATTCATAATGAATTACCATATTTGTAGATTGACAAGAAAAATATATAAACGCAGTTAGTGCTAGCAATTTAACTCTATTTTTCAATAATCCGCCCAAACAGCCCATCAAATATGGATTGAAAGAATGATTTTAAATATGGGTAATATTTGGGATTATACCCATATTTTACCCATTAAAATATGAGTATATTATGGGTAAACTACGGGTCAAATATGAGTATTGTAAGTTTTCTTTAATTTTTCAAAAATCAAGTTTTAGAAGCGAATTTTCAAAACTTTCATATATGGGTCCCTATTAATATTTCAACTCTCGACCTCCACCCCACGCTTTCCAAAAAAAATTAAAGTTTATTTTTGAAAAGTATTAAAAAAGATAAAATCTTTTTAATGAGTAAATTAATTGTGAAATTCTATCAATTAATAGAATAAAATGGTAAAACTCAATATATTAATTATTGTTTTCTCAGTCGTGTCATGTTAAAATTGAACAAATAAAATATAATCAAAAGGAGTAAGTATCAATAAGCACTATATTTATTTTAGGATAATGCTATATGTAGAGCTGTCAATATGAGCTAGCCCACCCCATCTGGGCTAATCCATACAGGCTTCGATATTTTACGGATCAGGCGGGGCTAGCTCATTTTTTGTGTGAGTCAGAAAACGGCCGGCCCAACCCACAAGTACGTGAGCTACAGGCTTGTCAGGCCAGCCCACGTTATTTGAAAATTATATCATATTTAGAATTATTAAATTAAATTATAAATTATAATTTAAATATATTATCAAAAATATCAACAAAACAATATTACAGGATGTTAATGTTACTACTTTTTAATCAAATCCACAAATAAAATTATCTTTGTAATATTTATTAAGTTTTTTTTCAAGTAAAAGTATAAATATCTAAATAGAAATATTAACCTAATTGTTTTGAGTTTGTACTATCTTTAATTTTAAATTTTAATACTATATTATATTTTTTAATTAATTTTTATTGGCCCACGGGCCGACCCTATCGATATTTTTCAAGCCCCACAAATCAAAAGACTTATTCAGAGCCGGGCTAAAAAGCTCTTTTCTCAAATGGGCTCCAAAAAACGTAGTCCAGCCCTATTAAATCCCGGGCTAGGCTAGGCCGGCCTAAGAGCCCTAGCCCATATTGACGCTCTAGCTATATGGCCAAAAAAATTTGGCCAGAATTTTAGAAGTCTATAATATCCTATTTATTTTAAAATAAATTGTTTTTTTCATTTTTGATTAAAATGTATCAAAGTTAAAAAGGTAAAAATATTCAAAAAATAAAGTAACATAGTATAAATGTAAAGACTCATTTGGTCGTTTTGGGTATTAGAACATTTTATTTCATAAAAGAATCTTCCGATAGATTTTAAATAGATAGTTTGGACTATTCGTAATTATAATTATGAAATTAGTGAGGTAGTTTTTTATAATTAAGTTAGTTGCTGGTTATAGAAGAAAACATTAAAACAAATAGTGGATCATTTTTATCACTTTTTATAATTGATTATATGATAATTCGGATGATAACTGATATGAAAAAAAGAAAGAAAATTAAAATAGAGAGGAGCCGCACGATTGTGAGAAAAACCAGTTCTAGAAACGACTTTAGGTAATTTTTCTTACCTTAATCCTTCCTAGTTATATTAATGATATGCATGTGCTTTATTGATTAGAGAATGATAGATGCTATTGAAATTTATCGTGTATGTGACTTCTTCCGTATTGCAATTCAATTGGGTTCCATAGAAAATATTGTCGGCAAATTTTATATATAGTGTATTGAGTAAAGGCTAATAAATTGAGTTTGGTTGTTTTGACAGTGTAATTAATTTAACTATTGATTGAGTAGCAGTAAGTGAAATCCATGGTTTAAGCATATGATAATATACTCCTTTCGTCCGGTATTGTTTGTCATAGTTTCTATTTTTAGAATTAAACTATAAAAACTTTGACTAATATTTTAAGATGTATTTTTTCATCATATTAATATGCAAAAAATTATAATTTATAGTACTTTTCATATGATTTTAGAATATCTAATTTTTTTGTTTAAAATATCGAATTAATATGATCCAATTTACCTTTGAAAATTAATCAAATTGACTTTCGATAAATACAACATGACAAACAATTTCGAACGAAGGTAGTAGGTTCTAGTTGATTAGTTTTGTTAGTGGAGCGCAAATCCTTAATTTGATTACTGCATTCATGAATTAAAATGCTGATTTTTATTATTATTATTATATTATTATTATTATTATTATTATTATTATTATAAAGTAAAGAGGCATATATATTATTGTTGTTAGATGGCTGAGAGGAAAGTTAGGCCAATCATTAATGTTTAAAGAATTGGAATGTGAAAGTTTAGGCGTACAAGTAGAGGTGTTCACTGCCACTGATTTCATAACCAGTGGATTGAACTTTTTAAGTATTAAAATTCTTTATCTTATTATAATTTGATACATTTGAAATAGAGTTTTTGGTAAAAACATCTTTTCACTATATCTCAAACTTAAATTACATTTTTAAAGTATTATCTCTAGCAAAAAATATTTTTTAACTATACCCTATACTTAAACTACATCGTTAAAGTATCATTCTTACCATAAAATATCCTTCAAGTATTTTAAAGTGAGCAATTTTCATTCTTCTACTTGAATGTCTCGTAAAACTATCCCATATATCCCACAAAAATTAAGTCGTCCCTTCCTAATTATTATTCTTAGATATGCCAAGAATATTATTGTGAACTTTTTCGTAAATGAGTTAAGAATTATGCAAAACTTTTAATTTGATCATTTTTTTAATTCATTTTTCATGTAATTTGAATTAAAAATATTATTAGTTTAAATATGTTTCTTCTTAATTGAATATGCTAGAAGCGACATTTGTTGGAGACTTCCATTAATAATGTAGATAGAATTTCAAATACTAGACATAATCAATATTTTGATCACTTCAATATTAGATTGACCTAAAAATCTATTGATTTATTTGGTTAAGAAAAAAATAAAAATAATTAATCTCCAACTTCTTTCCGTTACGAAAAAGGCAAATTATGTACGTTCACACCTTCCAATCATTTTTAGTTTCCATAAGCAACAATGTCTAAGATTTTTTATCTTTTCCAAGAACTTCTTGTAGCAGGTAATGAAATTATGCAGAATAACTTTTGTTGATAGTCACGTTAACTGTTCATGTTTTCATAGGATCCATTAGTTTTTTGACAATATCTAACAAAAGAATGAAAGTTGTTCATTTATAAATACTTAAAGAATATTTTCTGTTAAAAATAATACTTTAAGAATGTAGGTTTAAGTTTAGGGTATAGTTAAAGGATGTTTTCTACTAGAAATGATACTTTAAGGATATAATTTAAGTTTTGGGTATAGTTAAAAAATATTTTTGACGAAAAACTCCATTAAAATATGTAACTAACTATTATGTTGAATTGAGGTATTAGTAGTAGGGGTGCTAATTACTGTTATATAATTAAGGTTGGAGAAGAATATAAGATGGATAGTGGTGTTGGGTTGGAGACAAATTTGTCTCCCATTAATGATTTAATTTCCAGTGAGGTTATGTTAAATGCAGTGGCGTAGTCAAAAATTTTACGAAGGGTGTCCAAAAATCTCATAGCTTGTAAAAATAATTTAAAGAATGGGTCTATTTAAATTTTGTAAATCAAACTACATAACATTAATGATTAATTTTTTTAATTAAAATGTTCTAAAAAATTTTAAAATCAAACTATATAATATTTAGCTTTAGTGTTCACGTTTATCTGATAGGAAGTAAACAAACAAAGAAAAAGAGAGATATTTCAGTTTAGAGTAAAATCACTTTTATGTTTCAACATTTCACGAACCTCTGATGAGTGATGACTAACAACGAGAAATGAAAAAATAAATAATAAGAATCATACGAGTTATATTAAAAGAGAATTTATATAAAGTATTTTCACTTTTAGTAGCTTAATGGAATAAACAAATAGAATTTGCTTATTAACTTTAAATTAAATAATTCTTTTAAATTTTATTTAAATTTTTAATGAAAAGAAAAAAAATAGAATTTGCTTATTTACTTTAAATTAAATAATTATTTTTAAATTCTATTTAAATTTATATGAAAAAATCTAAGTCAAATAACGGGAATCGAACCCGCGCATTGCAAGTTACAAAGAACTTAGTAAGAGTTGAACGACCCAAACCGCTAAGCTAGAAATTTTTTATTATTTTTCAAGTGTGTCCAAAATGTGTTATTTAACCATTTAAATTATTATTTTTCTTATAAATACGATGTAATTTTCTGACGAAGGGTGTCCAATCCAAAGGGTAGCTACACCCCTGGTTAAATGGGTGAAGAAAATTAACTTAGGAAATGGTAAGATGGGTCACACATTGTTTCTAAGTAGAGATTGAATTGACATGGTTATTCCTCTCTATACTCACGTGAACACTAATGGAAAATAAGCTAAGATTATGTTGTCTTTTGATGTAGTTGGACTGATGGAACGTGAGGAGAAATAATTGAATTTTCTTTTATGTTTAGGATGTTAGTTCTTAAATCTAGGCTAGATATATAGTAATATGAGATTTATAGACTCGTTTACTTATGAAGTATGCATATTTGATAGATCGTAAATCATCTGAGGCATTGAAGAAGGGAAGAACATTGGAGAAATAGCTTGTCTGACTTCAGTTGTTCGGTGGAGGTAGGTTATGGTTTATTCTATTTGATAGATAGACTCTTAATAGTGGTTGATATACATTGCATGATATTGTGAAGTTCTTTATGTACTTGCTTGTGTGGTTTATGATTAGTCTGAAATCCTGAGATTGTGAAATTTATAATCTTGAGCCCTCTCTATCGAAGTGATGCATTAAATAAAGAAGACTTGGTGAAATAAATTAATGATATTATTGGATCAGAGTGTCACATTCCGACACGGTATAATTAAATCAGAGTGTCACGTTCCAACACGATAACGTTAAAGGAAAAAGATATTGAATTAACTTAATGTACTCAATCTTAAAGAACCAATTTCCCAAATAAGCGTGGTGTGGAGGCATGAGTCCCCATATGTGTATTTGATATTGTGATTGATTGCGTAATTACTTTAGTGTTGTTGTCACTGATTCATGTTATTTGTTGCTTGTGTTGGGAATAAACTCGTAACAGAAATAATATTTGCGGTGATAAAAACAATAAAAGCGAAACACAAAAATATGGTTAATCAACGAGAATAAAAAGAGAAATAATGACACCAAGATTTTACGTGGAAACCCTCCTAAATAAGGGAAAAAACCACGACCCGAGAGGAGCAACGAATATCACTATAGTAAGGATTTTTTCACTTGTAGGTCTGAGTTAAACTCCAAAGACCACTACACACTCAAAAGAAATAACCCTCTTTTGATTTTTCCACCTCACTACAATATCGCTCGCACTCTCTATTTTTTCCTCACAGATTATTTTCTTCTGTGATGCCTCACTCTTCTTTTCTCTCCTTTGTAATTTTTCTTGTACATTGAGAATGAAGAATTGTCCTCCCTTTTATAGAGAACAAATACACTATCTTTCAAATGTGCTACAGAAGAAAAAACAATTTTTTCTTCTTCATAGCTTACCAACTCTTGCCAAACTTTGAAATTGAAGAAAAAATAATTTTTTCTTTACCAACTCTGCCAAACTTTGAAATTGGCAGAAAACAATTCAAAGTTTGGTACATGGGGATGGACCCCACAATCTCCCCCTCCAGACCCATTCACCTGAAGGAGGTAGCTCTAGGTTTCTAGCTTGAGTGCATGCCGACAAGTTCTTTACATAGCTTAAATTTGTCTCTTGATACCACCTTGGTCAGCATATCTGAAGGGTTTTCACTTGTAGGGATCTTCATGACCTGCATAGATCCGTCCTCTATCTTTTCATGAATCCAGTGATATCTCACGTCGATATGCTTCGTCCTTGCATGATACATGGTGTTCTTACTCAAGTCTATTGCACTTTGACTGTCACAATAGATGACATACTCCTTCTGATTCAATCCAAGTTCTTGAAGAAATCGTTTCAGCCATACCATCTCTTTGCCAGCTTCAGTAGCTGCAATATACTTTGCCTCAGTTGTAGAGAGTGCGACACACTTCTGCAACTTTGACTGCCATGATATAGCTCTCCCCGAAAATGTAAACAAATATCCAGTAGTGGATTTTCTATTATCGAGGTCACCTGCCATATCAGCATCTCTATAGCCCTTCAAGATTGGGTCAGATCCTTCAAAACACAAGCAGTCTCTTGTGGTACCTCTTAGGTACCTGAGTATCCACTTAACTGCCTCCCATTGTTCTTTTCCAGGATTTTTCAAGGAATCTGCTAACAACACCAACTGCATGAGCAATATCAGGTCTTGTACACACCATTGCATACATCAAACTCCCACTGCTGAAGAATAAGGAACTTTGTTCATTCCCTCTTTCTCCTCTTTTGTCGTAGGACACATATGTTTGCTCAACTTCATATGACTCACAAGAGGCGTGCTAACAGATTTAGCACTCTTCATGTTAAAGCGTTCTAGTACACGTTCAATGTACTTCTCTTGAGATAGCCACAAGTTTCTTTTTATTCGTTCTCGAACAATCTTCATCCCTAAAATTTGTTGTGCTGGGCCCAAGTCCTTCATGTCAAATGACTTGGACAAATCTCTCTTCAACCTTGCAATCAACTCTTTGTCTTGTCCTACAATTAACATGTCATCCACATACAACAACAAAATGATAAAATTATTGTCAGAAAATCTTTTGAAGTATACACATGGATCAGAATAGGTCTTTGTGGACGTTTGACTTTTCATGAAAGAGTCAAACTTTTTGTACCATTGCCTTGGTGCCTGTTTCAACCCATAAAGACTCTTATTCAATTTGTACACCATGTGTTTCTTTCCTGATACTTCAAATCCCTCTGGTTGCTCCATATAAATCTCTTCCTCCAAATCTCCGTGAAGAAATGCAGTTTTCACATCCAATTGCTCCACTTCAAGATCTAGACTAGCTGCTAGGCTCAAAATAGTTCGAATAGAAGTCATTTTGACAACAGGTGAAAAAATTTCATCAAAATCAATACCTTTCTTTTGTTCGAAGCCTTTTACAACCAATCGAGCTTTGTACCTGATCAACTTGCCATTTCATCTTTCTTGAGTTTAAAGACCCACTTGCACTTAAGTAGTCTTTTGCCTTTTGGAAGTTCAACTAGCTGGTATGTGCCATTTTTTTGTAGAGATTCCATCTCTTCGTGCATGGCTTTCATCCATTGGCTCTTTTCTGGATGAGACAACACCTCCTTAAGATTTTCTGGCTCCCCTTAATCATTGATGAGGACATACTCTGAGGAAGGGTATTTGGATGACTCTACCCTTTGTCTTTCTGATCTCCTCAGAGCTTGAGATTGTTCTTCTTTTTCTGGGTACTCCATTTGCTCAGTATTATCACCAAGTTGCTCCCCCTGCTCAACAATCTCATCAGGTTGCTCTTCATGCTCAGCAACTTCATCGATCGTACTTTCTGCACTTATGGGATGGTTAGAAAAAGAAGGAATGGTAACAAGATTAGGGACTATATTCTGAAGAAACCTTACCCCTAGATCAAGAACCAGGTTCTTGATTATTTGCCTAAAACAAGTAAATAAAGCAATATACTTTTAACTAAAACCTTCCTCTCTCAAGGAAGGAAAAACACAACTTTGTTTTATTAAGTTTTCAAACTCAAATACAATTTTCGATTAACTCTAATCGAAACTCTTTAACTTAAAAGAAGCCAAACCCACTTCTTTTTAGTTAAACACTCTCTCTCCACAAGAAGCCAAACCTACTCCTTGTTTACAAATCACACAGCCTCACAAAAACTCACAACTCAAAAAAACTCTCACGAAATAATTAACTCACAAAACTCACAAAAACTATTTTTGCTATTTCTCTCTTCTTCTCACCTCTCTTTATGTTTCTCCTTGATTGCAAGAACTGATTCTCTTGGCCTTGCCATCTCGGTTTATATAGACTCTTTTTGATCAAGAATTATTGCCTCTCTTCAAAGTTGACAATAACTCTGTTTTCTGTGTCCTCCTTTGATATGGAAAGGTTTCCTTTTATTTTGTTGTATAAAGAAAACACCTTTTAGGAAAAAGGTTTTATCGTATTTATTTATGGAAACATAATACTTTTGTTTTCCTTCTTTCCATAAATAAACCACCTTTTTAGGAAAAAGGTTTTATCGTATTTATTTATGGAAACATAATACTTTTGTTTTCCTTCTTTCCATAAATAAATCTATGCCTCAATTTTTCTCCTTCACTTCTTGTTTCATAAAACGACAACTCATTTATTCTTCTTTTACTTTCTGTTTTAATAAATGAACCTGGTTCATGAATGATCAAAGAGTATTTGTCATTATCAAAAGTAATTAGCACAACTTCCATCAAATTCCCCCTTTTTGATGATGACAAATAATACCAGGTTTGAGAAACTGTTTCCCCCTTTTGACATATTAAAAAGCCCAAGATAGAGATGACAAAAATATCCACAGCATCAAAAGAGACTTCTACAATAAGTTCACAGGAGCTATAACAGCAACATAACCAAGCAAAATAGTTGAACTATAAACGGTGGCTGAATAAAGACACTAACTAATGCCTAGAAAAAACTTTAAACATATGATCAACACGAGCATTGTTGTCAATTTGTTGTTGAATGAGTTGATCCTTCAATCTTCCAACTTCCCCCTGAGAAGCAGCCAACTGAGCCTTAAGAATAGCAACATCATCTTTTAATAGAACATTATGAGCTCGAGCCTCATTAAGGTCAGAAAGAAGAGCAGTAACAGGACCAGCAGAACGAAGAGGAACTTAATCTACCATATCATCCAAAAGATTACATTCAGCAAGCGTAGTCTGAGTGAACATATCATATTTGCTCAGAGAGCGACCACCCTTCAAAGGTACCCCAAATTCTTTAAACACAGTAGTCAACAGATTCCCATAAGCTAATTGATGAGGTTTCTTAGGATCCATTATTCTGTTCATATGTTTAATAATAAGAGATGGCCAATTAATAGGACGCATGGTATCTAGAGCATGACCAAGACCCATATCACGAAAATTTGCCTCATGTCTTCTTTCTCCTCTCGGAACAATACCTTTGTGAACGACTTCAAACACCAATTTGTGAAAAGGAGACATTTCTCCTTTTAGAACCTTTCGAGGTCGGTCAATGACCCTCCCCTGTGTGAATTTTGAGGTGAGCGCACAATTGTCATCTTTACACCAGTGGTATTCTTCCAACCCTATGCAAGGAATACGAAGTATTGCTCCCAACCTAGTTTTGTCAAAGACGATATCCACACCATGAATGGACGAGGAGAGTACATAATCATCTATCATAGTTAGATTTGCATAAAACTCAGCCACTTCGTCATCAAATATCTGGTTATCAGTTTGAAGAAAAATATCTACCTACCTTTGTACTGCAAGTAGGGCTAACAATTTCTTTATCGCAGTGTAATCGCGAATATCTGGATGAATTGTTCTACCTCTCAAGATTTTCTGGGATTTGAAATAAGCCCCCTTACCCATGGCGAGAAATTTTATTTCATTTTTGGTTAGGGTTTTAGATGAGGGAGGGTTTGAAGAGGGAGCAGATTCTAAAATTTTGTCATCTGTATCTGAAACAATAGGGGTGGAAGAGGAACAGACAAGTGACTTACCAGTGCGACGGCGTTTTATGGTTGACTCTGCCAACATCTCTAGTTGAGTTTGACTTGCTTGTCAAGTTCGAGGGGGACGAATCACTTTGCGTTTGATAGCAATGTGTTTGTGAGGACGCCGAGGAACTGGTTTAGACGAAGGAGATGCATGTGGTTGACGAGCAGGAGATACGGGCATGGTTGCCGGAGAGGATGGAATAGGGTTTGGTGTTGTGAGGTTTTCTGGAGATGATGTGGAGTGATTGTGGGCTGATGGTGATAGTGGTGGAGTGGGTTCAATAGGGGTTTCCCCCTGAGTAGTTGCCGGAATTTCTGATGTGAGGGTGGGTTCATCGTCATTGTCAAAGTAATCGACGAGATGGAGAGAGGAGGCCATGAAAATTTTTGTTTGGTTTTGGTTTTGTGTGTGGGAAAGGTAAAAAGATTTTATGGGAGATAGAAAAAGCAATGATGATGAACTGGTACTCTGAACCGACTCCTCGTTTAAAGAAACGTTTTAAGCGACGGCGGGCACATTGAAAAGACGTTGAAGTTTTAATGAGTCACTATGTTTTTCTCGCCATAAATAAATTAAGCAGCAGAACCAAGTTTGAAAAATATGAGAACCTGAGTGTGTGATGAGTAGAACCTGGTTCTTTGGAGATTAGATCTGAAACACAAGTCCCAAGGATAGGCGATTTTTAAGAAATGGTTCTCGCCCAAGAGCCTTAGTGAAAATGTCAGCAATCTGGTCCTCAGTAGCGCAAAACGTCATTATGATAAATCCTTTTTGTGTGTGGGGAAGGTAAAAAGATTTTATGGGAGATAGAAAAAGCAATGATGATGAACTGGTACTCTGAACCGACTCCTCGTTTAAAGAAACGTTTTAAGCGACGGCGGGCACATTGAAAAGACGTTGAAGTTTTAATGAGTCACTATGTTTTTCCCGCCATAAATAAATTAAGCAGCAGAACCAAGTTTGAAAAATATGAGAACCTGAGTGTGTGATGAGTAGAACCTGGTTCTTTGGAGATTAGCTCTGAAACACAAGTCCCAAGGATAGGCGATTTTTAAGAAATGGTTCTCGCCCAAGAGCCTTAGTGAAAATGTCAGCAATCTGGTCCTCAGTAGCGCAAAACGTCATTATGATAAATCCTTTTTTGTGTGTGGGGAAGGTAAAAAGATTTTATGGGAGATAGAAAAAGCAATGATGATGAACTGGTACTCTGAACCGACTCTTCGTTTAAAGAAACGTTTTAAGCGACGGCGAGCACATTGAAAAGACGTTGAAGTTTTAATGAGTCACTATGTTTTTCCCGCCATAAATAAATTAAGCAGCAGAACCAAGTTTGAAAAATATGAGAACCTGAGTGTGTTCTTTGGAGATTAGCTCTGAAACACAAGTCCCAAGGATAGGCGATTTTTAAGAAATGGTTCTCGCCCAAGAGCCTAGTGAAAATGTCAGCAATCTGGTCCTCAGTAGCGCAAAACGTCATTATGATAAATCCTTTTTCAACATTGTCCCTCAGAAAATGATGTCGGATGTCAATATGTTTAGTGCGCTTGTGTTGAACCGGGTTCTTAGCCATATTGATAGCACTAGTGTTATCGCACATGATGGGAATACAGCCTGTTTTGACTCCAAAGTCTTCTAGTTGTTGTTTGATCTATAATAATTGTGCACAACACGATGCAGCTGCTACATATTCTGCCTCTGCTGTTGATAAAGCAACGGAATTTTGTTTCCTAGTGGCCCATGAGACGAGACATGGTCCTAAAAAGTTTGCCATTCCAGACGTACTTTTTCGGTCGACTAGGTATCCGGCGTAGTCAGCATCAGCAAAGCCTACTAAGTCGAACGAGTCTCCTGATGGGTACCATAGCACCAGGTTCACAGAACCTTTGAGGTACCTAAGTATTCTTTTGACAGCTTTTAGATGAGACTCTTTAGGACTTGACTGAAATTGTGCACAAAGTCCAACACTAAACATGATGTCGGGTCTGCTTGCGGTGAGGTATAAGAGTGATCCAATCATACCTCTGTATTTTGTGTCATTAACTGGAGAACCTGTTTCGTCTTTATCTAGCTTTGTTGTAGTGCCAATGGGAGTGTCGATGGTTTTTGCCTCATTCATGTTAAAGTTTTTCAGCAATTCATTGATGTACTTCTGTTGATAAATTGAAGTTCCTGTAGGCGACTGATTAATTTGAAGACCTAAGAAAAAGGTTAGTTCACCCATCATACTCATCTCATACTCACTACTCATGAGTTTGGCAAACTCAATTCCAAGTGAGGGGTTGGTTCCACCAAAAATGATGTCATCGACATAAATTTGTACAATGAACAGATCTGAACGTTGTTTTTGAAGAAAAAGTGTATTGTCTATTTTTCCACGGGAGTAGCCATGTGTTAGAAGGAATGTGGATAGACGATCATACCATGCTTTTGGAGCTTGCTTTAGTCCATAAAGTGCTTTTTCTAGTTTGTAGACATGTTCAGGTTTATCTGGGTCCTCAAAACCAGGGGGTTGTTTCACAAATACTTCTTTTTGTAAAAAACCGTTCAAGAATGCACTTTTTACATCCATCTGGTAGAGTTTGAATTCCATATGGGCTGCAAAAGCAATTAACATTCTTATAGCTCCCATTCTTGCCACGGTGCAAATGTTTCATCATAGTCGATTCCTTCTTCCTGGTTGTAGCCTTGAACTACTAGTCTAGCTTTGTTTCTAGTGATCTGACCTTGGTCATCTAATTTGTTTCTGAAGACCCATCGAGTACCTATTACTGTTCGATCATGTGGTCTTGGAACCAGTTTCCAGACTTTGCTTCTCTCAAACTGACTTAATTCCTCTTGCATAGCTATAATCCAATCCGGATCTCCCAAGGCTTCTTTAATATTTTTGGGCTCAACTAGAGATAGATAAGCTGAGAAGGCACATATATTTCGTACTCTGGATTTGGTATGAATCCCTGATTCCAGTGGTGTGAGGATGTTTTGAATTGGATGAGAACTCTGATGTTTCCAACCATGAGCCTGAGTATTTTGAGTTGTTTCAGATATTGGAGTATCTGATGTTTCTACTCTTGTCTCTGTTGGTATATTTTGAATTTCTTGAAGATTTGGCTCATTTATGGCATTATCCTCATCTGATTGTAAATCTTCCAATGGTTTTGGAATATGTACATCAGAATTATCAAATTCTTCTACTGTACTTTCATCAAATACAACATGCATGCTTTCTTCCACTCGATTTGTTCTTTTGTTGAGTACCTTATATGCTTTGCTTTGTGTTGAGTATCCCCAAAATATCCCTTCATCACTCTTGGCATCAAATTTTCCCAAGTTATCTTTTCCATTATTGTGCACATAACAGATGCATCCAAACGGTCGAAGATGTGCTAAGCTCGGCTTTCTTCCTTTAAGTAGTTCATATGGGGTTTTATTTAAAAAAGTCCTCATTGTGCACCTGTTTATCAGATAACAAGCAGTGTTTATAGCCTCTGCCCAATAGAATTGTGGTATTTTGCTTGCTATTAGCATGGTTCTAGCGATGTCTTCAAGAGTTCTGTTCTTACGCTCAGCTACACCGTTTTGTTGCGGAGTTCTTGGTGCGGAGAAATTGTGATCAATTCCATTTGTAGTGCAAAAACTTAAGAACTTTGAGTTTTCAAATTCTGAACCATGATCTGATCTTATGTTGATGACTTCTGTATTGAGTTTCTTCTGAACTAGTCTCACAAATATTTCAAATACTTTATATGTTTCATCTTTTGTTGCCAAAAATAGAGTCCAAGTAAACCTTGAGTAGTCATCAACTATTACAAGAATGTATCTTTTGCCTCCTCTACTTATCACACGCATTGGTCCACATAAGTCAATGTGAAGCATCTCTAGAGGTTTTGTTGTACTAACCATTCCCTTTGGTTTGAAAGAGGATTTGGATTGTTTCCCTTTGACACAGGCACCACAGAACTGTTCACTTTGCAGAGTTTTCTCAGGTAATCCTCTAACCAGATCTTTTGATATTAATTTGTTAATTGTGGAAAGACTGATATGTCCTAGCCTTTTGTGCCAAAGAACGGAGTTTTCAGTGAGAGCACTAAGGCAAGTGAGTGAATTTTCTGACCTTATTATCTGAGTTGTGTATACATTCTTGTGTCTTTTTCCCATAAGTATCAGTTCCTTAGTTGTTGAGTTTATTACTCTACATTCACCTGCAGTAAATACTACATTGTTCCCTTTGTCACACATTTGAGAAATACTTAGTAAGTTATGTTGAAGTCCATTTACGTAGTATACATCATCAATGACTTGTTTGAGATTGATTCCTACTTTTCCAATTCCTTGTATTTCCCTAGTTTTTCCGTTTCCAAAGGCTACTTTTCCACCCTTAACCTTTTTCAGTGAGAGAAAATTTTCTTGATTTCCTGTCATATGTCTTGAGCAGGCGCTATCCAAGTACGTACCAGTGCTTTCCTTTTTCTCCCACTGAAGCCTGCAATTTTATTCAGACAGAGTTAGTTTAGGTACCCATATCCATTTGAGTGTCTGTTTGTGATTAAGGGGGTGTATGAGAACTTTTTTAGCCCATCTAGGAAGGACCTTAGAAGTAGAACCAGGTTCAAGATCAATTTTCTTTTGAATTTTTCTTAAAAAGGTAAAAATTTTCTGATGTGCAATTTGTTTTTTATCACATGCATGACTCTTATGTCCTGTCAAGCCACAGTGAAAGCATAGACAGTCTATGTTGGGATTTTTTGTTTCAGAAAAGCCTATTCCATGTCTTGTGCTAGATTGACTTTTATGGAGACTATCGAGAATTATGGAGGACCTGGTCCACCTCATACTGTTCTCTGCTTTCTGTTCAGTCATGTTTAGTTTCTTTTGTAAGGCTTGATTTTTCAAGATGCTAGACTTCAGTTCTTTTTCTAATTCTAGTTGTTTATTGAGCAGGGAACAATTTTGTTGTTCTAGAATCATGTTATCTTCTCTTAGAGATGCGTAATCTTCCATTAGTAGTTCCTTTTCATGGCAGGTTGACTGATATGCATTTATGACAGTTTCCAGAAGTGACTCTAGCTTTTTTTTAGTATAGATTTCACAGTTTTCTTTAGTGAAAGTTGAGCTAACCTGTTTGTTTTGGTCTTCTTCTTCTTTCTCAGAATCTGAACCAGCCATTAGAGCATGAATTGTATCTTATGTTTGACAATTACTTTCTTTGTTTGCTTCTTCAGTTACAGCCACTAGTGCAAGAAAGTCGTATTTGTCTTCTTGCTTTATTGCAAGTAGAGATTGATTCTCGATTTCCTCATCCTCAGATTCATCTTCAGATATTCCTCCCATTGTAGCGAATGCCTTTTTCATGGATATGTCGGCCTCTTGATTTGTCATTCTCCGATTATTGGGAATATATCTGTCACCTTTTCCTTCTCTTGCCTTTTCTGGGTTGTTTTTCTTGTATTCAAGGGCCCATAGTGGACAGAATTTTATAAAGTGGTCTGGACTACCACATTTATGACACAGTTGTTCTCTTGAATTTTCAACATTCTTTTGAGGATTCCTTTTTTGAAATGTTTGTCCCTTTTTTAATAATTTTGAGAATTTTTTAGCCATGAGAGCGATATTTTCATCCTCAAAGTCTTCAGAAGTAGTTTTTCTTTTCTTTTACTACCAATCTCTCTCTCTTGATTTTTCTTTAGTTCGTATGTTATGAGGTTTCCAATGAGCTCATCTATAGCAAGTTTATCTAAGTCACGTGCTTCAGTAATTGCTTCAACCTTACTTTCCCATGATTCAGGTAAGACGCTCAAGAGTTTTCTGACTGCCTTTCCGTTTGGAATTACTTCTCCTAAGGAGTAGATCTCATTGATGATTGCAGTGAATCTAGTGTGCATATCTTGAATAGTTTCTCCTTCCATCATTCTGAATAGTTCGTACTGTCTATTCAAGTTATCAATCTTTGATTTCTTAACCTGAGTTGTTCCTTCATGTGCAGTCTGCAAGGTTTCCCAGATTGACTTAGCATCTTGGCAAGAAGATATCCTGTTGTACTCGTCTGGTCCTATGCCACAAATTAGAATTTTCTTAGATTTTGCATTATTTTGAATTGCTAGTTTATCTGCAGCATCCCACTCCTTTCTCTCTTTTGGTACCATTGTTACTTCATCGGGTCCCTTTTTCATAGGAATAGTAGGACCATCTAGGACTACACTCCAAAGATCGGGATTTTCTCCTATAAGATGATCTATCATGCGATTCTTCCACCATCTATAATATTTTTCATTGAACAGTGGTGGTCGAGTTTGAGAAGCTCCTTCTTGGGGGGTAGGTGGTGCTGCCATTTTTTCTTTTCAAGATGTTAATCTTTTAACGAAAAGATCCTGCTCTGATACCAATTGAAGAAACCTTACCCCTAGATCAAGAACCAGGTTCTTGATTATTTGCCTAAAACAAGTAAATAAAGCAATATACTTTTAACTAAAACCTTCCTCTCTCAAGGAAGGAAAAACACAACTTTGTTTTATTAAGTTTTCAAACTCAAATACAATTTTCGATTAACTCTAATCGAAACTCTTTAACTTAAAAGAAGCCAAACCCACTTCTTTTTAGTTAAACACTCTCTCTCCACAAGAAGCCAAACCTACTCCTTGTTTACAAATCACACAGCCTCACAAAAACTCACAACTCAAAAAAACTCTCACGAAATAATTAACTCACAAAACTCACAAAAACTATTTTTGCTATTTCTCTCTTCTTCTCACCTCTCTTTATGTTTCTCCTTGATTGCAAGAACTGATTCTCTTGGCCTTGCCATCTCTGTTTATATAGACTCTTTTGATCAAGAATTATTGCCTCTCTTCAAAGTTGACAATAACTCTGTTTTCTGTGTCCTCCTTTGATATGGAAAGGTTTCCTTTTATTTTGTTGTATAAAGAAAACACCTTTTAGGAAAAAGGTTTTATCGTATTTATTTATGGAAACATAATACTTTTGTTTTCCTTTTTTCCATAAATAAACCACCTTTTTAGGAAAAAGGTTTTATCGTATTTATTTATGGAAACATAATACTTTTGTTTTCCTTCTTTCCATAAATAAATCTATGCCTCAATTTTTCTCCTTCACTTCTTGTTTCATAAAACGACAACTCATTTATTCTTCTTTTACTTTCTGTTTAATAAATGAACCTGGTTCATGAATGATCAAAGAGTATTTGTCATTATCAAAAGTAATTAGCACAACTTCCATCACATTCTTTTTCTTGGCCTTCTCGGATAGATCATCATCAGTTCCAACTTCACTTTCTCGAAAGATTACATCTCTGCTTCTGATGACCTTCTTCTTTACAAGATCTCATAGTTTGTACCCGAACTCTTCATCTCCATATTCGATGAATATGCAGGGAACTGATTTATCATCTAGCTTGGTTCTCTGCTCCTTTGGTACATGTGCAAAAGCTTTGCAACCGAACACCTTTAGGTGCGAGTAAGACATCTCCTTGTTAGTCCAAAATCTCTTCGAAATGTCAAACTCTAACGAAACTGATGGACTACAATTTATAAGATAACACGCTGTCCGAATTGCTTCACCCCAGAATGTCTTGGGTAATTTAGCCATTCTGAGCATGCTTCTCACCTTCTCAACAATGGTGCGATTCATTCTCTCAGCTATACCATTGTGTTGTAGGGTTTCAGGAACTGTCTTTTCATGTCTGATTCCATGGTTTGAACAGTACTCTTCAAATTCTCTTGAAGTGTACTCACCTCCATTGTCAGTTCGGAGACGTTTTAGCTTCCGACCTGTCTCTCTTTGTACCAGAGCATGAAACTTTTGAAATACTTGAAACACGTGATCTTTGGTTCTCAAGATATAAACCCACAATTTTCGAGAAGCATCATCAATAAAGGTAACAAAGTATTTATTACCTCCTATCGATTCTATCTCTATTGGACCACAAACATTAGAATATACCAAATCAAGTATATTCGACTTTCTTTCAGATGATGTCTGAAATGAGACTCTATGTTGTTTATCAAATAAGCAGTAGTTATAAGGTTTTATCGTTGTACCTTTGGCAAAAGAGATGAGTGATTTTTTGGAAAGAATTTGCAATCCCTTCTCGCTCATATGACCCATTCTTTTATGCCATAAATCTGCAGAATTTTCTTCGTGAGCCGCATTTAATTCACCTTGGCATATTTCTGCATTTGTCCTGTACAACGTGCCACGAGCAACTCCTTTTGCAATCACCAATGCCCCTTTGGTGAGTCTCCATTTTTGATTTGCAAAGTAGTTCTCATATCCATCTCGGTCCAAAGCAACTCCCGAGATCAAGTTCATCCGTAAATCAGGTACGTGGCGCACATCTTTCAACACTAATGTGCATCCAACATTTGTCTTTAAGCAAATGTCTTCGATCCCCGCAATCTTTGAGTAACTAGTGTTACCCATTTTCACATTGCCAAAATTACCGGCTACATATCTGCAAAAAAGATCTCTTATCGGTGTGGTATGGTAAGATGCTGCTGTGTCGACCATCCATTCCGACTCTACACCTGCCAAGTGCATGCATTCTTCTTCCTCATTTATGAGGAGAACAACACTGTCATTATTTTGCACCATGGCAGTTGTGTTGCCATCATTCTTCTGGCCGCTGCTTTCCCCTTTGCCCTTTTTTAGATTTGAACAATCTCTTTTGAAGTGTCCTGGTTGATCGCAATTGTAGCAATTTCTGGTCTTCGATTTTGATCGGACCTTGAACTTTCCACGAGCTCCGGATCTACCATAGTTACTTGAGCTCCTTTGGTAATTTCTGCATCTACTTTCCGTGATGAGAGCCTGTCAGTGATTTTCAGGCCTTTTTCTCATCTTCTCATTAAGCAGAAGGGCTGATGTGACATCCTTCAACTCAATGGAGTCCTTACCATGTAAAATGGTTATTGCTAAAGTATTGTATGTAGATGGCAACGAGTTTAGGAGCACTATGGCTTTATCTCCATCCTCGATCTTTACTCCGAGGTTTGCTAGCTGCGTGATTAGTCCATTAAGTACATTTAAATGAGACTGAAAATTTGTACCTTCACCCATATGTAGCGTGTATAACTGTTTCTTTAGGTACAATTTATTTGTCAGCGTTTTGGACATGTATAAATTTTCTAACTTTGTCCAAATGCCACATGCACTCTCTTCATCGATGATGTTATTAACTACATCATCTGTTAAGTGCAATCTGATTGCACTAGCAGCCTTTTCATCCATTTCTTCCCAATCTCCAAGTTTCATGTATTCGGGCTTTTTGGATTTGTCGCCTAGTGCCTTGTGCAAACCCTGTTGGATGAGCAAGTCTCTCATCCTTCTTGCCACATTGAGAAACCGCTATCACCGTTGAATTTTTCTACCTCGTACTTTACTCTAGACATTTTTTTTTCCACTGAGTATAGTACAATAAGCTATAAAAAATATTTCTGTAAATGAGCAGAACCTGTGCTCTGATACCAATTGTTGGGAATAAACTCGTAACAGAAATAATATTTGCGGTGATAAAAGCAATAAAAGCAGAACACAAGAATACGGTTAATCAACGAGAATAAAAAGAGAAATAATGACACCATGATTTTACGTGAAAACTCTCCTAAATAAGGGAAAAAACCACGACCCGAGAGGAGCAACGAATATCACTATAGTAAGGATTTTTACACTTGTAGGTCTGAGTAAAACTCCAAAGACCACTACACACTCAAAAGAAATAACCCTCTTTTGATTTTTCCACCTCACTACAATATCGCTCGCACTCTTTATTTTTTCCTCACAGATTATTTTCTTCTGTGATGCCTCACTCTTCTTTTCTCTCCTTTGTAATTTTTCTTGTACATTGAGAATGAAGAATTGTCCTCCCTTTTATAGAGAACAATACACTATCTTCCAAATGTGCTACAGAAGAAAAAATAATTTTTTCTTCTTCATAACTTACCAACTCTTGCCAAACTTTGAAATTAAAGAAAAAACAATTTTTTCTTTACCAACTCTGCCAAACTTTGAAATTGGCAGAAAACAATTCAAAGTTTGGTACATGGGATGGACCCCACAACTTGTCACTAGCTAAGTGTCATTGTTGATTTTATACTATTATTCATTATGTATCAGTTTTTATTTTGGGTTGATCGATGATACTTACTCAGTACGTGTTCCTTGTACTGATTCCTACTTGTGTTTTCTTCGTTTTTGTTTTGTGGAGTGTAACAAGTGTACCATCGACTTCGGCTCGCCCTCAACCCTAGCCAGCCTCCAGAACATCAGATTTCAGGGTGAACTATTCCTTCTAGTTCGTGCTAGATTCTCTCAGTCAGGGCATGATGTCCTTAAATTTCGAAATGAACCATCTTATTTACTTATCTTGATGTCTCTAATACTTTTAGACTTAGTATTTTAAGAATAGATGTTCTTGATGTGATGACTTTCAGGTTTTGGGGATAATGTGTAATAAATTTAGAGGTTGATTTGATTGGTTATTTTAACAAGTTTTGCGTTTTCGCATTTTATTGTTATTCGTAGTTGAATATTAATATATGTTGAGATTTAGATTTCTTGGTTCACCCACTTAGGAGATTAAGTGTTGGTGCCACTCACGATTCATTTTGAATCATGACAATAAAATATGTTATTTAACTGTTATGACTAAATTTCTGGCCAAATTTTTTTTCTTTAATTATTTACTCTCTCCGTCTCAAAAAGAATGACCCTATTTTATTTTTAGTCTGTTTCAAAATGAATGACCCCTTTCTTTTTTTTGGCAATACTTTAACTTTAACTTTCCACGTGGCATGTTTAACACCACAAGATTAAAGAGCATTTTGGTATATTTGACATAACTTTAATTTAGAACCACAAGATTAAAAAATCTTCTTTCTTTTCTTAAACTCCGTTCCAAGCTAAATTAGGTCACTTTTATTGAAACGAAGAAAGTATTATTTATATGAATCCGAATTGACTTATATTACCTTTTTTTTTTCGAATATATACTCATATTTTGTAGGAATTATTTGCTTCGAATCCAATTGAATTAATTCACCATTCAAAGACCACCAATTGAATTTATTCACCAGAAGACTGCAGGACTAACGTCGGGGATGGCAAAGTGGCAGGCAACCATGAAAATTGTGACAAATTAAATGCACTCTAAATGGTAGTTTTTTTTCTTTTTCTATTCATTGTCCGGAATTTATATTAGAGTTTCGATTAAATTCAACTCGCGCAATGCAGAATCTATTTGGGGGTGACGCTCCCAACAAAATTTTTTCTATACGTAGGGCTCGAACTCAACACCTTTGTTTAAGAGTGAAACACTCTCACTAGTGCACCGCAACTCATGTTGAGTACTATATATAGTAATTACATCTTATACACTATTCCACTTTCACTTACCACATTTTGAATTGATTTATTTCTAGAAAAAATTATTAATATAGATATTTTACTAAATTATCTTATTAAATAATATATTAAGTTTTGAAAAATGATTTGAAGAAAGAATATCTAATGCTAATGATAAATATGAGAAAATATAATTTTTTTTTTTTTTTGATGTATCAAAAATCAAAGACGAATTTAAAATTTGAATATCATCTATGCACCAATATTATGAGTTGATAAAAATAATAAAATGTGGTGTCAGCTGAAATCAAACCACGGTCGTATGGCTGGTCACATACGCTTTGTACCAGCAATACTAACTGCCTTTTATGCTTTTCATGAGGGCACTCTCATGATTTTACCCGAAGTCAACGGTTACATGTGTATCCCTACGTTTATATGTGGGCTTGTCTCTGTCTAAAGTGACAAGTAAAATATATTTATCCTTTTTAAAAAGAAAACCAAGACTGGTGAAAAAAAATAAATTATCGTCCTAACTTTGTTTGATTTAAGTACAACAGATTTGAAACATATTTTATTTTTCTTATCATTTCAATTGAACTTATTTATTTTTTATTTTTCAAACCATGTAAAAGGTATCATTATTTTTTCAAGAAAGAAGTATCAAAAATATTTTTAAAATCACAGTAAATTATTATTTTCATCTCAAAACTATTAACAATTTTAAAATATTCTTCTACTTGATTAATGGAATTTAAATAGACCATCAATCTTATAACATGAGTGAAATATACTTTTAAATTCTCGCTAAGTTTAGGAGTATTTTCTACATTTCTCTCGATTTTTTATTAAGAGCTCCATGCTCTCCCGATCACAAAAATTAGAGATCACTTGTTATATCACGTGGCAAATCGAGATTATATCTAAGTGTAATTAGTTAAATAAATAGTATTTTTAAAACTGTCAATACTTTGAAGACGAAATTAATAATTCACATTAAAATTTATGCGTTTTTCGGTACTTTGCTTTCTTTGTTATTTTTTTTACAATGATGAACGTGTGAAGTTCAAATAATACAAGTAAATAACGCATTGTGTGTCGTCGTTCTAGCTTCTTTTTTGTACCTCTAGCTCTTAGCTGGATTACAAAAGAATTTCAATAAGCAAAGTTATAACGTGGTTGTTTTAAGACCTTTGCTTCAACCTACCATTTCCCCTCATCCATCTTTTTCTTTTTTCTTTTTCCTTTAATAGGCATTACATAATTTCACACATTCATTCTTTAGTATGCTATCATATGTCGATTCAAGTTTTAAGTTAAAAAAAAAAAAAAAAATACATATGGCATGAAAAGAAAATTTTATTTTGATAAAATTTTATTCGAATCGTAATTCAGATTCAATCGCAATATTGTTCTTTTACTATTATTATTATTATTATTATTATTATTATAAAAATTATTATTATTATTATTATTTTGTTGTTGTTATTAAAAACAAAGTACAATTCTATTAAATAAGTTTCAAAGTGACACCTACCAAACTGAAAATACATACCTAAATCTTACCTGATCCAATCGTTCACGCAACTCATGAAGAATTCTAGAAACTTCGAATTTAAGTTAACCTTTTTATATTAAAAAATAGATTTTTCATTAACAATCAAGAATAGTTTATTCAGTTTCTCATATATTCACTTTGTTTGGATAGTTGTTATGTATTATTTCATAATTAGGAGCGAAGCTAGCTAGGTTGAAGTATGTTTGTTCGGACGAATTAATTAACTTTTTCGTAGACTCTATATTTATACTAGAAAATTAAGTAATAACTTGTAAAGCTAACAAAACTGATTGACAACTCAATTGTGAGGAAGGAGAAGAAAAATTTAAAACCCCCAAACTTTTAAAGCTGACTTTAATTTGTCTCTGTTTATAATGTATAATATTGTACTATGTTGTGTCGTATTATATCAGAATGTATTATTTATTGAATACACAATTTGGAGTGATTGCATTATTTCTCATCGTTACATAGTGCACATATTAACAATTTGAATGATAAATCACAACAACGTAGAGTATGGAATAGAGCTATCATGTAAAGTTAGTAATTAAATTGAATTATTAAATAATAAAAAAATATTAAGATAGCGATCCAATCACACACAAATCGATTGTTATACAAAAATAGACTTTTCATCATACCTAACAATAAATTTAAATAATACTACAGGAAAAATTTAAATAACCATCAAAACAAAAATTATATTTAAACAAACAAAACAAAACAACTAACAACAAGTCAACAACCATTCAAACAAGGGACGTTTGATATAAAAGATAAAAAATAATTAATTACAAAATTAATTTTATAATAAATTTGTTCTATATTTAATCAAGATAAATCACAAAATAATTTATCCGGAGTGTTATTTTTGGAAAGCGCCTAATCTAACTTTTTAAATTGGTTTCAAAACAGATTTAAGGAAAAAAAATAAAAATAAAAACATGAATCCCACAAATTAGAATATATTATTCTTCCAGTTTTAATTATCATAGTTTTTTTTTGGGATAATTATATATAATAGCAAACTAATAACCTAAAATAAATGGAGTAGCTACGGTTTGATTTAATTGTGCTCCATAGCAAACGTTTGCCAAAATTTGCCAGTCGCCTCTCTCCCAAAAATCTCGCTCGCCACTCTCCCATTCTCGCTTCAATCTCTCGCTCGCTTCCTCACTTTTTATACAAACACAAGTGTATAAAAATTGTTTCTATTTGTATAAAGCAGAGGAAATTGTATAAATACATATATTTTTCTTCCCCTCTCTCCCCTCTTCCAGATCTCGCTCGCCACTCTCCCAAATCTCGCTCGCCACCCTCGCCTTTCTCACTTATACAAACAGAAGTGAAATATATAAATTGTGTTTCTATTTGTATAAAGCGTGAGAAAATTGTATATCCACATGCAAGTACATATATTTTCGTCCTATACACTTATAATTATACAATAAAAATACTCCTCTGCCCTGTTTCTTTTGCCTTTCTCTCTTTCTCGTTTTATACAAATTTTAAATTGTATCTAATTTCTCTCTTTTTCGTTTTATACAATTCGATTCAATTGTATATTCCCTGCCAAGTCTCTTTTATCTCTCTCTTTCTCATTTTATACAAATTCAAATTGTCTATAATCGTTCTATACACTTATAATCATATAATTCATTTTATACACTTCGTTTTTATACAATTCTCTGCCCAAGTGTCTTTCTCTTTCTCGTTTTATACACTTCGTTTTATACAATTCGCTTCAACTGTATATGTATAGCGAATTATACAATTTCTATGTTTGCTATATAGCGCAATTATGCAAACTTTGCTATAGCAAACAAATATGAATTTTTTATTTGCTATATGTGAAAGTTGCCCTTTTTTTTAAGAGTTAAATTAAATTTTAATTAACATTTTACAATGTACTTTCATCATATAAAAGAAATTCAGTATAATTTTTGAATATCTAAATAGTTTATTCAAAATATCAAATTAATGCAATCTAATTAATTTTGAAAATGAACCTAATTAACTTTCAAAAAAAGAAAGAAAAATGGACAAAGAGAGTAACTCTAATAAAATAATGGAAAAATGACAAAATTGCCTCCCTTAAGTTCACTTATTATTCTTATCCCCTATTAATTTTAAAAATACCTAAAATTCTTCACTTTTAAATCAAATGAGTCAAATACAAAAATGTGACAAAAAATGAGGCGGATACAAAAATATGACAAAAAATGAGGCGGATACAAAAATATGACAAAAAATATATAATGTATCCGTCATCTTTTTATTGCATCGGCCCTATTATGTATCCGTATTTTTGTATATTTTTAACGGATATTGGTCATTAGAAACTTATAAGGAACAAATGGTCATTTAGCCCTAAAAGTATGTTATTTATGTTATTTGTCCCTTATAAGTTTCTAATGACCAAAATTCCTTAAAAAATATACAAAAATACGGATATATAATAGGGCTGATACAATAAAAAGGTGGCGGATACATTATATATTTTTTGTCACATTTTTGTATTCGCCTCATTGTTTATCACATTTTTGTATCCGCCTCATTTTTTATTACATTCTTGTATCCGCTTCATTTTTTGTCACATTCTTGTATCCGCCTCATTTTTATATTTTTGTACCGTCTCATTTTTTATCACATTTTTGTATCCGCTTTATTTTTTCACATTTATATATGTATTCGCCTCATTTTTTATCATATTTTTGTATTCGCCTTATTTGACTTAAAAATAAAGGATTTTATGTATTTTTTAAACTAATAGGGAATAAAGGTAATTAGTGAACTTAAGGGAGGATTTTTGTCATTTTTTCTAAAATAATCCCAATTTTCTTTTTCTATATATATGTATTAGCTCACGTTGTTGATGAGTATTCCCTTTATTGAATAGAGACACGCATTTTCGGTTACGGCCACTGACTGAAACAAACAAACAGAGTTTAAAGCGGAAGACGTAACTAATTTCCGGCAGGGTAGAGTCATGGAGGAGACGCCGTTGATTAACGGTTTCTCCGACGACGAACACCACTACCACCAACAGATCACCGGCGACGATGGAGATTACCGGCCTATTACAAATATAAGAGAATGGTGGGCTATTTTCTGCGTAGAAAGTGTGAAGCTTTGGAGGATTGGAGGTCCGATAGCGTTTAATATTATCTGTCAATATGGTGTGAATTCACTTACTAATATATTCGTTGGGCATCTTGGAGATATTGAGCTTTCTGCTATTTCTATTGCTCAATCAGTCATTGGAACCTTTTCTTTCGGGTTCATGGTTAGGCGCTCTGCTCCTTCTTTCTATATTGTGCATTTCTAAGAGGATACTTATTGTATAAGCAATATATCCTCTGAGTCTACTGCTCTAAGCTCTAAACTTCTAATATTTCATAAAAAAATTATTTGGTGTATGTTGAAAATCATACAAAGTATGCAGGTCACAATTTAATTCTTCAACTGAAATTTCTGGTTTCACCACTGATGGTAATGGTAGGTGGATCTAGGATTCATATACAATTGAACCACATTAAGAAGGATAGTACTTTCTCGCACCTTGAACCATATTAACATGAGAGTAGATGTGTAAATTTTGGTGCTAATATGATAATATCAGTTTCTACTAATTTTGACATGGCATTTCCAGTTTAGGGAGAGTGAATTTGTGTCTTACGTACTGATAGGTAGAGTCACAGTTCTTTTTTATAACATTACTGATAATCTTTTGGTCAGTTGGGAATGGGAAGTGCATTGGAGACGCTGTGTGGACAGGCATATGGTGCAGGGCAAATTCACATGCTTGGTGTTTATATGCAACGCTCTATCATTATTCTGTTTGTAACTTGTATCTTGCTCTTGCCAATATATCTATTTGCAACCCCAGTGCTTAAGCTACTAGGCCAAGAATCTCAAATTGCTGAGCTTGCGGGGGAATATGCCATACTAATCATCCCCCAATTGTTTTCACTTTCCATCAATTTTCCCACCTCCAAATTCCTTCAAGCCCAAAGCAAAGTTGATGTGATTGCCTGGATTGGATTTGTGGTGCTACTCATGCATGCTACACTCCTTTGGCTCTTTATTTATACATTCGGCTGGGGTACGACTGGTGCTGCCACAGCCTTTAACCTAACAAGTTGGGTCTTGGCAATAGCTCAGTTTGCTTATGTTGTTGGATGGTGTAAGGATGGGTGGAAGGGATTGTCCTGGGCAGCATTTAACGAAATATGGTCCTTTGTGAGGCTCTCCATTGCCTCGGCCATTATGCTATGTCTTGAAATTTGGTATATGATGAGTATTATCATCCTTGTTGGCCATCTTGACAATGCAGTTATTGCAGTTGGATCTATTTCTATTTGGTGAGTTTACCATAGTCTTTATGCTTCTATTGTTGCACCAGTTTATTCTCTGTGAAATCTTGTTTTAAGTCCTGTCTATTCGTGTCCAAGAATGATGTTTGATATACAATATATGTAGCAAATGGTATAGAAGGCATGATGCAATATATGTTCATATCTCATTCTAATTGATTGTTTTTGTTTTACAGCATGAATGTCAATGGGTATGAAGGCATGTTGTTCGTTGGAGTTAATGCTGCCATAAGGTAACAAGTCTTGATCAGCATTCACAACTTCACGTAGTTTTTGTAGCTCGTCTGTTGCAGTTGAGGTGGTGTTCTGTACATTGTAGTTGTCAAAATGTAGATATGTAGATGAAGGGGCTCATTTATATGCTCATAGAATCTGGAGAAAATTACTAAACTTTATATGCTTCCTGTCATGATTGTCTTTCTTTAATTATGTTACCTCAAAATTTTCATATGACAACAAGGAAGTGGTGGGACTTTTAACTTGTTCGGCTGATTTTGTTTACTTTTTTCATCCTATCCCCTTAGTTTAACCTCATACTCTTCTTTCAACTTATTCACTTCTCTTTCTTGTTTTCCTTGTTTATTTCCCCCCAGTGTACGGGTCTCAAATGAGCTTGGCCTAGGACGTCCAAGGGCCACTAAATACTGTGTCTACATCTCAGTGTTTCAGTCACTCCTAATTGGGCTACTCTGTATGGTTATTGTAATGGTAGCTAGAGAGCATTTGGCCATTATTTTTACTAGCAGCAAAGATATGCAACAAGCTGTTGGTGATCTTTCTTACCTTCTCGGAATAACTATGGTTCTTAATAGTGTTCAGCCTGTTATATCAGGTATCACATTCGATTCACACTAGCTGTTTCTTAGATTTGTATTGCCTTGTTACCATGTTAAGGCGTGAGGTACTTTTGTAGGTGTTGCTGTGGGAGGTGGATGGCAAGCTTTAGTGGCTTATATTAATCTGGGATCTTATTACATTTTTGGACTCCCTCTAGGATTTATTCTTGGCTATGTGGCAAAGTTGGGAGCAAAGGTAAACTTAAGTCTTTGAGTTTCATTAGCAAGTCTATTTGACATGTTGATATTAGGTACACAATCCTTCCCCCTTCCTTACCCACCTAACTTCCCTGTGCATTTTCTTTTTTATGGAGAAGTACTGTCGAACACCACTGATTAAACAAGCTGAATCATATTTATTGGCATTATACCTCATCAAATTTGTTGCTAAAATCTACTTTCTACCGAGTTTATCTTACTTCTGATTGAATAACTTGCAGGGACTTTGGCTGGGAATGATAGCTGGGACATCTTTGCAGACTCTGCTACTCTTGATTGTACTATATAAGACAAATTGGAACAAGGAGGTATGGAGATACTGCAAATAGACTTCTTGATTCATACTTGTGAAGTACTCTATTAATGTGTAGATCAAGTAATGAACAGCACCTGAGGGCAAGCTTCTAGTTGTTAACTAAAAGAACGTAGGGAATTCACATGCATCTAAATGAAAATAGTATTTGAATGTTGAAATTTCGTTTGACACGAAAACACCGTTGACGTTTTGTGAGACTAGACTTGAAAAAACTCTGAATATCTTTTTTCAAACCTCAAATTCTATATTTCAAGATTGAAGTTGAAATAACGAGCCAATTTGATAAACAAACACCTATTTGAAATAATCTTCCATATATTTGGAATCTTTTCTCTTACTGTACTGTAATCGTCTTGCTAGTTTGCCACTTGTTTAGTTGTTTAACAAACTTATCAGCCTTGTAGTTTTATCAGGATAGTAACTAGTATGTTTGGCGTTGTAAGCTATAGTATTTCAATTTGAACTTATTGGTATTGGTCTTAGAGACAAATACTGATTTAGTTACAGAAGTTGTGCTAAGTTAATAACTTAAGACATAAATCATATTAAGCACAATGACTAGTCATGATCATAAACCAAAAGTTTTGTCCAAGGAAAAACATACATGAACTTGTTTGCTTTGAAGTATCTTAAAAGAGGAGCTAAACATGCAGGTTGAGGAGACGAACGAGCGTATGCGGAAGTGGGGAGGTCAAGATTTAGAAATTGAGAAATCCCAGGCTGATCGCCTGATGGTCTGTTGAGAATGGTGCGCCTTAAGGTTGCAGAATGCTAGGAGGAGGGTGATGATAGTAGCCTGCTGTTTGAATTTCAAAATTTGAAACTTGGAAAATTTACCAGCAGCTACCAAATATATTGTGTATGAAAACACATATTACTATGTCCCAGCTAACATCAATTTTGAGACATTCAAGACAGAATTTGTTTTAGTCCAGGTGAACTTCAAAAATCATTCCAGACTCAAACATGTATTGTATTTGGGTATATCGTCTCTTGTTTGATGATGAAACCAGATTTCATATTCCTTTTCCTTTTCTCTTCCGTTATTTGATTACCAATATGTAGACAGACAATACGCTAAAGAATCCAATGATCATCAGATGAAAGTGAATTGGCCTACAAGTTATAATAATTAAGGCAATCTAGACTTCTTATATTGTCATGGCATCCTCACTTGTGTTGTTTCTTTTCCTGAATTAGATGTTCTTGTCCTTGAGTCAAGGATCTAGCAATTATAGCTTCAGTAACTCCTAAGGTACGGTGATACAGTTAGCATACACGCTACCCTCCCCAAGCCACACTTGTATCACACTGACAGTGGTGTTGTAGTACTTCTTACATTGAAAACTTGAACATTATTGGTACATGCTTCAAGAATTTACTCACCTTGAAACCTCAACAATAAGGCCACCTATATAGTCTTTGTAAGTTGGGTACAAGTTAAATAACTACATGTTTTTGGCATTACAATGCAAAGAGCAGACATGAATGCAAGAGGAATAAGACAAATAAATGACACAATACAACCCACACCCTAGTGAATGAAAGTATTTTTCCATATAAAAATCTCAACTTCTTACTTTTTACAACTTGCACCAACCAACCAACATCAGTATTATCAATCTTCCGTCAAAAGTTGAGACACAGATCGAATCACAGTAACATGATAATACTTTAACAAGAAAAAATTAAGAAACCTTCTGTCAAATTGGTAATGCTTTAAATAAAAAATAAGTAACCTCCTCTATTAAAAAACCTGACCACATCAATAAGAAAACTAGCAACTAGGCAGCAACCTTTTGCTTCTTGGGCACCCGATCGATAAGCATCTACAACACAAGCATGGTCTCTTTCATTAGGTTCGAGGGTGACTTGCTCCCTAGGTTTAAGCTGCTCCACTTGCATCTTCTACAGCCTCAGCAGGCACAGTTGAATCTATGTAGTTTGCCTATAATATAGAAGAAAATCTAACCTATGAAAAAATCACAGACAAGGCTTTCCCAGAGTAAAGGGAATTGATCTCGTCCTAGAATCACCAGTTATCTTCACTATATCAAATAATAACTGTAGTATCAAGTGTCTTAACTACAATACAAACCTTAATTGATATAACAAAATGCCCTCCAGCTTTTAAGAAGTGTGATGCATTCAGAGTTAAAATCCTTGCCTGTGAAAGGGTTAATCCAAAATACATTTCATGGATCCACAGGAAAGATTCCGTTGTGAAGATCCCAAAAGAATCAAAAAACAAACTTCTTTTCTGCTTAAGCATTACAAAAGTTTTACCTCTAGCAGACAAACAGATAGACAACTCTTACTGGTGTGGAAAATATAGCAGGTCGAAGCAGCTAATGTAAGTTGATACCGAAATGTAACACCAAACTCGGTAACAATCTATTCGTGATTCAACAGAACATTGAAACGAAACGTATTAATATAGCCATAAAAATCCTTGTCCCTATAGTTATTGTTACTATAAAGCTGAAAAGAATAAGACTCTTCCATCCTAAGTTGCACCACTTTCGATGTAGCAGCCGTGCCAGATTCTCCAAAAATACACTACTTTTGGAGAACTTGACACGCACCTGCCAATATTTTTGAAGAGTCCAAGTAGCGCATCAGAAACTCGATTTTTGCATCACCCATGATATCTTGAAGGGGAATCCGAGTAACTCATCATGTGCTTTTTAAGTAAAGTCAAAGAACAAAAAAAACTCTGAAACCCATTTCAGAAATACAGCACCAGGTTGAACATGAAACAAATGTAACAAGTCAATAAATAGTGCATGCAAATATTAAAAATTTCAAACATACATTGCATCAGAAACTCGGTTTTTGCATCAGCCATGATGTCTAGAAGGGGAATCCGAGTAACTCATCATCTGCTTCGGAAGTAAGTAAAGTGAAAGAGAGAAACTTTTGAAACAACAAGATACCAATTGTAGTCCCAAAGGAGAATAAAGTGTAAGCAGACGTTACTCTTCATTAAGCATGAAGGGACTTCAGTTGAACAGGGTACTGTGTGTAAGGTACAAAATTATATTGAGTAATATAAAAACATCTGTGATTTTATACTAGTTGTAATAATTTAGGGTTTAGGGTTTTGTCGATTTCAAATAGAAGCTTCCACACTGTTTAAAGCATAGCCCAACATTACTACTAATTAAATATTTTGTGGTATATGGTTAGATCTTAAAAATAGCACCATTATGTTTGGTCATCCCCAAATTTTAGAACTTGTATACTTAAAAAGGTTCTAAATATCAATATCAACTTTAAAAACGATATATACAAGATACATTTTGTAATATAATGATCAATAATGTCTAAACAAATGTTTGTAAAGA
Organism: Solanum sitiens; assembly: GCA_016801875.1. Lineage (NCBI taxonomy): Eukaryota > Viridiplantae > Streptophyta > Magnoliopsida > Solanales > Solanaceae > Solanum > Solanum sitiens. The sequence continues at coordinate 197,170 of JABWTJ010000302.1, forward strand.
TCACTATATATATTTTCTCAAAATCTTATCATAAACGATAGTAAAAGTCTAACAGAGATTAGTCTAATATATTGATAAGTTCACGAAAGCATATATAATGCCTCAAAAGTATAGAGTGATAACATGTATAAAGGTCCCTAATATATTACGTTAGCATAGTCATTCCCGTTACATATTACGCTAGCTATAAATGCACCTAGTAACTATATAATTAACAACAACGAATGAAGGATCCAATGCCATGATACAAGACCACGCCATATCACATACAGTATTAAACAGTTTTCAGTATTCTTCACAAAATATAACATATTTGTAAGGAAAAACTACAAAATATAGCAAACATCAATTTATATTTAATGTGTATAGCTACAATTTATTTTTTTTAAGCTATATGGATATACTTACATATTAATTAGCAAATAATTAACCATGAATTGTCAGATTTTTTTTTAGAAAAAGTTTATATGTATTTAAATAACTATTACTAAATAGGAAAGATATCACATAAGCGGCCCCTTGAACTTGCACGCTTTTTCCGTTTAGACACCTTAACAAGAGGCCCTTCCTATTGAACCCTTAAATCACTCAAAAAGTGTACCTATCAAACACACGTGACTGACTTTTCACCTGTCGTGTGAAGCACGCCTTTTGAGCGCGTGAAGTGAGAAAAAAAAAAGGCGATATGTCTGATTTGTCATACTTAACGGTACAATTTCCCCCCTTTTATTTATCCAACCTAAATTCTTCCCTTTTTTTTTTATTTCTAATCTCTTTCTTCTCCATATCTCCATTGTTGCTGCTAGGGATCAAATAATTGAAGAAAATAACTGTCTAAGCTTTGGTACATCATTCCCGAGTTTCGAAAGCTATGTTTGATCTTAAAGTTGGTTTTGGATTATTTCTTGGTTAGAAAAAATGTTTATTAGAGCAACACTTCTTGGATGTATTTCATTGAATATTGCTTACATTCCAAGTTTATTTGGCGGCCCACATAAATCATTCTCGCTCCAAAGAACAAATTGAAACAAAATGATACCTCGCTCCTACACAAAAAATGTACATTTATTCTCACAATCAATACAAAAATACGAGTGTTAAACTGAGGCGGAAACAACAACAAATTAATTCTAAATATCGTATGAAGAATGAGTAACTCTGCAGCTGTTTGTATTGCTGGATCCTCACTAATAGGTTTGCCGTAGTATCTCTGAATTATAGAGATTGTTAATAGTTGGGTTGTCTAAGTAAAACATTTGAAATTATTTCAAAACTCGAATCAGCCGTAGAACACAACAACAATAGCTATTTTCTTCAATCGAGCACGCCGTAGGAAGAATACATGAAGATTAGAGAGATGACTGCAAGGTTTCCTTAGAGAATCGACCACATTGAGCGGAAATCGTGAATAAAATTCTAGGGTTTTTTCAAAATGAATTTTGGGGAATGACTGAGGGGTTGGGTGTTTTACCACGTAGATTAGATTTTTTCACGTAGGAGGGTGTGTATGTCACGCGCTCCATCTTAAAATAAATGCCTCAAACGACAGGTGACAAATCAGCCACGTGTGTTTGATAGGTACACTTTTTGAGTGGTTAAGTGTTCAATAGGAAGGGTCTCTTGTTAAGGTGTCTAAACGGAAAAAGCGTGCAAGTTCAAGGGGCCGCTTATGTATTAAATATGCACGTTTTATGGGGCTATGTTCCCCATACTTACCTTATTCAATATTTTTCTCTTTCAATATATATGTATTAGTGTCTCTTTTTATTATTTTTCCTCCAATTTCCTTCTGATTCAAGATCCTTTGCATGATTATATATCGGTTTTTGTAATTCATCTTCGTTGGGCAGTTTCTAATTGTATCCTTTTTCTCATTTATATGAAGTCTATATTTGTATACATATATATATGTTTCTCGGTTTTCATAGAATTTTGTTTGAAGAAGTTATTTTTACTCACATTCAAATACATAATTTAATTATTTTAAAATTCACTTTGACATAAATGACGTAATATATGAGTACATTTCATTCTCTTGATACACATATAATTGTGTTTGAATGTTGAACATAATGGAATACATATACATTTGGATACTTGTTATTTTTCATGGATTGTCCAATTAGAAATGGAAGTATATCTGGATACATTAATACATTACATAGATTTGAATGTATATGTATACAACACATCTATATGTTTTTTTGCATAGAATGAAATATATATACATTTGGATGATCGTTTGTAATATAGTTCATTGTCATTTTTTTCTAGATTGTCCAATTGTATTGATATGTCAACACAATTGTACTGAGCAATCTTAGAGATACAATTATGCTTATAGTGTATTTGAAATCAAAACAAACAAGATTCATTCAGAATTACAATAAATCAATTTAACTAAAGAAATGTAAATGAAATACCTTTACGTTTGAACAAGAACAATAGCGACAATGAAAATTTGTATACAACGTATTCAATTTTTTAAAAAAGTAATTCGAATATGAAAGTATACACATTGACTATGTAATCATTAGTTGTTAATGTAATAATGGAAAGTTGTCAATTTCAGCACATAATTAATGGGAATCAATTAACTTATTTAATTCACTATAATTCTAATTGTATTACTATATAATTTAAAAAAACACAAAAATACAACTAGATATTCATATAAAGTATAGTCATTTTTAGTAAATAACATACTAATAGCTATTAAACTTTAATAACCCTATAAATATAGTCATTTATGTAAGTGATCGAAAATCACTAATTTTGTCAAACACAAGCTTGTGCCAACACATGAACCTAACAGATAAAGCACATCTTTTTCAAATCAAATTTGAAAAATAAGAACCAAAGCTTAAAATCTCGCTTACCTTGTTAAAAAAGAATTTCCCCAAACTTGCAACGGATAGAATACTAACCAAACAACCTCTAATAGCCTTAATTTAAACAAAAATATTAATTAATGACACCTATTATATTAGTTGAGGTCAAGCCTCAATATCACTTATTTTTGGGAGTGTTGGGTTTTATTTGCCCTGATTTCTTACCATAAATAGGTTTTTCTTTTAGGAAAAGATTTTTGAATTAACTAATCATTTTTCATGTAGGAAAAGGTTTAGGACTCTATAAATAGAGACATGTTCCTTCTAACTTAATTAGCATTCATAATGTAGTCTTAAGGGCTTTGAGAGTTTTGGTTAGGGGGAGAATTTGTGGGTCACAAGCTTGATTATCACTTGTGTGAACCTCCCATGTATTCCGAGTGAATTGGTTGAGGTTGTTTCTCTCTGTATTTTGTACTTTCATATTTATAGTGGATTGCTCATCTCCTTTGTGGACGTAGGTCGATTGACCGAACCACGCTAAATCTTTGTGTCTTTTGGTGTATTTCTCGTTGTCTTCTTACTCGTAGTCTCTCGAGGTTTGCTTTGCTAGCTTCCGCGTTACACCTGCTTATTTCGGTTCTAACAAGTGATATCAGATCCAGATTCAATGATGGAGTCAGGTTCAGTGGTTCGATAATCGATGATTGAACCAGGTTCGAAAGAGGTGTTCATCTTGACGGGTGTAGTTCTCGCAGCAACGTTTTTGACAGTAATGAAGATTTTTGTTGGAGAAATTGTTTCAGAGAGGTTCTCTGTGGTTGAGACATAAATTTTGCGAAGGAGATTATGGAGAGGAGAAGCAAGTTGTTGAAGATTAAGTGAAGAAGGTGGACAAATTTATTTTGTCAGAAATTAAGGCCAAGGGGGAGATTTGTTGGGTTTTATTTGCCCTGATTTCTTACCATAAATAGGTTTTCCTTTTAGGAAAAGATTTTTGATTGACTAATCCTTTTTCATGTAGGAAAAGGTTTAGGACTCTATAAATAGAGACATGTCCCTTCTAACTTAATTAGCATTCACAATGTAGTCTTAAGGGCTTAAAGAGTTTTGGTTAGGGGGAGAATTTGTGGGTCACAAGCTTGATTATCACTTGTGTGAACCTCCTATGTATTCCGAGTGAATTGGTTGAGGTTGTTTCTCTCTGTATTTTGTACTCTCATATTTATAGTGGATTGCTCATCTCCTTTGTGGACGTAGGTCGATTGATCGAACCACGTTAAATCTTTGTGTCTTTTGGTGTATTTCTCGTTGTCTTCTTACTCGTGGTCTCTCGAGGTTTGCTTTGCTAGCTTCCGCGTTACACCTGCTTATTTCGGTTCTAACAGGGAGTTCATTTCTCTAAAGTCCAATAACAGGAGTAGGGGTGTACACAGGTCGGCTTGGCTCGGTTATTGATCAAAATCAAAATTAAATCAACTTAATCGATTTTAAAATTATCAAAACCAAATCAAATATAATATACATATATGGATTTGGTGGTTATCAGTTTCGATTTTATTTGGTTATTTAGTTATTAACCACACACAAAAGTAAAAGAAACAATTCATTCAAAATGTGGAAAAAGTGACAACAATCCATTCAAAACGAAAAATAGTTAGAGTGACTTAAATTATTGAACTTTTGATCACTAAATTTACTATCAATAAAGCTTTAAAATTCACTATATTGACCTAAAATGAAGAGACAATAACATTTTCAGTCCTACAAAGAATTTCATATACACTCATATACATGAAATCAATAAGATAAATGATTTCATCTTGGAATTTTGCTTTCAATAAGTAAATTATATAGAAATTTTAATGAAAATATATACAAGATCTTTAAAATTGTTTATAAAAACAATATATTAAGTATGTATATTAATAAGAATATATGTTTATAATTTATCGGTTCAGTTCGATTATTTCTTCAGTTTTTCGAATAAAATCAAAACCAAATCAAATACTATCGATTTTTAAAAATCTAAAGTCAAATCAAACCCAAATAAAATCGATCTAATTCAATTTTCGATTTAGATTAATTTTAGGATAAATTACCTATATACACAAGATTATTTAACATATTTTCTATTATTCCCTATCTTTTTTTAATATTACTAAAATCCCTTTTTTTACTCCACTAAACCCAATTAACAGATACATAACAAATTTTTTTTCCTAACCCAAGTTTATCTCTCCTCTTTTCACTCCTTAAATCACTCCCTTTTTTACTCTCACAATCTTATCAGTTTATTCTCTCATTGCAATTTTAAATTTTAAGATCTTCTCTCTCCAGTCAATATTCATCTAGTATTGTTTCAAATTTTTTCACTCACAATGCATACTTTTTTTTTTGTTTTTTCTTCATCAAAATTGTGATACATTATGGATGATACACCTTCATTTAGTATTGAGATTATCCAGATAATATCATCTAACACTAATCGCATTATGATTACGAAAAGATTAATTGGGCAGAATACTGATCTAAGAAATTACATATTCCTTTCGTAATGGCGACAGTAAGCTTTAAGAAGGTGAAGAAGGATAGTCAATCTTCTTCAAAAGCGTAGTCGATAAAATCTCAAAAAAGAGGTGTCAAAAAATCGCATCAAGCAATATCTCGACATCCTTTACCTAAGGTTAGATTTTATCAATTTTGTGATCGTTAAACTTGATTTTATTAGTTCAATAATTTTATGATACATTAATGATTCAATAGTTTTTTTAATGTTGTAATTTAACAGGATTTAGTTAATTTTGTAGATGATTTTGTGTTTATCGAAAATGATTGCTCCATCTCAAACATCCCTCTTCCTAATGTAATTACACGCAAGATCTTGATTGGAGAAGTGAGAGGAAGTTGAACAACTTTGAAGCCAGAAGAAGCTTTAGCAACAATTATAGCCTTTTGAAGATAAACATTCATTGAAAAGAGGGGTGGAAGTGAAGGGAAGTAGAACATGTTGCTAAACATTCAATGTATCATACATTATTATGTATCTTATTGTTTTATAACTAAAAGTCTGTTCATCGTGTTCATAGTTTATCATTACTAATTTTTTTGATATTTTGATGTTCAACTTTGTCTGATACTGATAATGTCTTTATTTCAATTTTATGATACATTATATTAACTTTTACCAAACAATAATGTATCTAAAATCATAAAATTAAATAGTCAAAAAGAAATTCAGTAAAGATTGATACATAGATAAATTTTACCTTCCTGCATGATATGCAACCTTATTATAAAAATACTGTACTGAAAAGGCTAAGGTAGGATACGTTAGTGAAAATGAGGATCCACCAAGGCACAAAAGTCAATTCACAGCGCCAACTCAAGACGATTTGGTTAATATTGAATAGAGATTATCTATCGGTTGTTAGATACTTTTTATAGTGTTATTACTTTTGAGATACATTAACTCTAGTTTTTTTTTGTTATTGTTTTAAGATACTCGTATTCAAGTATCAGAGTGCTTCTCAAAAAAGTTGTTTATTTTGACTTTAACTTTCACTATTTTTAATTGTTATTTACAGTACACATTTGTCTGATATAAATGATACAAAATTTGAATAAAACCAAGTATTAGATTCATTAATGCATAAACACAGAATATTATTTCTTCTCATTAGCTTTAGTTAGTTATTGATTGTCGATACATTTTGACACCTAACCAATGCAATGTATTTTATAACTTGATTGTTGATTCAATTATGTATTTACTGGATAACTTAGTTCTAGTTAGTTGTTTATTCATTCATGTTGATACATTAAATAATTAGTTGTAGTTAGTTCTTGATACATGTATCTTATTGATAAATAAATTCTTACATATTGTGATACATTTATAGATGCACTTTATTTATTTTACATACTACTTTTTTACAATCTTATCATATCAAATACATTATTTTCAACGAGATCATGATACATTATATAAAAATGTATCAGAACCATATTAAGTGGTACCGACTTTAAACACAATCTCTGATACATTATTATTAAATAGCTAATGATACATTATTTTAAAAAGGTGTATAAAACATCAAGTGTTACAAAAATGAACACAAGATTAAAAATCATAACATTTCAATTTATTGTATCAAATTTCACTACCTAATAGTAAATTGTAATGTTTTATGAAGGTAAAAGTAAAAAAGGTAAAAAGTTTAAAACATATAATCTTTAATGTATCAGAAGCATAACAATAGTTCCAAAAAAGAGTTTTTCAATCTTCTTTCGAAAAAAAAGTACAAGTTCTTCATTTATAACATTCTTGTCCATAATGTACACAAATGTTTGTGTTTGTGCTTATCTTTCCATTATATCTCTTTTCCCTTCTTTTTTTTGGTCGTCCAGTCATCTTTTTGTACCAAGGTGGCAAGACAATTTCTTTCAAACTAAATTTTGATATTGATTTATCGTCCTTATCCGACATTGAAATCATTGAAACTTCATTCTTAGTTGTTGATGCAGCTGGTTTGTAGTAATCAGAGCGGGGATATGTATCTCTGTGATGTTTTTGCTTTTCACCACAACAATTGCGTGCTCACAAGGTATACAATTACATATTTTTCTCTCAAGACAAACAATGTATCTTCGTCCACCTTTATACACTTAATAAATAAATATAGAGGATGAAAAACCTGCACACATACATTTGAAATTTAGAGATACATCACATATCAATTAACTCAATTTAAGATACACAACGGCCTAATGATAACTAGCCCCAGATACATGATAATTTTTAAATTGATACATACCTTCATATATCGATTAGAAAGTTAATATACTGATACATTAAAAAAAAAAGAAATTCATATGTATCTGATACGTTATTATAACAACACATTATCTCACATCTATAAAATTTCTTTACATATGCATCAAACTAGAACTAAATCAAGTTGAAAGTAAAGTATCATGATTTATATATGCACACACAAATTCAATAATCAAAAAAGAAATGCATATGTAATCGATACGTTATACTAATAGTATAGTAACTCACAGATCTGCAAAGCCATAACATATACGTCGAAAGTTTTAATGTATCAAGTTCTAATTAGTAATGTATCATGACTTATCGGTCAATATACAAATTCATGAACGAAAAAACAATGATTAAAGCACAAAAATTGTGTTACATACCTTTTGTTATCAGATCTGTCAATCCGAAAATTGAAGTCATGCTAAATAAACATTACTATTTTTGTCCAAACTAATTATAAAATAACAACTTTCAATTCGTTTTATATTTGGAATCCGACATCTCACAATGGTAAGCAATTACCAACACAAAAATAAAAATTCCAAGAATCTTGGCAAAGAAACCCAGGTTCTGATCGGCAACCTTTGAGATTTGTGTAGAATTTAAAGAATCCAAAAGTTACGATCTTCAATTTTTCTTCCGTTGAGAGTGTCAAAAATCAAAATATTCATTATGTTTCTTATCAAAAGTTTTGAAAATCCTATTCGAAAATTTCTTCGCTGAAACAAAGATAAACATGAACAGAGATTTTGAATTTTGAATTGAATTGATTTGTTATTTTAGATTTATGTTTATTTGATTGACACAATAAAGAGGATCTGGATAACGTAAATTATGGGATTTTGATTTAATTTTCTGATTTGTTTTCCTTTTTAAGCGCAACAAACACATATATATGTATCACAATCAATGTATCCGACAAGTAATTATGTATCCGGATTGTTGATATTTTAGGGAATTTTTGTAAAATAGAAAAGAATAGGGATAGAATGTAATTTAGGATTTACACTATAGGATTTATGTAAATTATACTTAATTTTATCCAAACCATGAACACCCCTAATTAAAGGTTCTAAATATTTTGAGTTAGGTTGATTGTTAAATTTTCTTTTTCAATTAAAAAAAATGGCAACTAGTATAAAATGAGGGGGTCCCAAGCTATGGTCGTTACTCGTTCACCGCAACTTTTTGTTGATATTAGGTCTCTAATCAACTTTTGATGTGACGAATGGATAAAGTTATTTTTTCTTAATTAAACTTTTTGTATATAGAAAAATTATTGATATAGAGCGTTTCGCTTTTAATGGAATCTTATATAGTGCGAATTTAATATAATTAAATTCTAATATAAATATCGTATACCAAATATTTTTAAAAAAAATAAAAGTCAATACGTGCATTGATAAAATGTTTTGGTTTTTAAAACCTACGGTGGTAGGTGGCCTTCAGTTTCAAAATCATCATGTATTTAAAACTGTTTTATCTATTATGTCTAAATGTTTGAATAAAGAAATTCTAAATCAATGCAAAATTGGTTTTAGTCCAAAAATCAACTTTGACTTAAAAGTAATTCTTCTATAATTAATTTTCTAATTCTATTGCCTCTACTCCAACTACGAAGAAATTTGTCATGATTCCAATTTCCAAGTATAAAAAGAATATGCCCGCATGTGACAAACAAGTGAATTTGAATAGGTTAGTTTTACATATAAAATGAAGTAAAATAATCACAAATAGATATATTTTGTTTATCTTAATTTATATAACTAATTTTCCTTTCTTTTATAATCTGTAAAAATAATAATAATAATAATATATTTGTATATTTAATAACAATTCAACTTAAAATTATTCATTTTACTTTTAATAAAATAATTTACGATCAGACAAACATCTCTCATTTATTTTAGATAATAAAAGAAAAAAAAATCTTAATATTCGTATCAAGTTAAATTAATTTACATAAAATCAAAATGAAAGAGTATATTTTTGCGACAATTAATTAAACAAAGATAAAACTTATTCGCACCAAATGTTTACACCAAGGTCAATACATATCTGTCATGTGTTGAGACTTATTATTTGTTTTACTTTATTAAATAACATAATAATGAAAATTATATTAACTTGATATAAATATCGATACAGATAAATTTTTTCTAGTAAACACTCAAAAATATACATGTAGAACATCTTTTCTCTATAACATTGCATTTATTCGATCGATTTAAAATTTATCATCAATAGACAATAGTATACCCAATATTAATGATTTACCAGAATATTAGTTAATGCTTCCATGTTCTCATTATTCCCTTCTTCTTTTTCACAATGATTCGTACTCACTCACTAACTTTATTGGGCGTAAAAAATAAGTACTCTTAAGAATATTACTTAACGGTAGCTTAATTAAAAGTCATCATCGCCGTAATCACCATCATCGTCGGCGAGATCTTCCTCCACTTTCTCCGCCGCATCTTCCGCTATACTATCCTCCAAGTGATCAATACCCTCTGCTATCGCCACTCCACCCAATACCCCCGCTACTGCACCCACTGCCAATCCTGTTCCCATTCCAAATTTACTCTTCTTCTTCTCCTCTTCGTAACCATAAACACCACCTGCCTGCCCGTAATTACCCACACTCGGCTGCCCGTATTCTGCCTGCCCGTAACTCCCTTGGGCAGGCTGCCCGTAAGGCGGAATTGGGGCCCCATAATTATAAGGCTGGGCCGGAGGGGGCACACCGTACGGAGGTGCGTAATACGCATCCCGCGCACGATAGCGTGGGTCGCGTACGGTAACCTGAACTTCTACCTTCCCTTGAGGACGGCCAGAAGGGCGTTTGAGGTGGAGCGTACGCTCCACCTCACCGCCTATCCCAGCCTCATCTACGACTTCGCTAAGAGGGATCTTAGCGGATCCGATGAGAGGCTTGGTGTCCTCTTCAGCGCCAACAGCATGAACAATATCGATATACAATACGGATTCATCAATCGGAGAATTCAAAGGAATAACGAGTTTATCATTCCAATAAGGGGAAGTATCACCATCTTCATCGACTTTAGTGGAGCATTTAGCATAAGGATCAACCCAGATAACTGCGTATGGTTTGAGAGGACCATAACGCCAGTTGATGTTCTTCAAATCTTTGGCTGAAGTTATTTTTACTTCAACTTCGTAACGTGATCCCATTTTCACAGAAATTTTTTTGAAAGTCTAGAGTAATCTAGAAGGAACTATATATGTATTTGTTGAGCAAATAATAATAATGGTTGAGTATTTATAGCACGTAATCTGAATGGTTTGACGTTTATGACAAAGCAACCAATTGATTTTGTTTATTTGAAGTTCCATTTCCGTCCTCTTGCTTTTATATTGAGGTAATAATAACATGGTATGGAGACTTATGTATTTTTTTATTATATTGATATGAAATATTTAATTTTTAAAAATTTAAATTTAAGTAAATAATTAGTTGAATTTATTCAGAGTAAAAGATATCATATAGATTAAAATAGGAGGAATATTCTTCGATTATGTATTCATTGTGATGGAATTTTAGTAAAAATTAAATGTGAAAATTAAGATATGTATCCAATAGAATGATCTAATTTGATGCGCATCTTTTACATTGATTATTCAACATTATTAAAGTAAACATCTACTATTATTTATTTATATTTAGAAAAACAATGTAGTGTTTATACCTTCACCAAGAAGAGTCTAGGCCAAACTGGGTGGTGCCATGGAACAAGCAAATAAAGATTAGGGTGAGGCGTAAGTGGGCACAGGCTTTATCTTAGCATTGGTGGTTGTTATTTGAAAGGGACATTACCTGAATTTTGTGTCAAATAATTGTAAAGTTAATTTGAGTATTCCTATAAAATTGTGATTCTCTAGATATACACGGTATAAACACGGAGGGATCTTTGTCTGTTTTCTGACTTAGACTAAAAAATCATATTTAGTTCATTTTAAAAAAAATAACATTATTTTCTTTTTAATCTGTTTTTAAAAAAAGTTTTTTTTTATTACAATTTAATTTCAGTTTTTCACATATGTTTAAGGTCACAGGATCAAAGAGCAATTTTGTATATATTTGACCTAACTTTAATTTAGAATCAAAATATAAAAGTCTACTTTATATTTTTAAATTTCGTATCAAGTCAAATCAGAGATTTATATTTTTAAATTTCATGTTAAATCAAATCAGATCGTTTTTTATAAAATAGAGAGAGACTACTTTGCGAGTTTTTTATGCCTCATCAAAAAGAGACGCGTGTAGGAACCACTCTCCATTGTAGGTAATAAGGTCAAATTAGAATTGTAGTCCATAACGTAGGCTTTATTTTATGAAAAAAATCTTCTTTCTCTAACGGATCTTCGAGAAACCCTCAACAATTTTTTTTGTAATATCCAACTAGTCCTAAAATGTTGTTGCATAACTCTGTAGAAGTATTAGTCCATGTCAAACTCCAATTACTTCTATTTTATTTAGATCAACTTGAATTCCATTGCATGTCATCATATGTCCTAAAAATTAAATCAAGCATTAGAACTCACATTTTGAGAATTGGCATAAGCTCCCATTTCTCTAAGAGGTCGTTTGGTAAGAAATATTAATAGAAATAGTCTATATATTATGTATCTTACTTTCTCTATCCAATATTGTTTGTCAGGTTACGCTTTTTGAAAGTCAATTTTGACTAATTTTTAAAGTTAAATTATATCACATTAATTCGATATTTTAAACAAAAAAATTAGATATTCTAAAACTATATGAAAATTACTATGAATTCTAATTTTTTGCATATTAATATGATGAAAAAATATATCTTAAAATGTTAGTCAAACTTTTTATAGTTTGACTCAAAAAATAAAAACCATGACAAACAATACCGGACGGATGAAGTATTATTTAGTAATGTATTTAGTAGGAATTTTGGTTCTATGTATATATTAGTTTAGTAGGAATTTTGAATCTATGTATAGATTAGTTATACTTTATACATGATATTATAGGATGTATAATTAATACCTTCTATTTGAGGATATTAATAATACATACTAAGATTTAATATCATGAGATCAATCTAATGTGAAAAAAAGACCTCATATCATTTTAATTATTTTATTTATTTTATGTTTTATATTTATACTAATAAATTTATTTAAATAAATTAACTCACAAATTTAATTTTATTATTTTGAGAAAATTGCTTGTTGCTAAATAAATTCAATACAAACCGATTCAATATTTTGATATGTAAATTATTTAATATTTACTAATTTTTAAAAAATAAATATATATATTTGTGATTTTAATTAAATGTATTATTTGTTTGATATATATATGTGATAAGAAAATGAGGTGCTAAACACCTCCACTAGCTTTCACGTGAAAATGGAGGAAAGGGTACAACAAATCAATAAAGTGATGGGTCATGTTTACTCACTTGTGGCGTATTTCATTAAACAGTCTCTAATTAATGTTACGTATATATATGTTAGACTTTAGCAACTCGTTGCTCATATTTTTCATTAGTTATTTATAATGGTCCAAAAAGGTTATTTTTGAGAATTTTAAATATTTGTCTAACTAAAGTTAAGTAATTGACGATTAATTATTAAATAATTAACTTTAATTAATATTTAATGGGTTAAGTTTATAATTTGTTTTACACCATAGTTACACTTGATAGAAAAATGACACTATTAAAAAAATTGGATTTAGCGACAAATTTTTTGTTGTAGCTAAATAACAAATTATGTGTTGGATGTTTAAATGTGTGAATGAAAAATGAAGAGTTGCGACTTTTATGAAAAGTTTTGACTTTTATAAAAAGTTGTGACTTTTATGAAAAGTTTTGAATTTTATAAAAAGTTGCAATTTTTATAAAAGGTGATGACCTTTCCGAAAGATTGTGACTTTTCCAAAGGTTTGTGACCTTTTCGTTAAGGCACAATAAGAACTTTTTCGCACTACCATTTATTTTTTATAAATTGAGGGATTTCCTTTCACTTTAGTTGACCCAATTTCTAGACTTCTTCTACTATTACTAAATCTAGTTATCTAAGTGTACTTTATTGTCGTTGAGTAGCTCGCTGACACTAACGTTTTGGGTATCAATACACTGGTGATTGAGATTATTCTATCATGGGAGGACATATTCCAAAATCAAACCTCGGATACTGAATAATTTTCTTAAAGGGACACTGTGCATTCAGTGGGCTTGATCTTCTTTCTTTTCCAGATTTTGGTATGTGTTACAAATTTTAGATTTGTGAATTAATTTTTGTTCTTCTATTTTTCACCGATTCATTAAACTTTGGTAACTTCGTATTTTCTGTAAAGTTTTTTGAGTCAGTAAAAAATTTTAAACATAGATTTACAACAATTCTTCTTTAAGAAAAATATTTCGTATATTTTTTCTTATCTGTTTCTGATCCTAGTTTCTCTACTTGTTTTAATTTTCTCGTTCTGAAAATTTTCTTAAACTTTGTTGTGTCTTACCAAGTTCTTCAAAGTTTTGTTAAAGTATCTTAGGAATACAAGATGAACAACAATCTTAAGGAAATTATTACAATGTTAGTATTTCTTGTATTCTACTGATTGAGAGAATCTGATCATGGAAGTAGAAGAAGATAAATGCATTACTTCTCCATAATTCATTATTTTTTTAGCATTGTCGAAGTGAGAATGTAACAGAAATATTGGTGGTATTCCAGTTAAAGATTACACCAAGTAACCTTCTTATTATTTATCTTAGGAGGAAAATAGTTTCTAAAGGTTAACAATTCATGTGTGTCTTTGGAAAAGTTTATGCAAATCATATGTTTTTTTGAATGAATTTTCATTGGTAAATAATATTGCTTTTTAAAATTCACTAGTTTGCAGAATAAGATATGCATATTTTTGTTTGATAAAATAGTATGCCAAAATGTTATTGTTGGAAGACTATTTGAAAAGAAAAACATATCTATGTGATAATTTAAGAATATGTTTTATTCTATTTGGAGAAAAAGAAACTTTTGTAGTTTTATACTCCTTGTGAATTTGATTGTGTCTAATCGTTGTAGATTAAAAATTTGTGTAGTTTTCTATTCTGAATAAAGGACTATGAAATTTGTTTGAAGAATATGAAAACTTTATCTAATTAGTCAGTGTTGTACTTTTGATTTTCTACAAACTTCATTGTTACATAGAAACGAATTGTACAAAAGTTTTTGTCCTTATTGTTAATTAGTATTCTAAATACTAAGTGGTATGCTTATTTGTGATAGAGAAAAAACTATAGTGACTTAGAGTTTGTGATTTTGTGCCTCTATGGAATGAACTTTGACACTACGTAATGATTTTCAAAGAGAATTGAAGCAATATAATTCTTTTGTAGAATAATATTTTCAATAGATGTTTCATACTGCCAATGACATTTTGATGGTCTGGGAAAATATGTGGAAAACTATTTTTAAATACTTGAAAAATATTTTTGAGATCGCATTTAAAATGTGGGGGTTCTTTGCCTATGATAAAGATAAAAATAAACTTGGTGTTTAATTTAATTTTGGAGCACAATATATGAAATTCCATAATACTTTGTATTATGTTAGACCCCACAAAATTCTTAAAGTATAGGGAAAATACATAAAATCCCTCCTAAACTTGGCACGAAAACTCGCTTTAGTACTTAAACTACACGGGTAATTATTTACCCCCCCTAATCTCTTTTCAAGTGAATTAAAATACACCCTAATATAATAATACCAGTCTCACAATGGCAAGTGCATTTCACACGCGCCATGTCATTGATACGTCAGCGCCACCTCAGCGTCACGTCATTGCCACATCAGAATCCCATTCCACATATTTAAATTTTGATTTTTAATTCTTTTTTTGTTTCTTTTTATTTACTCACAATTTTAGAAAGTAAAAAAAAAATCTCAAAAATAAGAATTAATATAAGAAAATAAACCAATTGAAAGAGATTCAAAATCTCAAAACCAATCTCTCAAGAACACTCAATTTTTAAGAAACAATAAAACAAATAAATAATAACTACTAAAATTTAATTTGAAATGAAAATTTGTAGAATTTCATTGAAAATAGCTTCAAGTTCATCACATTCAAACCTTGCCATAAATGCTAATATTAATTTGAAGCAAGAACAAATTGATGACTTTTCCAATTTTTTCTTGTTCATCACATTTTTTGAATTTATTGATAGAAATTAAAGGAAGTGAGGGTGGGATGGATCTGTCTTGTAGGAGAAAAAATATGAAAAGTATAACAAAGAAAAAGAAGAAGAAGAAAAGTGTGAAGCACCGAGATTGGAAGACAAATAAAGAGGGTAGGAATGGGGGTTCGTTGGGGGTGGGGGTGTCGAAGAAGAAGAAAGGGTAGTGCAAGTGGTGGATGAGGGCGGGAGGGGTGAATTGGGTGTGAGCAAGATGAAAGGACGGGAGGTGGGGGTGGGGGTACTAAAGGTTGGGGGTAGGGTATGAAGAAGATGAAGAAAAAAAATATTATTGGATAAAATGAAAATAATTGGGGTCCACTCATTCTTTTTTTTCTTATTTTTTAATCTTTACGCACCTCATTTTTTTTTATTTGCCATGTCAGCAATTTGGGTGTATTTTAATTCGCTTGAAAAGAGATTAGGGGGGTAAATAATTACCCGTGTAGTTTAAGTACTAAAGCGAGTTTTCGTACCAAGTTCAGGGGGGATTTTATGTATTTTCCCTAAAGTATATTTGGTATTGTAGTTGTTAAGTTTTTCTATTATTAGTAAATGGTGTGATTAGTATGAAACTACCAAATTATATATGTACTTGTTTAAAATAATTGTGTTCTTTTATGAAAGAGTGTCACATAAAATGTGGTGGTCATGAAAAGATATGTCTATTATAATTAAAGCATTTGCATAGACATGAATATTGGTGAATAGTCATTTGTTATGTTTTGTAAAAGAAACATTTGGACTATATTGCCTTTATTGGACCCGATGAAACTTTTTTCATGGGTGATTTTATACTAATAAAATTAAAAGTTATGAAAGAGTCCTTTTGAAAAGGACATTTGACAAGGTGGTGACTCTAAACAATGTTTGTATCACATAAGATTGTAAGAAATAGGAACAAAATATTAGTGAGAAAAAAGCTCTCGCGAAGAGCTTTTCAAACTCAATATTTTTATTTGTTCTTACTTGCTTGAGTCAAAGATTGTGACATGAACATTTGGGGCATGTCAATTAAAAATCTTGTAAGAAAAGTGATCAACTTAGAAGTTTTGTCTAACTTTGAGTGCAATAAATAAAAATGTCATGTTTGTGTGGAATCTAAGTATGTTGAACATTCTTATAAATCTGTTGAAAGGAATTCTAATCCCTTAGAGTTGATTTACACTGACATTTTGATATGAAGTCAACACCATCTCGTGGTGAGAAAAAGTATTTGATAACTTTTATTGACAATTGCATTTGATATGGATATGTATATTTGCTGAATGGTAAGGATGAAACAATAAAAACGTCTCGACAAAATATAAAATCAAAGTTGAAAATCGATTGGAAAATAGATAAAAAGTGATAAAAATGGAGAGTATAAATCTCCTTGTGAAGAAATATGTTTGGAAAGTGGAATTATACATTAAATTGTTGTCTTATTCACCTCAATCTAATGAAAAATCAAACATTGAAAGAAATAATGGATGCATTATTTATAAATTTGGATTTTACCACAAAACTTGTGGGGAGGAACTATCCTTACTGCAAAAGGGAATAATAAAAAGTTTTATCTTTTCGGAAAGAAATCAATTTTGTTTGTTCAGGACACAATCTATTCCATATGAGAAATGGAAAGAAAGGAAATCCAACTTGAAATATGTAAAAGTGTGGGACTGTCTAGCCAAAGTCCAAGTTCATATTCGTATAAGGATTAAAATAGAACCTAAGACTGTGGACTGTAAATTAGACTTGAGTAGTCTAGTGAAAGGTCTAAACGACCTTGGAAAGAATGAAATGAGAATATACTTATTAAAGAGATTTAAAAGCGTATAAAATGTCAAGGGACATCTACTACCTTCGAATGTTTTTTTGTAACATTTCTTGTGTCTTATGTGGACTCATCATTTTGGACAAATGGTGTCAATAGTGAGATTGATTCAATCTTGAGCAATCCTATTGGAAGTTGGTTAATCTTCCTCCAGGAAATAAACTTTTGGGTTTAAAGTGAATCCTCAAAAGGAAAATGAAAGTCGATGGAACTATTGACTAATATAAAGCAAGATAAAAAACAAGATCTTGATCTTTTCGCCACATACTCGCCGATAACTAAAATTACATTCATTTGGATGTTAATTATGTTACGTGTGGTATATGACCTCCAAATTCCATAAATGAATGTGAAAATAACTCTCTTAAATAGAGAATTGAAGGAAGAAATTTACATGGAACAACCCGAGGGTTTTGTGGTTCTTGATAAATAAAAGAAAGTATGCGAACTTGTTAAGTCACATTATGGACTAAAACAAACACCCAAACAGTGACATAAGAAATTTGACCTAACCATGTTGAAAAATGGATTTAAGAATGATGGAAGTGATAAATGTGTTCACATCAAAATCATAAGATCATTTTTTGTTTGTATATTGGTGATATGTTGATCATCAATAGAGACACTAATGACATAAATGCTACTGAACGTATGCTAGAAAACAAGTTTGGAATGAAAAATCTTGGAGTTGCTGATGCGATCTTAGGTATAAGAATCCTTAGAACTCCATAATGTTTAGCATTTTCATGGTCTCATTGCATTAAAAAGGTACTTGACTAGTTCAAATATTTGAATTTCAATATTTTCAAGTCTCCAATAAATGTGAGCTTTGCATTTTAAAAGAGTGAAAGCAAAAGTGACTCACAATTGGATTGTGCTAGAGTATTGGAAATATAATTTATATCATGAAGTGTACGCGATTAGATATATCATTTGTTATTAATGAACTGAGTCAGTTCACGAGTAATCACAATCGAACTCATTGTAACAATGAAAAGAGTTTTGGAGTATTTAAAAATACTTAAAATTATGTCTTGCATTATAACAATATCCAGCAGTATTGAAAGAATATAATGATGCAAATTGAATCATCGGACAAATAAAGTAAAATCCACTAGTGAATATGTATTTACTCTTGATAGAGGAGCGGTCTCTTGAAAATATTTCAAAAGAGACATATATCGCTGGCTCTACAATGATTTTTGAGCTAGGTGCTCTAGATATAGTAGGTGAATAAGTTGAAAGACTCCAAACTTTCTCGATAGATATTGTTTCTTGGCCCAAACCATTGTCATTAGTATGCTTACACTTGGATAGTCAAGATGCAACAGGTAGGGCATGGAGCATGATGTATAACGGAAAGTCTCGTCGTATAGGACATAGAATGATACCGTTAGAAAACTACTTTCTAGTGAAATTATCATAATTGACTATGTAAAGTCAAAGGATAATGTGTCGGATCCACTTTCAAAAAGGCCTAACTAGAGAGAAAGCTTAAAGACCATCTAAGAGAATGAGTTTACGACTTCGGACAAGTCATCATGACAGTAACTCTATCTAGGAGACTGAAGATCTCAAGAGCTAGATTCAAGGAGAAAAATAAAATTGTGACTGACGGTTCAGCATTTTCAACCAACTCAATCTATTCTCATGATAAAGACAATGCTCAGAAACAAGGATACAACATTAAGGCTTGTTAATAAGTTAATAAAGGGTAATGATTTTAATGATTTACTAAGTTTGGTAGATTTGACCAAATAATGTATCTTATGTGATAACATGGTTAGTTATCACCTATGTGAGTGTGAAGTGTAAATCCGCTTCAAAGAGAATTATTGTCAAAATTCTATTCTGTATACACTCATGAAATCAGGAGGTGTTCATGGCTGAAACGAACACAATCGTAAGAACCATAAATGGTAAAGGGTTAATTGTGTGACATATTCTTGTCTAGGTATGCACCAAAATTCGACGATTTATAGATATCGCATCTACCGATTGACCGAGTATATCAAACATATGTTAACTGCGAAAAGTCCAAGGGGAAACCTACTTATCCAAATGCAATTAAATCTTGCTTGTAAAGTACACATACTTGTCCGTTTCTTTGTCTTGGAGTCATTCCTCATTCATGCGGGGGATTGTTGGATGTTAAAAGGTGTGAATGGAAAATTAAGAGTTGTGACTTTTATGAAAAGTTGTGACTTTTATGAAAAGTTGCGACTTTTATGAAAAGTTGCAACTTTTATGAAAGGTGATGACCTTTCCGAAAGATTATGACTTTTCCAAAGGTTGTGACCTTTCCGGTAAGTCACAATAAGAACCTTTTCGCACTACCCTTGTTTTCCATAAATTGAGGGATTTCCTCTCATTTTAGTTGAACCAATTTTTGGACTTCTTGTACTACCACTACTAGAAAACATGCCTGTAGCAACAATTATTCAGCAACAGTTAAATATGTGTTGCAATAGATACTCATTCGCAACGATTATAACCTTTGCAATAGACAACTGGACCTAATGAAACACTTTGAGAATTAAATCGTTGCATTAGTACTGCAACCGTTTCCATAATATCTTTATATTGCAATGGTTCGTACAAATTGTCACCTTAGGTACTCTATGACAACAGTTCCGCCAATTACTTTTCCTCAATTATTTCCCTCCACTTATTTTACTACACCCGTCAAAAGAGTTTTTTTTAATTAATTGTAAAAGTAAAATAAAAGAGCCTCATTTTTAATCTAAACCGTTGAGCTCTCGTAATCAATCTCAGCTTACATCTCTTTAAAAATCAACGATCTATATCAAAACAATTGGTTTACCTATTTTAATCTACCAAGCGCAAAACCCTTAAAAAAAATCCACTCCCCACCCTTCACCATAGCAGCGGCGCCCGCTCTCTCTTCTCCTCCCCTCCTCCCCTCCTCATCGCTTCTTCCCTTTTCTCCCCCGGTGAGAAACAACAGCCAAAAGCTCCAGCGATAGGCTCCATCGACGAAAACAACAAGCTCCAGCCAGCGAGCTCAAGGCAGCGTTGTCTCTTTCTCTCTTCCGGCAAAGACGAGAGAACAACAACACCAGCAGCCGGCGATATTCCTAGCGCCTCCCTCCATTCTTCTCTCTTTTTTAGCAGCTCTGGCGATGACCAGCAGCAGCACGGAGATGGCCAGTGTCCGATCTTCTATTTTTTATTCTTCGATCAGCGAGCTACGAGGAAGCAAATCCGACGCAACCGCCTTCTCCTCTAGAGAGTCGATTTCTATCAGACATGAGTATCGATAGTTTTTTCCTAATTTTTAGCTGAGTTGAATTTGGTAGTCAAAGTTTTGCATTTAAAACTATTTTGGAAGTAGAATGAAAAATCCCCCCTTTAGCAAGTATATTTTTTTTCATGGCCTTTTTTGTTTGTTTGTAGTGGTTTAGATTTGAAGGAAGTTGCATCACTGATTGAAGGTGAAGCATATACAAGTGAAGTGCAGAAGATATACAGGGCTATGAGATTGACCATGAAACTCAGGAGCAAACTAAAGGGAACTTCCTCTTTCCTAATTGTTGACCCTTTTGAAATTGTAGTTGAACAAAATGAGCAAAGCGGGTATGAAAGCCAATTCTTGAACATTTTAGCACTATTTTTACTTTT
The DNA here is from genome assembly GCA_016801875.1 of Solanum sitiens. NCBI lineage: Eukaryota > Viridiplantae > Streptophyta > Magnoliopsida > Solanales > Solanaceae > Solanum > Solanum sitiens. Next base: position 218,521 of record JABWTJ010000302.1, read on the forward strand.
TGGCTTAATTTTGTGAACTTGAATGAATGCCAATTCTTGAATATTCTAGGATTCTTAATTTTTGTGAACATCAATGTATGTTAACTCTTGAATTGTAAATCAAGATCATGTGTACTTATCTTTAATATATGGGTGCGACTAGTTGAAGTACATATTGATTTAATATTTTCTATCATTATATTATAGTTTATTTCATAAATAAAGAATATACACAATGGCTACAATAGCCTGCAATAATCATTTAAAAATCTATTGCAATAGCTTAATAACAATGTTGCAATAGTTCAGAACAACCGTTGTAATAGAGTAGACCGAGCTGTATAATAAAGTTGTTGCTATAGGTCTTTTGCAACGGTTCGCAACTGTTGCAAAACCACAAAAAAGTGTCGTCCTAGACTAAAGAATAATTGTTGTTATAGATAGTGTGTTGCAACAGTTTACAACTGTTGCTATAAAATCGTTACTATAGACATATCACAACAGACTTATATGCATACACACCAGTTTTCGTTGCCATAATGCAATTGCAACACTTTTTGAGTCTAAGGCAATGATTATTCTTGTGTTGCAACAAACCTATTTTCTAATAGTGTACTATTAAATCTAGTAGTGTAATTTACTGTCGTTGAGTGGCTCGCTGACACCAGCATTTTGGAAATCAATACACTGGAGATTGAGATCATTCTATCATGGAAGGACATATTCCAAATCAAACCTCGGATACTAGAGGGGAATAATTTCCTTAAGAGGATACTGTACATTCAGTGGGCTTGATCTTCTTCCTATTTTTTCAGATTTTGGTATGTGTTACAGATATTAGATTTGTGAATTAATTTATATTCTTATGTTCTTAACTGATTTATTAAACTTTGGTAACTTCGTGTTTCTGCAAAGTTTGTTGAGTCAGTAAGATTCCTTAAACACAGATTGACAACAATTCTACTTTAAGAAAAATATTTCATAAATTTTTTCTTTATCTCTTTCTGATTTTAGTTTCTCTACTTGTTTTAATTTTCTAGTTGTGAAAATGTACTTAAACATTGTTGTGTCTTACCAAGTGTTGACACCCAATTTTTACCCTCCCGGTAGGAATTAATTCATGAGCCTCTTAAACTCTCAAACAATTTAAAATAATTAGTTTTATAAATTTACAAAAGTATAAAGTTTGCGTTATTTTAAATAATTTTTGTCGTTTCTTAAAGTTTTTAGATAATATCTATATTTTACATAATTATGCATATAATTAGTATATTTTATGATTATTCAAAAAGCATCTCAAAATATTTTAAATTTAGTAAGTAGTCTTTTAAATTAGTTTAGTTTAAATCACGGTTATATTTATTTTTTTATTTTTTTTATTTTTTTTTGAAACACTAAGTTTACGATTAAATTAATTATTTTATTTTTTGTTAAGATTAAGAAGCTCGCAAAATTAATTTATGTGAATTCATCCTATTACTTTAAACCATTCAAATAGACAAATTTTGGACTTTGCATTTGTCCCACATCGCTTCCCACATCTATTTTGAACTAAATTTTGTCCTATATAAATCCCTCTTCACTACACCAAAGAAAAAAAAAATATAGAGAGGAGACCAAAGAGTACCCAGAAATTTTCGGGAATTCTTGGTTCCATAGTTTAATATTTATAAAATATTTTTTGCGGCTGTTTGAGTTTGGAGAGGTGGTGGAATCGTCTCCGTCAAACTCGTAGTCTCGGTTCGCTGCCCAGAAACAGGTAATTTCTTATTTTTTATTTATTTATTTATTTATTTATTTATTTATTTATTTTTTATTTATTTATTTATTTATTTATTTATTTATTTTTATTTATTTATTTATTTTTTATTTATTTTTTTATTTTATTTTTTTTATTTATTTATTTTTTATTTATTTATTTATTTATTTTTATTTTATATATATGCATATATGTATACATATATATAATTTGTCAATTACCCAATTTGCTAACTATTGGGATCTTAAGTTTAATTAGTATTAACATTTAGTTGCTATTACTATCATACTTCTATGTGTGTATTAATTTGCCATAGCAAATTGGATTCGTTTCACATCATGGTCTAATATATTTATTAGTTATTCATGCATCATTGTTATATTTAATTCTAAGATTATTACATATTTTGGATATTACTGCTTATCTATTATGTGTGCTTTTAGATAAAATTAACGACATCATTGGCTTCTCCTATCCAATCTATTTATTTATTTACTCATTTTGACTTTAGGTGTTAAGTTGTAATCTGCTTGGGTACATTCATTATTTTAAAATCGTTTAATCTTCTTTAAGATATGATTTAGGGATATTATTTTCAAGTGCTAATTTTTATTTTTGCTCTTCATTGCATGTAAAATTCGTCCGAGTTTCAACGTGAACTCTCACTCTCTCCTTTGCATTCCATGAGAAGAGCCGTAAAGGCTCAAAGTTCCTCTTTTCCAGTCAACCTATTAAGCCGATGGACGGGTCCCAAGATTTAAAGAATTAAAGAAAGTCGGAAAAGATGAACTAGAAGACCCGTTTTATATTTTGCATTTCGTATTGTATCTATTTTAAGGCATTAGCCCTTGTCGTCTTTTACTTTACTGTATTTATTTAGTATTAATTATTTGCTTAGTCTAGGACAGGTACGAAAGGAAATGGGTCAAAAACCCAAAACAGGTGGGTCCAAAAACCGGTCAAGGCGGACAGAGAACCCGATTTTGGACCCAATTCTCTTTCCCTCTCTCTCTCTATTTCTCTCTTTTACTTTATTTGCTTATTTGTTTGCATACTTGTCGTTAATTTTAAAGTTAGAAAATCCGAATCCCCGCAAATGCCGTAAATGTTTTTATCGACTCAAAATTAAAATAATTTTGCAAAATGAAAATGACTAAAAAATAAGTTAGTATTTCAACTCTCTACTTCTAAATATTTTATTCAAGTCAAGTTAAAAGCAAAGTTTTAACCAAATTTGTTAGTTGCTGGAAAACCGTTTTAGACGGATGTTTTAGGTGCCTAACACCTTCCTAAAACATTAATTTGAATCCCCGAACCCTTTAAATGTTTTCAAGCAATTTTCTCTGTTAAGTTATTTGAAAACAATAGTTTTCTTGATTTTTCTTCAAAAATTAAGTGGCGACTCTAAAAAACCAAAAAACCCTTATAAAAGGTTAAATTATTGATAAACAGAAATGGCGACTCCGCTGGGGACTAGACGGATTCTAACCTTAAAACTAACGTGTTTTTGGCTATGTGAGTTAACTGTTCATCTGTTTATTTATTGCTTTATTGAACTGTTGCATTCATGGCATATCATAATTCCGTCAACCGACGATTGTTTCATTTTCACTAAAGGACGATTATGCGGGTTCGCAGTCGTTCGTTAACCAAATATTTTCTCGGGACACCCTGACGAGCGTAGTTGGCTACTTGATAGTCAACGATCGTTAACTGTCCCAGCCCAAGTAGTCTGCTTGGGTTACCCTTTCCACTCTAAATACAACCCACTCTAAGTTAAACTAAGATAGAGCGAAATCCAATCCCAAAAATAGCGCATTGGCCTAAGACGACCCAACACCCAAGGAGTGTTGGGCTCATTAGATAGACCACCTTGAGTCCAAAAGGGTCTACGGCCTGAACGGGCGATCATATTTATTTGTTTAAATTTGAAGGATATATACATCATCTCAAAAATTATTGTCCTCGGGATTGGGAGTAGATTGTAGCTTATTCTAGTTAAAAAAAAAAAAAAAAAGCTCACAAGTTACTAGTCTAAGACGCAGGAACCCGGAGAAGAGAAGAAATGAAGAGGGAAGGACCTTCTATGGAAGCATAGTTCAGAATTGTACCCCTGCGTGGGACTGATTATTTTGTATCCCATTTTTCCCAATTATGTATCCCCATTTAAGTTTTATTCATAAATTTGTATAAATTTGGGTTTTGGGACAATGGGATGTTTCAAATGACATATACATCCTTCAAATCAGTAGGCCTACCCTTGGCATAAAGGGGTCACAAGCATGTTAGGACGCGATATTTGTCTGTATACTTGTCTGTTTATCTGCTCTATGTGTGATATTATGCATTTTATATTCTGAATCCAAACTGAAAAATCTACCTTTGAGTTGTTTTCCTTCTCAGGTATTTTGAACTGATATGTGTTGATTAAGCTGGCAGATCATCCTTACTTCACCAGCTCGAAAGGGTCTGCAGATTCTTTCCCTAGACAAAGCTCAAATAAAGGAAAGACAGCAATGGGAGATAACAACGAAGAAGTAAGCCTCACTGATGTTGTGATGTCTCAACCCATCATAGCAGACCAGAACGAATTGATTTTGCAGTTGATGCAACAAATTGCAGAAATGAGAATGGAAATGCAAAGGAGACAGGATTGGCCTCCGCCGGGTTTAGCTGCTAACGTTGCTGAGGGGAGACCTCCCATCTACTTCCCTTCCTCAAATATGGATCCGACTCAGAATCAGCCATCTACACCTGTTCAGAACCCGTCCGTTATAAACCTGACTACCCAAAATCCGCAATATGCTTCAGCCTCTTACCAAACTCCACCTCATCCTCAAAACAACCACCTCCAAATACCCTCTCATCTTCAAAAAGCCCAACATCAATCCGCTCCACCACTGCAAAACCAAAATCCAAATCCAAATCAAAACGCTTTTAATCCCCAAACATCCCACCACCACTTAAATCAAAATACTAATCCTCAGACTTATCCACAAAATTACCAAACCGCTCAAAACGCTCAGAGTCCTTCCATAGCTCCACCCTTACCCAAAAGAAACACTTTCCAAATCCCCATCCCTACTGAGCACGACGTGCAGGGTTCTGAGTTGGACCACTACGAGGAATAGGAAAGAGAGTGGAGGGTGAAAGAGGAGACAAAGGTGGACATAAAAGAGGAGATCAAGAAAGCCATGAAGAAGCTGCAATGCATCTCTGATACTGCCGGCCTAAGTTATGAAGATTTATGTATTCATCCAAATTTGGACCTTCTAGAAGGGTTCAAAATCCTGAAATTTGATACTTTCGGAGGAGTGGGGAACCCTATGGCTCATCTAAGAGCCTACTGCGACCAACTTGTTGGAGTTGGTAGGGATGAAGCTCTGTTGATGCGGCTTTTCAGCCGAAGCCTGAGCGGAGAAGCTCTTGAATGGTTCATCTCGCATGAAACCCGGCAATGGCCCAGCTGGAATGCTCTGGCAAAGGACTTCATCGAGCGATTCGCTTACAATGTAGAAATCATTCCTGATCGTTACTCTTTGGAGAAAATGAAGAAGAAATCAACCGAAAGCTATAGAGAATTCGCTTACAGGTGGAGGAAAGAAGCGGCGAGGGTGAGGCCACCCATGTCTGAAAAATAAATCGTTGAAGTGTTCGTGCGAGTGCAAGAACCAGAGTATTATGACAGAATTATGTTGCTCGTTGGGGCAAAGTTTGCCGAGATAGTCAAGATTGGTGAGACTATCGAGGATGATTTAAAATCAGGGAAGATAGCCCGTGTAGCCGCATCGCCTGGATCTTCAGGGTTGTTAAAAAAGAAGAAAGAAGAAAGAAGACGTGGTTGTTGTTTCATATGAGGGCGAGAAAAACCCAAGAAGATCTCCGTATTCCCATTTCCAAGGTCGTTCTCGACCTTCTCAAAACTCTTACCAAGCTAGTCAGAAAAATAATTCTCCTCCAACATACCAAGATCCTCCTCCAGTATACCAAAATCCTCCTCTAATCTACCAAAGTTCACCTCCAATTTACCAAAATCCATCTCCCACATACCAAAGTCATCCTCCACTTTACCAAGTTTTGTCTCCTCACTACCAAGGTATTGCTCCCAACTGTGCCAACGTGCAGTCGAGCTACCAAGCACCCCCTCCTACATATCAAGTCCAAGCTCCACCATATCAAAATCCCCACCCGAATTGCCAAGCTCCATTGCCAAACTGCCAAGCCAATTCATATCCCAGAGGTCAATCTCCACGTCCAAACAACCGAGGTTATCAACAGATGCCTCCCCCACAAGGAAGCTATGATCCACCTCGATCTCGGTTCGAGAAGAAACCTGCAAGGAATTTCACCGCGCTCACGGAAAGTCGAACAAAGTTATACGAGCAACTAGCTGCGGCCGGATATATCCATCCTGTGGGGCCTAAGCCCGTGGATATCAATTCGAAATTCTATAGGCCAGATCAGAGATGTGCTTATCATTCCAACAACGTTGGGCATGATACTGAGGACTGTATCAACCTCAAGCACAAAATTCAGGATCTAATCGATCAAGAGGTGGTCTCTCTACAACCAGCTGCACCTAATGTCAACACCAACCCTTTTCCCAATCACGGAGACGGTAATGTGAATATGATAGAGACAGACGACGATTGATGTGTGACAAAAGTGATAACTTCAATCATCCCTGACGACGTTGGGGAAGGAATCTGCGGCCTTTTCGAGGAGATCGATGTTGTTATTGAGGAAGATGTCGAGCTACCTGGTATTTGTGATGCTGAACCAGGAGAGATGCTGCAGAATTGGACCTCCACGCCGATCCTGATTCCCCAAACTCCTTGGTAGAAAGGCATCGTTAATGCATATTTAAATCGGTGGTAGTCCGGAAGAGGCCTGAGACCCACCATTTTGCATTTTCTTATTTGCGTGCATTTTAAATTTCCCTCGTGATGTTTGAAAAAGGCAACATGGCCCTTTTCCATAGCCAAAATTTGCATTATTTTCCATTTTAAATGAAAGCCTCTTTATTTAAAATTTGGTTTATTTACTTATTTGCTATATTTTACTTATCTGACTTTGTCAATTTACGATATCAGTAATATGAGTTTTAAACCTGCCAATGTCATGTCATGTCATGAGCTGAACTAACAAAGTGAGGCAGGTGACGACGAGGTGAATCATTACGAAGAGGAAAATGAGGTACCGGAATATGTCGCTGAAGAATTTCTGCAGTTTGAAAATCAGCATAAACTGAATTTAGAGGAAATTGAAACTGTAAATCTGGGAGACCAAGAGTGCGTCAAAGAGGCCAAAATCAGCGTTCACTTGAATGAAACTCAGAAGAAGGATCTAACACACTTACTCAATGAATACATTGATGTGTTCGTCTAGGAAGTCGGCGACATGCAAGGGTTGAGTACCGATGTTGTATCTCATAAACTGTCGATTAATCCAGGGTTCGATCCGGTGAAGCAAAAAGCTTAGAAGTTCAAGCCCGAGTTGAGTGTAAAGATTAAAGAGGAGATTACCAAACAGACAAGTCTCGATTAGTGGAGGTGATGCAATACCCGACTTGGTTGGCAAATGTCATTCCGGTCACCCCTTATCCCCTTTAAATATTCCTTTGAACTACGTCTGACCTGAATTCTTAAGAATGAGATACGTAGGCGGCCTATGTCGGCTTCGGTCATCCTATTTATCCCTTTTAATATTTTTTGTATCTTTGAACTACGTCTAACCTGAATTCTTAAGAATGAGATACGTAGGCGGCCTATGTCGGCTTCGGTCATCCTATTTATCCCTTTTAATATTTTTTGTATCTTTGAACTACGTCTGACCTGAATTCTCAAGAATGAGATACGTAGCAGCCTATGTCGGCTTCGGTCATCCTATTTATCCCTTTTAATATTTTTTGTATATTTGAACTACGTCTGACCTGAATTCTCAAGAATGAGATACGTAGGCGGCCTATGTCAGTTTCGGTCATCCTATTTATCCCTTTTAATATTTTTTGTATATTTGAACTACGTTCGACCTGAATTTTCAAGAATGAGATACGGAGGCGGCCTATGTCGGCCTCAGTCGATTTCTTTGTAACTTTCTTATCTTTATTAACCTTTGAGGGGGAACTACGTTTGACCTTATTCCTGCCTCAACGGGATACGTAGGCGCCACAAGGGTTCGGTCATATCTCCCGTAAGATTTCTGTTCCTCTTATAATAGAAACTGGGACAGAATTTTTGAGAGGGACTAAAAAATTCTCGAGAATAAGATGTTTCCTCAACAAGTCAAGACTAAAGATATTTCGAGACTTGCAACTGGGACAGAATTTTTGAGAGGGTCTCAAAAATTCCGCAATTTACTCAGCGACAGTCGAAGATAAGCCAAGACAATTAACTGGGACAGAAATTTTGAGGATGACCTCAAAATTTCAAACATGGGTTTATCGACAAGTCCAGAGTGACTTTGAATACTCTCCAGCGAATAATCAGATATCCTTCCACTCATCAGACTCGAATAAGTTCACTAAGCCCAATGTGGCATGACACTTGGCAGTGACCTTTTTCAAAATTACTTTTCGAAATTTTTCCTTTTATGTTTCATTTGTTTTGGCATAAAATATTTTGTCTTATCTATCAAGAGTTTGGAGATCAGAATGATCAACCGGAGATAACAGGACAAGGAGCAGACAACTGAAGAATCGACATAAATCAGTCCTTTTAAAACTAACGATTTTTCTGTGGATGCAGGTTTATAGCTTTGCTTTGATACCAGCAGATTTCTTCCGATGGATGAATATGGGAAAGTCAAAGGAAGAGAAGACTCTCCCCAAATCAACAGTTTTTCTAAATAAAGAAATCATGTTATATCGCTTATGGCGGAAACTTGGGAATATGATTTATTTATTTCAGTCAATTCCCAACAACGTGAAGTTTGCAAGGAATGTCCAGCTGGATTCGAAGGTGAATCAAACGAAATCTCAAGGAAAAGTTTATGATTTCCGTAAAAGACGTCAGTTGCATCATAATGTCAGATATGATATTATACACTACCCGGAGGGGTCATTTATTTTATTGTCGATCAAGACAATACGTACCCGGAGGGGTCATTTATTTTATTGTCGATCAAGACAATACACTACCCGGAGGGGTCATTTATTTTATTGTCGATCAAGACAATATACTATCTAGAAGTCATTTAACCGTTATCATCAATTGAGACGATATGATTATCCAGAAAGCACCTAGAAGATCGCTATGTTGCTCAATGGAAGCACCATCTTCGTTTGGTACCAATGATGACATCGTGAGAAGATTTCATACCTCACTGAAATTTATAATCGCAAGAAGATTTCATACCTTGCGGAATTTATACATTGCGGGAAGATATTCATGCCCCGCAGATATTCATGCATCGCATCGCGGAAGATCATGCATCGAGAGTCAATATTCATGCATCGCGGAAGATCATGTATTGCGAGTCAATATTCATGCATTGCAGAAAATCATGCATCGCGAGTTAATATTTATGCATAACAAGTTAATTGCGAGAAGATATTTATGCCTCGCAGAAAATTATACATCGTGAGAAGATTTCATACCTCACTGAAATTTATAATCGCAAGAAGATTTCATACCTTGCGGAATTTATACATTGCGGGAAAATATTCATGCCCCGCAGAAGATCATGCATCGAGAGTCAATATTCATGCATCGCGAAAGATCATGCATCGCGAGTCAATATTCATGCATTGCGGAAAATCATACATCGCGAGTTAATATTTATGCATCACAAGTTAATCGTGAGAAGATATTCATGCCTCGCAAAAAATTATACATCGTGAGAAGATTTCATACCTCACTGAAATTTATAATCGCAAGAAGATTTCATACCTTGCGGAATTTATACATTGCGGGTAAATATTCATGCCCCGCAGAAGATCATGCATCGCGAGTCAATATTTATGCATTGTGGAAAATCATGCATCGCGAGTTAATATTTATGCATCACAAGTTAATTGCGAGAAGATATTCATGCCTCGCAGAAAATTATACATCGTGAGAAGGTTTCGTTCCTCACTAAAATTTATAATCGCAAGAAGATTTCATACCTTGCGGAATTTTTGCATTGCGGGAAGATATTTATGCCCCGCAGAAGATCATGCATGGCGAGTCAATATTCATGCATCGCGAAAGATCATGCATCGCGGAAGATCATGCATCGCGAGTTAATATTTATGCATCACAAGTTAATCGCGAGAAGATATTCATGCCTCGCAGAAAATTATACATCGCGAGAAGATTTCATACCTCGCTGAAATTTATGCATCGCAAGAAGATTTCATACCTTGCGAAATTTATGCATTGCGGGAAGATATTCATGCCCCGCAGAAGATCATGCATCGAGAGTCAATATTCATGCATCGCTGAAGATCATGCATCGCGAGTCAATATTCATGCATTGCGGAAGATCATGCATCGCGAGTTAATATTCATACATCGCGAGAAGATATTCATGCCTCGCAGAAAATTTATGCATCGCGGGAAGATACCCATGCCCTGCAAGGAATCATGCACTGCCAGAGAGAGAATTGGGCATCTAAAGAAAATATTCACCCATCGACATCAACTGCATCATTTTATTTTTGATAAAAGTAAACATCAAGAAGAACATCAAAGAGGACATCAAGATAAATATCAGCACACTGCATCTATTTTTATTTATTTCAGCATCAAATGAAGAATACATTGAAGATTGCATTACATACATAAGACATAAGCTCTATTTGCTTTACGTCAAACCGATCGAGTGGATGTCAAATGTCGAGGAGAAAAATTAAATGTCGACATGGTAAAAGACATTGTCTCCCTTTTTAATTGAGTTTTTATGCTGACGAGTTTTATCTCAGTCTTTGTCGAGAGCATCCGAAAGGACGAATTCTCCGAAAACAAACCACAGGTGCGGACGACATCAAAAAGGATGCAGCACAACGTGGAACTTTTTCTTAGCAGCGAACTGGGACATAGTCCAAAGAGGAGTATCAAACTCTTAGGACGCGAGCAGAGGGACGACTTCCACCACAATCAAACCACACCCCTATCAGAAGGCGTGTGGATTTTTCTTTAGGTTTTGTCAGTTTCGGTCTCGCATCCGGAAATTTTGATCTACCAGAAGCAAGTTTCCAATTTGAGTGACAATGCGCCGAGAGCTTTGGAAATTATGTCCATGTGAGTTCTTAATTATGGGTGTGAAGTGCACCACATTCATGGCTAAGAGGTTACAAGCCTCCTTTTCATACTCGTTTAATTTTGTCACTTGTCCAGAACCAAAGGTTATCTAACATAATAGATTCCTTTTCAATCGATTGAGTCGAACTACAAACAGCCTGATTCCTATGGTTTAAGGATATGTAGGCGGGCTCGATGTTGAAAACTCGGCTGTATTCTAACATTCCCTCTCAAATCTTATTCCCAAGCATTTCGATACCTTCATAATTCGGTATCGAGGTGGCTTTTGATTACTTTCAAAATCGTGTGTTAAATCTAGCGTATCGAACTACAAGTGGCCTGAATTCTCATATAGCCTGAGATATGTAGGAAACCCATTTTCAGGGCTCGGTCATAATTCCTAAAGTCCGTACCAAATCCTTTGCCTGAAAGATGGATATGTGGTCGGTCAAAATTGGATTGGTCAATTTCATTTTCCTCAAATTTCTTGCATCAATCCAAGTAAAATGAGGGACAGTTGTTGACACCCAATTTTTACCCTCCCGGTAGGAATTAATTCATGAGCCTCTTAAACTCTCAAACAATTTAAAATAATTAGTTTTATAAATTTACAAAAGTATAAAGTTTGCGTTATTTTAAATAATTTTTGTCGTTTCTTAAAGTTTTTAGATAATATCTATATTTTACATAATTATGCATATAATTAGTATATTTTATGATTATTCAAAAATCATCTCAAAATATTTTAAATTTAGTAAGTAGTCTTTTAAATTAGTTTAGTTTAAATCACGGTTATATTTATTTATTTATTTATTTATTTATTTATTTAAACACTAAGTTTACGATTAAATTAATTATTTTATTTTTTGTTAAGATTAAGAAGCTCACAAAATTAATTTATGTGAATTCGTCCTATTACTTTAAACCATTCAAATAGACAAATTTTGGACTTTGCATTTGTCCCACATCGCTTCCCACATCTATTTTGAACTAAATTTTGTCCTATATAAATCCCTCTTCACTACACCAAAGAAAAAAAAAATATAGAGAGAAGACCAAAGAGTACCCAGAAATTTTCGGGAATTCTTGGTTCCATAGTTTAATATTTATAAAATATTTTTTGCGGCTGTTTGAGTTTGGAGAGGTGGTGGAATCGTCTCCGTCAAACTCGTAGTCTCGGTTCGCTGCCCAGAATCAGGTAATTTCTGATTTTTTATTTATTTATTTATTTATTTATTTATTTATTTATTTTTTATTTATTTATTTATTTATTTTTTATTTATATATTTATTTATTTATTTATTTATTTTTATTTTATATATATGCATATATGTATACATATATATAATTTGTCAATTACCCAATTTGCTAACTATTGGGATCTTAAGTTTAATTAGTATTAACGTTTAGTTGCTATTACTATCATACTTCTATGTGTGTATTAATTTGCCATAGCAAATTGGATTCGTTTCACATCATGGTCTAATATATTTATTTAGTTATTCATGCATCATTGTTATATTTAATTCTAAGATTATTACATATTTTGGATATTACTGTTTATCTATTATGTGTGCTTTTAGATAAAATTAACGACATCATTGGCTTCTCCTATCCAATCTATTTATTTATTTACTCATTTTGGCTTTAGGTGTTAAGTTGTAATCTGCTTGGGTACATTCATTATTTTAAAATCGTTTAATCTTCTTTAAGATATGATTTAGGGATATTATTTTCAAGTGCTAATTTTTATTTTTGCTCTTCATTGCATGTAAAATTCGTTCGAGTTTCAACGTGAACTCTCACTCTCTCCTTTGCATTCCATGAGAAGAGCCGTAAAGGCTCAAAGTTCCTCTTTTCCAGTCAACCTATTAAGCCGATGGACGGGTCCCAAGATTTAAAGAATTAAAGAAAGTCGGAAAAGATGAACTAGAAGACCCGTTTTATATTTTGCATTTCGTATTGTATCTATTTTAAGGCATTAGCCCTTGTCGTCTTTTACTTTACTGTATTTATTTAGTATTAATTATTTGCTTAGTCTAGGACAGGTACGAAAGGAAATGGGTCAAAAACCCAAAACAGGTGGGTCCAAAAACCGGTCAAGGTGGACAGAGAACTCGATTTTGGACCCAATTCTCTTTCCCTCTCTCTCTCTATTTCTCTCTTTTACTTTATTTGCTTATTTGTTTGCATACTTGTCGTTAATTTTAAAGTTAGAAAATCCGAATCCCCGCAAATGCCGTAAATGTTTTTATCGACTCAAAATTAAAATAATTTTGCAAAATGAAAATGACTAAAAAATAAGTTAGTATTTCAACTCTCTACTTCTAAACATTTTATTCAAGTCAAGTTAAAAGCAAAGTTTTAGCCAAATTTGTTAGTTGCTGGAAAACCGTTTTAGACGGATGTTTTAGGTGCCTAACACCTTCCTAAAACATTAATTTGAATCCCCGAACCCTTTAAATGTTTTCAAGCAATTTTCTCTGTTAAGTTATTTGAAAACAATAGTTTTCTTGATTTTTCTTCAAAAATTAAGTGGCGACTCTAAAAAACCGAAAAACCCTTATAAAAGGTTAAATTTTCGATAAACACCAAGTTCTTCAAAGTTTTGTTCTAAGTATCTTAGGAATATAAGATGAACAACATTCCGTTGCTAAATCCATTTAGAGTCGAATTAGCGATTGATTTTTGTTAGCAACGAACAAAATAGTAACAAACTAGCGACGACGTTCATTGCTAAATGCAGTGTTTTTAGTAGTGTGAATTATTAGAATTGAGATTTTTTTATCATAATTTATGAAAAATAGTCGAAGACTTACCCGCATATAGCGGTGAGTGGCATAGAAACCATCCACTTCACAATCAAGTAACACTAATCAGTTACTTAAATTATGCAATTGAAAATATGCAGTGAGGTCATAATGTGGTTATAACTATTATTAGCCTTATAATAATGAGTGGAAAAGTGTAAGGAGAAAACCAAATTTGCAGACTTAATTTATTTATATTTTTATAATCATGGTATCATTATGGCAAATGGTAGATAATCATGAAAATTAACGGACGCATTCATCTAAATTTTGAATGCAGTGGTTCGCCAGTAGGGCTTTAGTTTGGGTTTCACGGTTTTTCTTATCCTTATTAAGTTATAATTCAAATTTTAATGCATTATGACAAGCAATTAAATATTACTATATATTATTATATGAATATTATTATATTTATGATATTGAAGAAATTGGATCTTAACCTTAAATTTGATTTTGGTTTGAGTGAGTTTTTGGATTTAAACTAGACATATAATAATATAAATGTTGTTAGTCTTGAAATCTTATTATGGTCATTGATTTAAATAGATTGCATTGATTTGAAATCTCAATGAAAGGAGAAGGTTCAAGCCCCAGAGTAATTGTTCGATTGTTTGAGACAAAGTGGATATCTCAATCTTTGTTAAGTGTATAAATCGTGTATTTCTTTGTGCTATGTGTTGGGGAGTAATGGATTGGGTGATGGATTGACTTGTCCATATTGAATAATTATAATGATGAAAAGGGGTAATAAAAGACAACATGATTAATTATTGTGTGTGATGTGTTGAGAATGATTTGAAAGACTTATTTATTCATTGTTGTATCACAGTTGTGTTGTTGTGAATTGTGCAATATTATGAAAATGATCATCTCCCCGTTATTTGTGTGAACATGTCATATGCATTAGTTGTGAAACATGGTTGTGACAAGTGTTATGTGAATTGAGGAAGAATAAGAAGTTAAAAATGATATATCATTTCGAGGGATGTGTTGCGCGCCACGACAAATATTAGGATTCGAAGGACGCGTCACACGCCACGATGAAATTCTATTATTAAGGAACTTGTCGCACGCCACAACGGATGCATCGACAGATAGATAGACTAGGATACAACAGATCTGTATCATTACATTGCATATCTTTATCATTTGTAAACTTGTTAGTACTTTTTAGTGGAACTTGTGATTGGTGAACATGATCTTGTGTGTTGCTGACATGTATTGTTGAAGTGATGTAGTTGAACTATATGCTATGTAAATTGTGAAATATTAGGTTGGACTGGTTTTAATACATGTTATTATTGTGAAGGTTCGATTGGGGTGTAAGGAGTACCTGGATCCTATACCCTTAGCTTGTGTTTAGGAATTTGCTTGCTGAGTACCGTGTGATTTGGTACTTACCTCTTGCTTGATCTTCGTGATACTCGCTTGTCTCTTCTTGTCTGAGGCTTCTTGTGGAGATTTGTGAGCTACTTATTTTTCATCTCAGTGATTCCTCTTACTCCTATTTATAATTTTGTTCAACTTAAGAGACAATGTTTGAGACTTATGTATTCTCTTCAATTTCATTGTATTATATTAGAGACTTGTGCATGTGACAATAAGATTTTGGAGATTTAGTTAAGTTGACTTATTTTTCGCATTAGTGATTGAGTATTACTTTTATTTTTATAGTATTTTCGTATTTTTATCGTAATGGTCGAATTTTAGGCTGACTTGTCTTGGTGAAATAAGACGAGTAGCATCACATCCATTTTTGAGACGTGAGATTACTGCAAGCTATACACATGTCCACGACTTCAAATAGCCCTTTTTTGCTATTTTACGAGCTTGATAGGTATTGCTAATTGTGAGGTGAGAAGTATTTTATTTTTTTTGAAAAAAAACACTTATTTTGAGAAATTAAGTGCTTGACAATTTCTTAAAATTGCTTTTCAAGGAAGTGAAAATAATCTTTCTGTTGATGGGAAGAAGCTAATTTTTTTTGTCTTTTAAAAAGCAGAAGGAGAAATAGAAAATTAATTTTTTTAAGACTAAAATGTTCCTTATATATACATATATATCAATATAACCCTAATTAATAAATCTACATATCTCATCAGTTTGATTGATTTCAATTCTATAAATTTATTTTTATATAATAGTTTTTTTATTTTTTTTATGTTTTATATAATTATTTATATACTATATTGTATATATTACTTAATGTATTATTTTATGGAACTAGAAATAAAAGTAACAACGATATTTTCGTAGGATCGGAAAAGAGAAAAAGTAACAACAAAGATTTCTAGGATGTTTGGATTGACTTAAAAGTTGGTCAAACCTACTAAGTCAGTTTTTGATTTTGGAAATATTTGAAAATTAACTTAAAATAAATTAGGAAGTGTTTGGTGAGGTCAATTCAAACGAACTCGAACGCCCCCCCCCCCCTAAAAAAAATAAAAAAATAGTAGCAAATAACAAATTTTTCTTTTTCTTAATTTACGTTATTTTATTTTTATTTTATTTTTCTAAAACTTTAGAGTAATATAGCAAAAAAAAAAGGATAATAGTTAAGATGGAATCCAAAAGAAATAGGTAAAAAATAGCGAAAAGATTCCCCTTTTCAATATTTATATGTACAATATTGATTGAAATTTGAATATGTACATCTTAAGAAACTAAATTAAAAATGTAACTATAGTTTTTGTTAGATGTTTTAAATAATTTCTCATTATGAAATAATCTTTATATTAAAAGGACATTAATAATTGTCCTTTCTCGTAATTTCACTCTGAAAAGCATTTTTTTTAAAGAAAAATAGTTAAATGCAAATTGCTTATCAAATTTAAATGAATTTTTCAAACTCAAATTACTTTTTTTGAAAAACACTTTTTAGAAATCTATTTTATAAAAAAGGGCTTCTAAAAATAAGTAATTTTTAACAGAAATCCTAAACGTGTTCTAAGTTGACTGCCTTAGGCAATTGGGCATATTTATATATGTATATTTTATTTTAAATAGGAAATTCACGGAAGTTTTTTTTTTTTTACTTTAGTATTGTGTAAGTTAAGATTATGGAGTACTAGTTTTGTACTAAGATTCGGTTAATTGTGGGTAGGAATGGTAATTGAGCGGGATGGATGCGGGATGGGATAGGTTTAAGGTTATGTGGGGCGGGTCGAATGTGGGGCGAGTTAAAGTGGGTTTCTTAAAACTAATGTGGATCGGGTGGATTGCGGGTATATGTGATTTTATGTCGGTTCAAACTTAATTTTAACTTTTTACATGTTATTGAGTGATAGAACATTATTTCATAAGATAATTTCATTAAAGCTACTAAAATATTCAAGATAATATATGAAAATGATTCAATAAAAAATAATATAATTTCTTGTATGTTTTCCAATTGACCTCTAAAAAATAAAATTTTAAGTCACTGTCCTATTAAATTGATACTTACAACTTAATGAAAAATGAATTTATTTTTATACATTTTATTTTTAGTATCAAACATAACTAGAAAAAGAAAATATATAAAAAAATTATGTGGGGTGAATCTATGGGGGCGGGGTGGGACGGTTTGAAAATGAAAAGTGTTGCTATGCGGGGCAGGGCGGGGTGAATTTAATATTTTACGAATTAAGCTCAACCCCACCGCTTCCACTCTACACCGCTCCATTGTCATTTCTGATTGTGGATTTCTTTTGAAGTGATGTTAGAACGTGATTTTCTTGTGATAGCGCGATGACTTATAAAAGTGAACATAAAGTATGAGAAGGTTATTTTATTTATTTATTTTTCACATGATTTTATAAAGTTTATAAATTTTGATCTAGTGTATTATCGATGATGGAATGATATAAGATGAGTTGAGTACATATAGATTTGGATGCGAGTTGTCACCATGTTGTTTGTGTTATATATAGTTAAGCAATCTGAGATAAGAGCAGAGTTCCATTTTTTGTCCTATTCTAATTGAGTTGCATTACATTACATTTATTATCATTTGATTATGTTTGGCATATGTCAAGAATGAGTAGGTTGTCCGTTTGACGATTGAGCTAATTGTTATTTATATGATTTCATTGAGAACCTGAAAAGTGGATATGAGCTAGTATGATTTCATTGAATTCAGAGGGTATAAATATAAAATGAGGTAAAGTTAAAGGACATATTTATATATTATGCCTTTTTATATATAGCTAATGAATATGTCAGACCCTCTTTCCATAAGATGTTAATGATTTTCATCTTAGAGACCTATAGACATCTATAATGTGTGTTGTACTCAGTAATGACCTCGTTGGTCATGTTGTTATTTGGGTGTTAGAACTTACTTTTGTATAGATTGTGATTTAAAGTGATCTTTGTCGATCTTCTCTGTTATTTATTTATTTTTTTACTTTTATATTATGAATGATTGGTGGTTGTCTTGGGACTCGTCGGGCCCAACTTATTCAAAGTTGTGATATATGGGTTGAGTTTCAGTATATTCACTCAATCAAATGAGATATCGAATATCAATCGCGCCTCCTCAGGTTTGAAGCGTGACAGAATATATTTTAATGTTCATAAATTTTTACCCTATAAATAAACTTACAAAATAGAAGAAGACATCTCATTTTAATTTGTAATAGATATTTCTGCAATCAAGTACGTTTGGTTATTGATTAGAGTTATGCAGGTATTAGTAATGCAGGGTTTAGTTATGCAGGTATTAGTTATGCAGGGTTTAGTTATGCAGGTATTAGTTATGCAGAGTTCAGTTATGTAGGTATTATTTAGTTATATAGATGTTATAATACATTAATCATTAACTACGGAATATTATTTGTTGTAAATTAATATATATCATTTACAAATAAATAAACAAAAAGTATAATTTACCTCTTTTTGAATAAAAAGTAAAGAAAAAAATATTCTCCCTCTATACTGGACTTCTATTTTTTTCTTTTCATTTTTCTTTAATGTTTATAACTTATAAAAATAAAATATTTCTAATATATTTCAAGTATATTATGATATCATATTTAATTAAGTAAATATTTATCAATATTTTAATATACTAAATATATAAATTATGTATAAATTTATGTCCTAAATAATAGTACATGTTAATTAAATATGTAGAATATATTTAATAACAGTAGTAGTAGTGTATATATATATATATATATATATATATATATATGAAACATATGCGCAGACAAAATATATATGATTCAATTTATAATATTAATATAATATTTGCATTTGGAAGTCAAATGAAAACAAAATAAAAAAATGTTGTTCAGTAAAGAAGAAACAAAAACAAAATATAATTTTTTCTTACAAAAATAAATATTTTTTTGCTCTTGATTTGATACAAATTAGCCATGGATAGACGGTACAAAAGGCTAAAGTGCAACATTAGCGGCGATTAATTTAGCACGAGCTTTGCGGCTTAGAAAAAAGATGTTCGTGTAGTAAGATTATTTTTTTTTTTAAAATAAAAATAAGTAGTTAGGTAAAGTTCTCAACGGAGGAAAAAAAAAGGGTTAAAGTTTTCAATAAAAATTGATTTAAAAATAAATTAATAGGGGTAAATATGTAATATATTATTTTAATACATATATAACTAATACCCGCATAACTTATTCCAACTTCTACCCCGCATAACTTATACATAGATTCCCTTTTAAGTTATGTTAGTATTAATTATGTAAGATTACAAAAAACACAACCAAACACCATATAAAATTAATACAACATTTAGAACTTTACCTACCAAACATTATATAAGTTAGGTTGACTTTTCAACCTAATAAAAAACTTATACCAAACATGATAAAACTAATACTATTTTTTATTCATGAATAAAAGGCACTCTTATACAATAACCAAACGGCCCCTAAGGGTTCTCAGATCTCTTCTTTCTTACTTCACTAGCAAATTTTGGCTGTGCTTCATGCAGTTATAAAATATATATGTAAATTTACTTAAAAATAATTATGATACAAGAAATAAAAAATTAATTATATAAGAAATGATAAAATCACAATACAATTATTTTTGAAGAATTAGAGTTTAAGTGAATTATATTTTTATTATCAAATATTTTACAAAATTAAAAGGCTAATTTATTAAAAAAAAGTTCACATATTCTAATGCTAATACATATAATTCGAATAAATATATTTAAGGACTTGATTTTTTTCTTCTTGTTTTTATTAAATAATAAGTTTAGTATGTGATGAATCCTCCTTTTATTCGGAAAAAAGGAGAAGCGATTAAACTAAAAATAGAAGGAAAAAGAGATAAGTATCTCTATTTCATTTCTTCTTTGATATTTAATTCTTTCACCGTCGTTATTTTTCTCTTGTTTTTCATCGACGTTTAAATAAATATTTTTTTTCTTATTTTTTATCATCTAAATAAACCTCTATTGCTATGTGTAAATCTTATATTATTCTTTTGGTAATTCTTTTAAAGTAGAAGAAATGAACAAATATAAATGGTTCTTCACCATAAGAAACACCTAAGAATCACGTATTTCAATAACTAATATGTATTTTTTTGGAGCCATGAGTAGTAAAATTTTGAATGTTTGTTCATAGTTAATTGTATTTTGACAAAGCTACAAATAACTAATTTAAATTTAAATGAAAATGTAACTTACGATGATTATATTTTTTATAAGAATCTATTTTAAATTTTTTTTTTATAGAAAGAACATAAGAAAAAACAAGCAAAAAGAGAAAAGTAACAACATATTTTTTTCCGGCATAATACATATATGGACTCTAAACTTGACTTCAAATTTCATCTTTGACCTCCAACTTTCATAATGCAGAAACAGACACTTTCACTATCCTATCTTTAAATAAATAAACACACTGTTTTGGAGCCAAAGAGTAAAATGCAAACGCTCCCGCGTGTATTAGTGAGTCACTCAATGGTTGTTAACTAATTAAATATTTTACACATCCATTTTAAAATTAAAAAAACTTTGAAATGAGATTTTGATTTGGAAACATAAAAAATATATAAAAAAGGGATTCATTAAGGGTAGAGTTGTCATTTCAACAAAAAAATTTATCGTTGTGGGCCTCGAAAATTACTCCTAATTCGCGCAAAATACGTGCACATAACACGTTTTTCCAGGTAGAACTCGCGTATTTATTTATTAAAAGGTAGGATAGTTAAAGTGTATGTTTGTGCACTATGAAAGTTGGAGGTCAAAGTTAAAATTTAAAGTCAAATTTAAGGTCTAATATATGTATTTTTTGCAGTGCCTAATCACAAAAACAAAGATGAAAAAAATTACATAATAAATGCACATATTTTTGAGCTTTTATCCGGCTCTTCTAGTGTTCACATCCAATAGTCTTTTCATGGAGTCAAACTAAAGTATAAACTAAAGAAGAAAATAATACTAAGGAAATATCAAAAGGTATCTTAAATTTTGAAATGATATAATTCGAAGTTTTGAATATGAAAATTTAAAGAAAATAAGTTAATAATATTAATTAAAGTTGAATTTCAATAGATATAAGTTATGGAAGTACATTCAAAAGCCTTTTCATGAAGTCAAACTAAAGTATAAATATAATACTACAACAACAATATAGAATATCACTAGTCAAATATGGAATAAAAAAATTATTTTGAGTAGGTATCTTAGGAACAAAAAATAAAAATATATATAAACAATATTAAAGGAATATCATAAGATATCTTAAATCTTAAGTTAATAATATTAATTAAAGTTGAATTTCAATAAGGTATAAGTTATGAAAGTAAAATTTTTACAATATAAAATAATGAAGACGAAAAGAAAAACTCATGAAACTGTTCAATGTATAGTTAGAAAGGAATTGAAGTAGGATTGTTCAAAACTGAACCGATATTGATAGTTCGAACCGAAAAAAGTTATTAGGTTTATATTGATTTAACGATTGTTATAACAATTTTGATCATTTTTGTTATCGGATTATCGATTCTTAACAGTTTGTTGTTTTTCTTAACGGATTAATCGATATCCGATAGTAAATTTATATCATTCTGTATATAAAGTCCTTGACCTAGAATTAGGTTTTCTACTTTTATTTTTGGTTGTCTCAAACACTTGGTTATTCTACAATGCAAAAGTGTAAGCTTTTGAGCAAGATGTAACTTGTGAACTCATATGCATGGTTTTCACCTTGTTTCTAAGTGATTTTCAATGTTTTTTCTGTCATATCTTAACGGTTAAACCGATAATCGAACCGATATTACTAAAAGCCGATAAAGCAATAACTGATAAGTCAATATCTTAATGGTTATGTACCGATTTAGTATCTCTAAAAACCGATAACCAATAATCCGAATCAATAAACTTCAAAACCGAACCGATCGATACACAATTCTAAGTCGAAGAGACATTTTATTTAAGTGAACAATATGAATTGATGGAGGTTCTTTTTTAACTAATTAGATATAATTATAATATTAAATATGATTAAATATTTTTATTTAATAAAGAAAATATTTAATGAAAAAATCAAAAAAATGAAAAAAGATAAATACACATGAAGATTATAAAAAGATGTCATATCACCTTATATATATATATATATATATATATATATATATATATATTTGCATTTTAACATCCAAATTTCTTTGTTTTGTCTAATTTAATATCTAGTTCATATAATTGTATTTCTTTGGCTTAGCCGAGAAAAATAGAAGAGCTTGATTTAACCTAATTTATTTGTCTTTAATTTTGATTTTACAAATTCAACTTCGTTTGTACCCACACAATTCTTTGGCGAACACTAAAGGACGCGTTTAGATATGATTTGAAATTAAATTAGTATAAAAGTAGAAAATTTGCTTAGATATGGAATTTAATTTTTTAAGTTGTATATTTTCATATAAGCATAAAGTTCCACAAGTCCTAAAAACTAGTAAATTTCTTTAATTCTTATACATCTTATCAAATAAGCAAATTATAATTTAATAAAATATCATAATATCCTAAAACGTCGCATCAATAAATTACAAATTTTTATTTTACTTTTATAAATAAATACTATTACAAAACATTTACATACACAATCTTTTTTAAGATTCACTAATCAACAATATAATAACAACCTACTCTTTTATAATATTCTTTCACATAATTAATTTCTTCACGTTAAACATAAGTATTTATCTTTAAAATTTAAAAATGATGAGTCTTTTCTTTTTAAAATTATATAAGTATTATTGTAGCTATACACGTAGGGGTCGTTTGGTTAGGAACAGGGGTGTAGGCACATGTAAGTTAGGGTCTTCAATTCGTCGAAAAAAATATCATACACAAGTAAAATGATACACGAAGTGATTAAATAACATATTTAATTTAGACACCCTTGACTCAATAGATTGTTGTAGCCCAGTGATTCTGAACCTATTAAATGGGATTCAACACCATGAATGAGTTAGTGGTCGCGTGGTATATGAGATACTTATCTGATTTCAAAAGTAGGATAAAATAATCTACATCTTCTCCCTGAAATTATTAATCCCTCCGTCCGGTATGTTTGTCATGGTTTCTATTTTAGAGTCAAATTATAAAAATTTTGACTGACATTTTAAGATATATTTTCATCATATTAGTATGCAAAAAATTACAATTTATAGTACTTTTCATATAGTTTTAGAATATCTAACTTTTTTTAAAAAAAATATCGAATTAATGCGATCTAATTAACTTTAAAAATTAATCAAATTGACTTTCGAAAAACGCAACATGACAAACAATGCCAGACGGCTGAAATATATTTTATATCTCATATCAAACGACTCTCAACTCTTATAAATCAAATTTATATTTTAAAAGAAAATCAAAAATTATAATTTAAAATGTTAATTTTTATAAATAATTAAAATCACATATCCAAGTTGTTGCATAAACTGGGAGGTGGACAATTATCCAGGTCATCGTGTTCATCTATTTCTAATTTAAGGTCCACATACATCTGACTTGACAATCAAGTCTCAACCGACAATAGGTATATATTTACTATACGTAAGAATAATACTAATTAATGATTTATTTTTTTTCAGTTCTCATTCATTATTTTACTAATATTTCAGAAAGCTAACATGGTTATAATTACGTCACCAGGTTACTATTTGATTTATTGTTTAATTAATGCTACATCATTTTATAAATACATTCTTCTGATTTATGAAACTTATAACTAGTCGCTAGTCGAAATTTTTATTAAAGAATTTAGAGTAGAAAACAGTAAATATATGAAAAAGTCAAAATTCAACATTAAGTATATATAACTATTTAGATAATAATTTTGATTATATATAAATAATTCAATTTTTTATCCAAGGAGATTAGGACATTTTAGTATTAAAAGTCAAATCAAATAGTTATAAAAAAAAAAAAACAGCATAAATAAATAATTTGCGGTTGGCACCTCCCCTACCACTACCTTGGAGATGAAACTTCAGTATCAATTGCCTCAGAAGAAAAATAGTAAATTTAATTATTATTTTTTGGAGAAAAATATTCTTTAATTTGAGATATTTAAAATTATAAAATATTTTGTTAGATTTAAAACTGTTCTTAATCTCTTTCTATTATGTAATGTAAATAATAAATACTCCTTTCGTTTAAAAAAGAATGACCTACTTTTCTTTTTAGTATGTTTCAAAAAGAATGACCTCCTTCTTTTTTTGGTAATAACTTTCCACGTGGCATATTTAAGACCACAAGATTAAAGGACAATTTTATACATTTGACATAACTTTAATTTAGGACTACATGATCAAAAGTCTTTTTTATTTTCTTAAATTTCGTGTCAAGTCAAATTAGGTCATTCTTTATGAAACGGAGAGAGTGTATCTTATTGTGATAGTATAGTGAGATGCTTCTGGCCAATTATTGAAATGACATTATATATGCTTGTTTGTTTTTTACTCTTTTTTTCTTTTTAAAAAGTTGCGTTAAAATTATCATGGGACAAACAAATTGAACAAAGGATGATTGTATCTTTGATTGTATTATATTAGTATGAAGATAAGTTATCGGCAAATTTATAAAAGTATTGAATACATCTTTAAATTTAAATGCGAATTATTAATTTCGTTATCAAATTATTGATAATTAAATTTTTTTTATTTGATTAATTAAACTTAAATACATATATGATCTTTCAACATCAATAATATACACTCTTAAATTTTCAATATGTTTAGAAGTATTTTCAGTACTTTTCTCATTTTCTTTATTAAGAATATCATGTTTTGATAAGAATTTGAGATCACTTGTGACAAACTAAAGGTATCTAAATTCAAGTTATCATATCGAAAAATAATTTTTTAAGACTGTAAATAGTTTAAATTGAGTTTAGTTCAAAAGTATTTTGGATACGAATAAATATAAGGAGTAAGGATGAGGTGGGGTCTTGCTGACAAGTTAACGGTGGGGAGGAGTGAATAGTGATCCAATGCAGTTTACCTTAAATCAAAAGTGTTTCAATGATAAAAATCTTTATTCACAATCCAATGAGTAATGCCAAAAAGCCTCAGTAGACAAACCTTTTTTTGGCTGATTTCAGTGTAAAGTACAATTGCTTTTACTCTGTTGTAACATCATTTTTGATCTCTCAAACAAACTCAACTTACCCTTTTCAGATATCCAACTCAAATTTTTTCTTTTGGATGTACCTATTGTTAATGGAATATTCTTAATTGTTGTTTTTTCAACTTTTTTTTTGAAGATTTTACATTGAAACATAAAAATGGTTATGGCACCAACTGTTAAAGTAGGTCTTGGATCAGTTGCGTTTCTTGTATTTTGGGTATTGGCTGTTTTTCCTGCTGTACCTTTCATGCCTATTGGAAGAACTGCAGGTTCTCTCCTTGGAGCTATGCTTATGGTTGTTTTTCGAGTCATAACTCCAGATCAAGCATATGCTGCTATTGATCTTCCAATATTAGGCCTTCTTTTTGGAACTATGGTTGTTAGTGTTTATCTAGAAAGAGCAGATATGTTTAAATACTTAGGTAAATTGCTGGCTTGGAAGAGTCAAGGAGCTAAGGATTTGCTCTGTAGAATCTGCTTGATCTCAGCTGTTTCGAGTGCTTTTTTTACCAATGATACGTCTTGTGTTGTATTAACTGAGTTTGTATTGAAAATAGCTAGGCAACAGAATCTACCACCACATCCTTTTCTGTTAGCTCTTGCTTCCAGTGCCAATATTGGATCTTCAGTAACTCCTATTGGGAATCCACAGAACTTAGTTATAGCAGTACAAAGCAAGATATCTTTTGGGATGTTTTTATTTGGTATTTTTCCTGCAATGCTTGTTGGCGTAGTTGTTAATGCTCTGCTTCTGCTTTGTATGTATTGGAAGTTGTTGTCTGTACAAAAGGATGTAGAGGATGATGCTGCGGAATTAGTTCCTGAAGAGGAAGTAGTTTCTCATCGGTTTTCTCCAGCGACATTGTCACATCTTAGTTCCTTGAATTCTCAAGAATTGAATCATTCCTTAGATTCAATAGCTATCGGCAGCTCTCCAAGAGTTAATGGTCACGCAAATCATGCTGAGACGCTTAGGAATCGTGTCATTGTTGGAGAGAGTGAAATACAAAAGGCATTTGATTCGTCTAGGAATTCAAATGCGTCAAAAGAAGGAACCAATGATGGATCACTAGTGAAAAGAGAGGAGAATGTGTCTTCAAAGAGAGCTTCATCTGTTGATGAATATGAAGATGAAAACTTCAGAGCTTACGACGAAATGTGGTACTTCCCAAAAGTATGGAGAAATAAGCTGTGGAAAATATGTGTTTATCTTGTTACCATGGGTATGTTAATAGCTTTGCTAATGGGTCTGAACATGTCTTGGACTGCTATAACTGCAGCGCTTGCGCTCGTGGTTCTTGATTTCAAAGATGCCAGACCTAGCTTAGAAAAGGTAGCAGAATTGGTTAACAGTAATCTGTTTTCATTTGATGTGTATCTTATTCATTCTGTTCTTTCGATTGTACAGGTTTCGTATTCGCTTTTGATATTCTTCTGTGGTATGTTTATCACGGTTGACGGCTTTAACAAAACTGGGATTCCAAGTGCTCTTTGGGATTTTATGGAGCCATATTCCAAGATAGATCATGCTGCAGGCATAGCAGTTCTTGCACTGGTCATACTGGTCCTGTCAAATGTGGCTTCAAATGTGCCTACTGGTATGTGTCTCCTGCAATTTTTGAGCCCTTAAACCTAAATCAACCCTGTTTTTTTTTTACTTCATGTGCTTGGATTTCATTTCTCCGCGCATTATATGCTTTACGAGATACAATTGTTGGACAATGTATGTGTACAAATAAAATATAAAACAAGTAGCTATAGGGGTTAGGGAGAATGACATTTAATTGTTCAAAAAGGCTCTATTGGAATTAAAAGTTACAAAACTAAAAAAAGTGCAAGGAGATGAAGAAACAGAGAAAACTGCATCTTAGTTCCAAACACGATCGTGCAATCACGTCTTATATAAGTTAAATCTTAATTATAGTTACGATGTTTATTTGGCCTTAGTTTTGCTGCTCGGAGGACGAGTTGCTGCATCAGCAGCTGCAATATCTCCTGAGAGTGAGCAGAAAGCGTGGCTCATCTTAGCATGGGTCAGCACCGTGGCAGGGAACCTTTCACTCTTAGGCTCAGCAGCAAACTTAATAGTGTGTGAACAGGCTCGTCGGGCTCAACACTTTGGCTACAATCTCTCCTTCTGGAGTCATCTCAAATTTGGAGTTCCATCAACGCTCATTGTTACAGGCATTGGTTTGATGCTCATTCGAGGATGACACATTTTTCAGTCGCGGTTACTGTGTTTTTGAATCTTCAAATAGACAACTATCATTCTTGTGCAAGTGTTATGGACAGTCTGTGCATTAAGCTCTCCCGCTATGCATGGGGTCTGGAGAAGGGCTAGATCGCAAGGGTCTATTGTACGTAGTCTTATCATGCATTTGTTGTTTCCACAGGTTGAATTTTTGACCTCGTGATCACATGACAACAACTTTACCAATTCTCTTCGATCATCCAGATCTCATAAATCCAACATATCTCTATATATATGTATTATTTTACAATAATCTAACATGTTAAGGGTTCATAGTATTCAAGCTGACAGGTTGTTCTTATGTGAGATTATGTGCCTTTATTTGTTTATATATATCATGATTTGATATAATAAGAAAGTAATAATCTTTTTAGATCTCAATTTCCAAACAAACATTAGTCCAACCAAAATGTGGTAGTGAGATTATTTAAGGAATCTCATTGCATCTATTTGCTATAGACTCACAAACGCCATTCAATTCGAGTGTGTTTAGTATGAAATATTTTTTGAAAAATGTTAATAAATATTTTACATTTGCTTGGTAAAAATATTTTGAAAAATATTTTCTTCAAGAAAATAAGGCTTACTGAAAGTAGGAAAAACAAGTTTCATAAATGACATTCTTTTCATCAACCTAACATCCCCAAATTTCTACCTCTAGATCATCCCACCCCCACCACTCCTGAATCATCCCTCCCTATTTTGTCGCGTTCATATAATATTTTGTCAGATTACATGTAAATATTTTTTGGGTGATATTTTTTTTTTTTTGCTTACTTACCTAATACTAGAAAATTTATTTTTTTTCTACGTTTTCTAAGAAGACTTAATAGAAATATTTTTTTTGTTGAGGAGATTCACTATCCTTTTGACCCAAATCAAAATTCAGCCATAACTATAAATACAAAGAAGCAAAAAAGAAAAAAAAACATAAATCTTCGACTCTATTGATCATTGTTTATTTATTGCCTCCTTTACAATTATTTTCTTTTGAGTGTGAGCACGATGAAGAAATAAATTTATCAAAGAGTGTGTGATTTTATTTTTTCAATTGTATCAATGTTGTATAAGATCAAATATATATTAATAATAAACAACTAACATTTAATATTTATACATCAAATGATCATCCTTTATCTAAGTTGACTTCGCTCATATGTTTGAGCGATATATTATAAGAACAAAATTTAATATAAAAAAGCATCAAAGTATAGAACTTAAGTTCATATTATTTCTTTTTCTACTGTATAAAGAAGTTTGAGAAGTTGGTCATCGTCAATATGCTTGCTTCCTAGACAAAGATAATTTGGTGATTTTGTAGAAGCAACTAGAAGTTTAGTATATTTTTTGTTTGCTTTAAGTTTCTTTTTTAAATTGTTACATATTTGAAAATTACCTAAATAATACTATAATATCACGATAATTAACAACTTACAATATTTTTAAAATGTATAAAAATTTAGTCCATTCTTAAAATTTTATCGAGTCACTACATAAAATAAGACAAAAGAAGTAACATATATTATTTCAAAATGACGTAAAAAAATACTAATAATCACAATGAAATAACAACTTAAAATATTTAAGTGACATAAAAAAAATTTGGTTCACGATTGACTTTTTATCGGTGCCACATAAAATGAGAAAGAGAAAGTAACACATATTATTTGAAATGATGTAAAAAATAGTCTAAATTGCAATAATTAACAACTTAAAATATGTGAAAGGCATAAAATTTTGGCTAACTCTCGAAATTCTATTAGTGACATAAGAGAAAGTTGCATTTATTATTTGAAAATTACATTAAAATACTATAACTACAATAATTAACAACTTGAAGTATTTAAAAGAAATTTAAAAAATTGGTTGATTTTTAAAATTCTATATGTGTTACATAAATTGAGACAAATTGAGCAATATTATATTATTTGAAAATTATGTAAAAAATAATATAAGTCACAATAATTAACAACTTTAAACACTTACAACCATATAAAAATTTGGATGACTCTCCAAATTCCATTAAAAAAATTGTACCAAGATGTCTAAGAATAATGGTGTGTCTCTTTCAAAATAAATGACAAAAATATTATGTTATTTGGGGTTGGTTTTGAACTTAGAACTCCCTTCAAATGGAAGGAATATTACTACTATGCCAAATCCCAAAAGCATAGCTTTATTCAAGAATATTTAACTTTAAAATATATCTTTTAAATATAAAATTTGATATATATAACACGTAATTTTTCAAGTAAAGCTACACCCTTGCTCACGCTGATAAGGATTCATATATCGAGTACTTATATAATAGAGAAAACTATTAGCTAGAGATATTCTCTCTTTTTTTAATAAAAAATTTTCTAGACTTAATTTTTATAAAAATATCTGTATTTTTATAAAAATATTTGTTTTAGTTATACTTTTAAAAATTAAATTATTTAATTTAGAAGGAACAAATATCTATGTTAGGTGTTGAGTATTTCGTACAACATTTAGTAAAATTTGGTCATATAAAATCAAATCAAAAGAGGAGAGAAGAAACATTCTCTTATGATTACTAACGAAGTGAATAAAAAACGATTTTAATATTTGGATCTCTTAGTCTAAAAATGAAAGAATTTTATGTGTAAAAACATAAACAACATCAAATCATAAAAAATGACTTTCATATTCCGATCTGAAAATAAAAGAATTTTATGTGCAAAAACAAAAATGAATTCAAATAAAAAATAAGTGTGTAAAAGACTATAAAATCAAACCTATGACAAAACTATTACTTCAAATTATGAATAATTAATCTCTTATGACATTTCTCACGGATATTCATAATCAATTGAGATCGATAACATGAAAAAGATTCTTTTATCAGTTTACTGATAATGGATTATTAATTTAGCGATTTCAGTAGCAATTTTAATATCGATTTTTAATGATGTGAGGCTTTTTTTTAATGGATGTTAACTGGTATAGATAGTATTAATAAATCATGTTTATGCCATTAAGGGTATGGAGTCTTTGACTTGGAGTTTGGTTTCTGTTATGGTTGCGGCCTATTAAATTAAGTATTCAATTATATTTTTAGTAGTTTTCATTATTATTGTAGAACGGAATTTATGTTTCATAACTTCTTAGGGATTATGTTTAGATATAGTTATTAGTCAATAATAAAATTTAGATTTTCTACTTTCCTAAGAATTAGACTTCCAATTGGCGTGATAAAATTCCTATATAAAAGGGGCTTTGATCAATAAATCATTAAATTGTTTTTTAACAAAAAAGAAAAATAAGATATCAAAGTTCTCTCATTCATTTAACTCTAAGGCTAGTGTCAGTCTCCCTTAAATGAACTGAAGTTATATGCAAAATAGATCGATCTAGAAATTCGAACAAAAGTTAGTATAAATAAAAATCAGCTAATTTAGATTTGTCTATTCAACATACTACTGCGATTTGATCCTACTCTAAGAATCCTAACACTTTAGTGCTAGAGCTTGACACAATGAGCAATGAGAATCAATCCTAGGCCCTAAAAGGAATGTGTATTTACAAAAAACACTGATAGACTCTAAACTTACAGACATAAAACAACGTCTCGACGAAAAAGTTGTCCAAGTCACTTAATAGCAATTTTTTTGACTTAAAAAGTGGCAAAAAAATTTCTATTTGACAGTACCATTATATGCAAGGATGATTTTTTCTACTTATGACGACACTAATGACCTATTAATTTGAACACATTGCTATAAATTATTTTTTGAATATCAACATCCAACAGAAGCAAAAAAGGTTGGAGTGACTGGATTTCACATGTTGGAAGAAGCATAATTATGGATATTGTCAACTTAAATGAGCAAATGACTAAATGAGTTGAGAAGAATTTCATAAACGTTGTCTTCAACGATTTGAACTTATCAACTCCATCTTAAGAAAAGCTCGCTAGGGCTGATGAGCTTATTCTAGAACACTGAAATATTTATAGTGAGACTGTATGAATTAATCAAAATGTATGTGCAATTCTCAATCCACATAACTTATCGACGATCATGAGTGTGTCCAAGGCCATAGAACAAAAGCAACAACGATAAAAAGTAATATTCATGAGAGGACATCAAAGTAGTCTCATACAAGTCTTGACAGCACAACAAACTCGGTAAAATCTACTACTAATTTAGTCAGCTCACTTACCTATACTAATATCTACTATATCAGCAACCAAATTTATTTTAAGAGCTAAGGGATCATACAATAATTGTGACAAACAATATTCAGCCACTCATCAATGTATATGAAATTTCTAACTTAAATTGAATGATTTAGTCGATAACACTATTCAAGAAGTTT
This sequence comes from Solanum sitiens, assembly GCA_016801875.1. Lineage (NCBI taxonomy): Eukaryota > Viridiplantae > Streptophyta > Magnoliopsida > Solanales > Solanaceae > Solanum > Solanum sitiens. The sequence goes on from JABWTJ010000302.1 coordinate 250,484, forward strand.
TTGATGGCTTCGTGAAATTCGAGCTTCAAGACAAGATCTTTCAGCATGAGGAGGTAATGTTATGTATGCGTTGAAATAAGTCAAACTAAGTAATTAATGATGTTTTTTGTAGTTTTTTTTATTCTAGAATAGAATTTACGTTTCTTAAATTCAAAAAGATTAGGTTTAGCTATAAATATTATTTCGAAATAGAATTTTAGGTTTTCAATCTTCATATGGATTAAACTTCCTATTTTTATAATAAACTCTTATTTAAAGGAGTTTCTAAAGAATAAATCATTATTATTATTTTTTTTTTAAAAGAGATCATAGTCCTCTCTTCCATTGAATTTTAAGGTTTCAATCTCTCTTCAGCGAGCTAGAGCTATATACAAAATAAGTCGATCTAGGAATTCGAACAAAAACAATGAAATAATAAACTCTTATTTAAAGGAGTTTCTAAAGAATAAATCATTATTATTATTATTTTTAAAAAAGAGATCATAGTCCTTTCTTCCATTGAATTTTAAGGTTTCAATCTCTCTTTAGCGAGCTAGAGCTATATACAAAATAAGTCGATCTAGGAATTCGAACAAAAACAATGAAAAGTCGAAGTCAATCGATTTAGATTTTCTTATTCATCGTCACGTGACTCGATCCTTCTCTAAGAATCTTAATTGTTTCATACTTTTATTTCTGACTGTCTCAAGCTCTTTGTTCTTCCACAAAATATTAATGTTTTCTTTTAAGCAATACACAATTTGTCAATCCATATACATGGTACATTTGTTTGTCACCTTGTTTTTGAGTGATTTTTATTTTTTGTGTATAACATCTTAATTGTTAAATTAATAAGTGAACTGATAATGATCAATAGTTGATAAATGAATATCATTGTTCTAGTATATCTACAAATCGATAAGTATAACCTATAAACTTTAAAATTCAACCTAGATGACCGATACACAGTCCTACCATTCACAAATTGAACAGAAGAAAATGTTATTTTCAATCTTCCATGTTTAAATATATAAAAAAATCTCATATAAAAATGATATAAACCGCAAGACGAAATTGGTATAGGATGACGAAACTAATATACCTTGTACCTTATTCGTCTCAAAATGTGTGTCACTTTAGCTTTTTCACGCCTCATTAAGAAAATAAATAAATATAAGCTACTATTTATTTAGTAGCCCTTGTTATTAGATGTTTCAAGTCTAAGGACATACTCTTTCAACGTAAGAGAGGTAAACTTGTGAATGTGTTGAAGCCAATAAAATTAAGTAAATAATTATATTTTAGTAGATTTTCTTTATTATTCTACATTAAATTAAATTATATGTTTCATAGTTTTAAAAGAATTAAGTTAAGCTATAATTTTTAGTCTGAAATAGGATTTAGATTTTCTATTTCTTTAGAATTAGACTTTTTATTGTTATAATAAAACTCCTATTTGAAAGAGTTTTTGAGGAGTAAATCATTAAGTCGTATTTTAAATATAAAATAAGTGATCAAGGTTCTTTCTTTCATTGAACTCTAAGGTTTCAACCCCCTTCAACGAGATGAAGTTACATACAAAATAGTTCGATTTAGAAATTCAAACAAAGGTAAGGGAAAGTTGAAGTCAATTGATTAAGATTTTCCTGTTCACCGTCTTGTGACTTGATTCTTTTCTAAGAATTCTAACAATTTTGTACTTTCATTTATTATTATCTTAAATTCTTAGTTTTTCTACAAAATGTTAGTGATTGTTAGCAAGATGCAATTTGTCAACTCATGTGCATAGTTCATTTGGTTTGTCATCTTATTTCTAAGTGGTTGTTTTTTCTTTTTGGGAAATCTTATCTGTCAAATAACCAATATACTATTTTAATAATTTTTATAGCGCTTTAGCATGTCTATAAATCGATAAACTTTAAAATTCAATCCAATTGATCGATGCACAGTCCTACCACTCACAAATTGAATAGGAAAAGATGATCTTTTCAATCTTCCATGTGTAAGAACCACGCCTCATTAAGAAAAAAAAAAAGGAAGATATAAGCTGCCATTTACCAAGTTACCCTTATTTATTAGATGTTTCGAGCTTGATGACAAGCTCTTTCAATGTGGAGGAGGTAATATTATGGATGTCTTAAAGTCAATTAAGTTAGTGATTAAATATGTAATTTTAGTAGCTTTCTTTATCATTCTAAAATAAGATATATGTTTCATAGCTTCATAAAAATTAGATTTAGCTATAGTTATTAGTTTGAAATATGATTTAGATTTCTTATTTTCATAAGAATTAGACTTTTATTGTAATAATAAAACTCTTATTTAAAGGAGTTTGAGGAATAAATTTTTAAGTCGCATTTTAACCAAAAAATAAGAGATTGAAGTTCGCTCTTTCATTAAACTTTAAAGTATTCAATAAGTTGAAGGTTATATACAAAATAGGTCAATCTAAGAATATGAAAAAAGATAGGGAAAGTCAAAGTCAATTGATTTATATTTTTCCATTTATCTTTCTATGACTTGTTCTTTCTCTAAGAATCCTAACAATTTCATACTTACATTTCTAGCTGTCTCAAACTCTCAATTATTCTATAAAATGTTAGTATTTACTTTTGAACAAGATGCAATTTGTCAACTCGTGTGCATTTGGTTTGTCACTTTGTTTCTAAATATATTTTTTGTATGAAATAATTAAGAGTTAAATTGATAATCAAACCGATAATGCTCAATAACCAATATAACGATATTTTAATGATTTTATAAATTTTAACATGCCTACAAATCAATAAACATAAACGCTAAACTTCAAAATCCAACAAAACCAATCAATACATAGTCCTACCACTAACAAATTGAACAAAAGAAGATAATTTTTTCGATTTTCTATGCGTAAAAAATAAAAATGTCTTATAAAAATAATATAAACCCAAACACGAAATTTGTAAAAGTTGACGAAAACTAAATATCCCTCCTGTTTTCTTCATCCCATAATAAATATCATTATAATTTTTTCCACGACAAAAAAAAATTAAAAATTGACCAATCATTTTAAATTACTCCTGTTTATAGATGTTTCTTGAAAAATGAACATGTTACATTACGAATCCACTGTTTATATTTTGACTGTAGTAGTAAATTCATTTTACCATCAAAACAACTCCCCTATCATGATACTTAGCTTTGTTTCTAATTAATTTTTTTAGAAAAAATTTCATATATGGCAAACTTATATTTTGAAATAACATTAAATGGGTATAGTTTACATAATTACATTCCATGGGTATAGTTAAGTTTGTTAGGTAGCTCTAAATTTGTATAAAATATTTTTTTTAAATATAATTTATACAATTTTTTACATGAATAGTAACAGCAGCGTTAAATAAGGTAACAATAAATTTAGATAATGCATAATTTAAGGTAAACGTCCAAAATCAAATTTTTTTCCAAAAAAGAATTCTACAGCGATTGAAAGACATAACCAACTTGTTTCTATGCATCACTGAAGCACCAGTTTAATCAATTTTTTTGACATAAGGAAACTTCATGTTTTGAATTGCAATATATTATACAATTGTTTAAAATATCAAAAATACTGAAATTACGAAAATAATTTTATTTGTTGTGGCGTTGTAGATTGTATAAAAAAGTAATTATATAATTTTCTCTTGTATATACAAACTTGAATTTATGTGTCATCGTTTGTGTGTTTTAACTTTGTATATATCCCCAGCGTAATTGTATATATGATAATCTGGCTTGTTTTTGAAAATGGTCTGAATGTGTATTGTATATGTTTGTATATATGTTCTAATATTTATATACTGCAGTAATGTATATGTTCAAATGTATATTAATTTAGTATATATGAATGCGTATGAGACAATTGTATACATTTATGTATTGAATATTTTGTAATATAGTTGCATAGGATACATTTTGTGTTTTCTAATAATATTTATATACAAATTATTGCAGCAATGTATATGTTGATATATATATGTAAGTGTAGTATATACAAAGCCGTATGAGACAATTATATACATTTATGAAAATTGAGTAATTTTTTTTTAGTTTTTTTAGTTGCAATGTATTTGTATATGAGCATACGAAAATGAGTATAATGTAATTTTGTTATTACTGATTAAGCTGATTGTAGAAAATTCTTATGTCAATTGTATATGTGATATTTACAAATTACAGTATACAATTATACTTTAGGCACAAAGATAATTATATACAATTGTCATTGTATATATAACAAATTTGTAAACTATATACAATTGCCTTTAATATACAATTCACTATATACCTATTAACTTAGTATGCAAGTCATTATATACATAACCTAAATAATTTGTATAAAACTAACAGAATATACAAATCCCGATAAACAATTACAATATAATTTTGACATAAAACTATACATCTACTTAAATTATTTTTTATGTCTTTCGTTTATATAACTAAGGGAATATACAAATAACTAAAACGTGTATGAATTAAACATGCAATATACTATAAACAATCATGTATATACAAAAATTACTTAAACAGACAAGTTTATGTATATTTGCACAATAACAAAATTTTCTATCTAAAATTGTGTTTTATGTCACTACCTAATGATCCTGATGTTCTTCGGATCTGTCAATTTCAGATTCACTCTCCTTTAAATCACTTGTTATGGCTTTCCTCTACGTTCCTCCTTCAACAATTTTAATACCTCTACCTATGACGTTGTTAATAACTTTTTGAATTGTCATTGAATTTTTTTTTTTCTTGGATATCAATTCTTCCATTGATTGTTCATCTTGAACTTGTTTGGATTTTGCCATAGATCCTATTAACCCAAAATTTTGAGCTAAACCAATTGAAAGCGAGGGCAACAATATTGATATGCAATGGCATACCTTTGGTAAACCTCGTAGATGGAGATGATTCATCCATTCTGATTTTGAAGAATTTATAATCTATTAAGAAAGAACGATTTTAAAAAAAAAAAATGAAAAAACTAAGAAGCACAATATATATACAATTGTTGAAGAAGGAAAAATTAAAAAAAATTGATTCAGAACTAGTTTTTGACGGTTACCTTTGAAAATTGAAAGAAATATCGGAGGGGGAACGTGAAATTTTTGTCAATTCGAAATTCTAATTAGGAGAGGAGGAGTGATTATAGAGAAAGAGGTGAAATGAGGATAGGAAAGATAAAATTGATTTATATATAATTTATATACAAAATCCAAAAAAAGTTTTTTACGGTTGGGTATAGAAAGAGATGGTGGGTCCCATTAATTATGGAAAAAATAAATAAAACTATAATTATTGAAAGTAAATAAATTAAACTATACCCTTATTATATAATTATTTAGGAATGTTTGCCATCCCATGTAATTTTCCCAGTTTTTTTTATATGAAATCTTAATTGTTAAATTGATAATCAAATCGATAGTGCTCAATAATCGATATAATGAAATTTTAATAATTTTATAACGCTTTGCATGTCTATAAATCAATAAATCTAAACAATAAACTTCAAAGATCCAACCAAATTGTGTAAAACAAAAATGTTTTACAAATTAAAGTAACATAAACCCAAAAACAAAATTTGTAAAAGTTGACGAATACTAAATATCCCTCCTGTTTTCTTCGTTCCATAATAAATATCATTTTAGCTTTTTCATAAGTTATTAAAAAAATAAAAATTTGACCAATCAATTTTTAAACTACTCCTGTTTATTTGATGTTTCTTGAAAAATGAACACGTTACATTATGAATTCACTGTTCATATTTTGACCGTAGTAGTAAATCCATTTTACCTTCAAAACAACTCCCCTATATCTTGATACTTAACTTTGTTCCTAAGTAATTTTTTTAATATGACATCTTAATTGTTAAACTAATAATCAAATCAATAATGCTCAATAATCAATATTGTGAAATCTTAATGATTTTATAACGTTTTGAATGTCTACAAATCAATAAATATAAACGATAAACTTTAAAATTCAACCAAATCGATCCTACCACTCATAAATTGAACTAAAGAAGATGATCTTTTCAATTTTCAATGTGTAAAAATAAAAATGTCATATAAAAATAACATAAACCCAAAAATGAAATTTGTAATAGTTGATGAAAATTAAATATCCCTCCTGTCGGTTTCTTCGTCCCATAATAAATATCATTTTAATTTTTCCCATGAATTATTTTTAAAAATTAAAATTTGACCAATCATTTATTAAACTACTCCTGTTTATTAGATGTTTCTTGAAAATGAACATGTTACGTTACGAATTCATTGTTCATATTTTGACTGTAGTAGTAAATTCACTGTACCTTAAAACAACTCCCCTATCTTGATATTGCTTTGTTTCTAAGTAATTTTTTTGTTTGAAATTTTAACTATTAAATTGATAATTAAATCGAAATCTAATGATTTTGTAACGTCTTATATGCCTACAAACTAATAAATATAAATGATAAACTTCAAAATCCAACCAAAGTCCTATCACTCATAAATTAAAAAAAATAATCTTTTTAATTTCTATGTGTAAAAACAATAATATCTTATAATAAAAAATAACATAAACTCAAATATAAAAATTTGTAAAAATTGACCAAAACTAAATATCCCTCATATTTTCTTGGTCTCATAATAAATGTCGTTTGAATATTTTCTAAGACTTATTATAAATTTAACTAATCATTTATTAGACTATTTCTGTTTATTAAATATTTGTTGAAAAATGAACACATTACGTTACGAAACCACTTAAAAGACTGTAGTAGTAAATTCATTTTACCTTCAAAAACAACTCCCCCATCTTGATACTTAGCTTCCTCACTACCATTTTTATCCTTCACCATTCTTGTGCGATCTCTTCTAAGCTTTATCAAAATCATCAATTCTTCAGCAACTTGCTATTTCCCTCTGTTGTCTCTCAGTTGAAATCTCAGTGTGGGACAGTGAGAGGAGAAAGGCTAATGTTTCTAGGGTTTGATTTGAGCTAATTATGAGTTGATTCATAGTCCAAATCTGAGGAAACGAGCTCGTTTATGCTTGCGATGCAACAAGTAATCAGTTGAAAGGTGAGTTTTGGTAATTTTGCTTTAGTTTTAGTTCATTTTCTGTTTTTTTTAAAGTATTTTAATGTGTGGTGTGATTACCTGGTGTATTTGTAGTGTTCTAGATATGCGCGGAAATGGCTGTATTTGTAGGATTAATATCGAAAATTGAAGTCTGAATTAGAGATCAGTAGGATCACTTTACTTTTTTTTTGGCATGTAAGGAAGTGAAAATATTTAATATTTTGGAGTTAGAGTGATGTCTTTGAGAATAAAGGTTCCTATTCCAGTATGGATTGCACTAGGTGAATTCTCCCATCAGTCTAAGCTAGCGTTGGCAGAGGTACCTAGCATATATATGCTGGTTGCAGGTACTTGAACGGACTAGTCTAGGTGTGCTCAAGCAAGGTAGGACGGTATTGTTATTAAAAGAAGTTACTACCTTTGGTGGCATTTCTGAAGACAAAAGAAAAAGAAACAAAAAAAAACAAATATGAAAGAGTACTTAACCAGTTATGTCAAGGAAGCTTGGTCTTCCCTGCTCAAAGTTTTGGCATTTCTCAGTGTTGAAATACAAATATTGAAAATTTTATCTTGGAAATACTTGAATGATTTTTTTAGGGGTAAAATATTATGTCTAATAATTTCATCAAAGTGTGTTTAAGTTGCAAGAGGGGGAGGGTTGCTACCATCATCATTGGGCAGGGAAGGTCAAGTCAAGTTTATCTCATGAACTTTTTGTTGTGGGTGAGCTGGAAGTTCTTAAATCGACCACCGTAAGCGCTAAGGGTTTGCATTACTGGTTAATGAAGTAACTAATTATTTTATATTCATATTTCTTAGAATTTATCAAGTAGTATGTGCTGCACCCATGCTCTAAAAAGGCTGAATGGTGCACGTGGTTGAATGTTGAAGTTATTTACCTAAAGAACAGGATCGATTCCCACCAATCTCGCAAACGAGGAATCAAAAGTTTAACCCCCACCCCCACCCCACACACACACACACCACAGAAACCCAAAAATACACTCAATACATCTTTTTTCAGAATATTAAATTGTGATAAAAAAAAATCATCTAGCGCAATCAACAGGGAGGTTAGACAAGCCGTGCCTGCCTTGTTTTAGCTTTGCCAATTTAGAGTCTTAACAATGTGGGCACTTTTTGATTCTCCGTGGTATCCCTTGTCAATGAAGTAATTTAATTGGCTTTTCATGGTTGTATTAGGAAGGTGACTGCTCGTATTGACTGATTCTATCATTTATAACTGCTCTTTCGGTTTCTTACTAACTTGTTATGAGTCTCTATTTTGGAATGTCTTTGACTAAATAATATCTTCAACATCTTTTATTGAAAAAAATGTGAGACGATGACATACATGTAGCGATAGATCACTTCTACTATCACTCCAGCTCTCACTGAGGTTATATTACGCTCTTTTCTGCTTCGCATATGTGTTGTCATTTAGTAAGTCTTGAGAAAAATTGTTTTAGACTTTAGTGAGTTGTTTATTGGTTTCATATATCTTTTAGCACCGGAAAAGATGCCTTCATGGTGGGGAAAGTCAAAAGCAAAGAAGAAAGCGACCAAAGAGAGTTTTATTGATTCATTGCATCGTAAGTTTAAGAGTCCAGCTGAAGCTAAGTCTCCGAGTAAATCAGGTGGATCTCGAAGACACAACAATGAAATTGCTTCTGAGAAGGGTTCTCAGTCCCAAGCACAGTCAGGGTCATCATCACCTTCCAAGAATGTCTCCAGATGTCAAAGTTTTGCTGAAAAGGCTCTAGCCCAACCACTTCCGCTTCCAGGTTTGCCACCAGCAAGTGTAATGCGGGCAGACTCTGGGATCAGTCAATCTGCAAAACCCAGAGTAGAGAAGGGATCAAAGTCATCCCTGTTTCTGCCTCTCCGAAAGCCTGCATGCATCAGGCACAGACTGGACCCTGCAGATGCTGATGGAGAACTTGTCTTTGCATCAATTTCAAGTGAGTGCTCTGTTGAGAGTGATGATCCTACTGATTCACGCCAACGTAGTCCACTAGAATTTGATTATGAAACTGGTAACCGGACTCCCTTGGGTAGCCCTCCAAGGTACGCAAATGCTGAAGTTCACTTAAATGTAATGTATTCACAAATGGATTCTGTAACTGCTTAAGTATCTAATTGTTTTCCTAATTTGAAACAATTTATTTGTCTAACTTGTTTGCTTGCTTCTTTCTTTTGGTAACTACACCACCCTGGATGACATTATTTCTTTTCCTCTTTTGGTTTCGAAGATTGGCTGTTAAGGATCTATCTGCTGTTGGACAAATAAGCATAAAAGAGGCAACAGAACCAGTTAATCTTTCTCCCAGTGGACATGTCTCCTCTCGATCTCCTAAGCGACGACCACTAAATAGCCACTTGTCCAGTATACAAATTCCTTCTCATGGTGCCCTTTGCAGTGCTCCTGATAGTTCTATATCAAGTCCTTCCAGAAGTCCAATGAAAGCTGCTGGCTGTGAGCAAGTTAGTAGTTCTACTTTTTGGGCGGGAAAGACTTATCCAGATCTTCCTTTACTTGGATCTGGCCATTGTTCAAGCCCAGGGTCTGGTCAGAATTCTGGGCATAATTCCATGGGAGGAGATATGGTAGGACAACTGTTTTGGCAGCCTAGTCGAGGGAGCCCCGAGTACTCTCCTATTCCTAGTCCCAGAATGACAAGTCCTGGACCTAGCTCAAGAATTCACAGTGGTGCTGTCACACCTATTCATCCCAAGGCTGGAGGTGGAGCATCTGAACTGCAGACTAATTGGCCAGATGATGCAAAACCAGAAAGTCATCCTTTGCCCCGTCCCCCCTTAGCAATTTCCAACTCTTCACCTTTTTCTCATTCCAATTCAGTTGCAACATCTCCCTCAGTGCCACGAAGTCCTGGTAGGGCAGAGAATCTTTCTAGCCCGGGTTCTCGCTGGAAAAAAGGGAAGTTGCTTGGTAGAGGCACATTCGGGCACGTTTATGTTGGTTTTAATAGGTACATTAATACGATCGACACTTGATTTTCTTTTGTTTCCTATTTCATTGTGTTTGGCCTTTACAAATGAACAAGAAACTCAATCTTTATGTGTTGCCTCATGACATGTCAAAGATTGATTGCTGTGTCATGGTTTAATGCTTTGCCATCTTATCCCCAAAAAGGAAAAGAATAATGCTTAGCCATGTGTGTGCTTACAGTGATAGTGGAGAAATGTGTGCAATGAAGGAGGTGACTCTATTTTCAGATGATGCAAAGTCAAAAGAAAGTGCAAAGCAGTTGACACAGGTATGTTTACTACATAAGTAGCAGTCTGTTAGGTCTTATTTTCTTGGACTGCCTGGAGATTTATATTCCTAATGAGCTCATAGTCAAGTATGCTCTTCTATTCATTTATTTTGCAGGAGATTTCATTGTTGAGCCGATTAAGACATCCAAATATTGTCCAGTATTATGGCTCAGAGATGGTTAGTTTTCAACAGTCTTGATTTCTAAATGTTTCAATTGAAAGTTTTTATTTTAATTTCTGGTGAGGGATATGCCATAGTGCCAACACTCTATTAACTCTATATTTTAACTAGTATTAGTACCCACGCAATGCCCAGACAATATTAGCTCATCGTTTGTGTTGATATTCCAGTCCACTATACTCCTTTTAATATTATATAAGATTTTTTATTTTATTGTTCACATTTTCTCAATTGTCAAAATTTATCAGAAATATTTTTATAGTATTTTCTTATTTTATTTTAAAATTAAGCAAAAGTATAAATATTCCCAGGTCATATTTGCCCCCCTTGTTTTACTTTTTCCGGAGTATGATATTTTAATTGGTTTTCCTTGTTTGTAATTGTATCATTGAAATAATGTCATGCCTTAAATTAAATTATAGGTTTGAATTGTTCAAACTACCAAGTTACTGGTTTCAAAAAAAGAATTCGTTCAAACTATAATTTTTTAAATCAGATTAACTATTGATATTTCTCAATGATTGTAAATTACATTACATGCAACAAGGATTTAAAATTGTTTTCTCTTCTATTATCAATATAATATATAAAATTGTGTTTTAATTTTAATTATCAAAACTATTTATATCAGAAAATTAATTGTATTTATATATCTATTTACCTCTTTATACATTCTTTTCCCAAACATCTATATTTTAATTAGCTTTTACCATTTGATTTTATACCAAAAGCCTACTCCTTTCATATTCAAGTCTTTCATCATCCTCATCACTATGCATATTGATATAATTCCTGCAAAATTAAACACTTTTTGAAATCGTCTAAAAGGACATGAGACCAACATAAGTAACAAATCCAAATCTAAATAGCAAATAAATGATCTTTTCTCAGAATTTTGCCATCAAATTAAATACTAAATCCAAAAATAAGTAACTGAGGTAAACAATGATTTTTTTTTGTAAAAGCGAAAAGAAGAAGATATATATCCGTTGATTAGTGGTTTGCTACGATTGGATTTTGAATTTAAATGACTTTATCTCAATGCTTTTGAATACAATTTGTGCATGTGTGAGTTAGTGGGTAATGGACTAATGGGGGTAAGGAATGTATACGTAGGTTAGTTGTGTTGTGTTTATTCTTTTTTGTTGTTGTTTTCTCATATTTTAATGATAAAAGTAAAATGCAATGATAAAATAGGGTACCAACTACTGAAATTAACAAGGATAAATTTGAAAGTTGTAACCACTTTGAATTCAAAAGTTCAATTAATTTTTTTATGTTTAATTTATTTTCCCTTTTTTGTTATTTTATTTATCCTTGATAATATGTGTCATACCTTAGATTAAATTATAATTTTGAATTCGTCCAAACTATAAAATAAAGAAAAGTTTTCATTAATTTATCAGTATAACTAGTGATATTTTTCAATGATCGTTATTTTTGTACTACATGCAATAAGAATTTTAGATTTCTCCTGTTTATTATCAATGTAACATACAACTCTATTTTTTTTTATGTCTGTCCTTTTCCTTAAATCACCTTATGAGATTCTCCTCTTGATCAATATTTGGTGAGGGACATGTCATAGTGCCAACACTGATAGTTATGTTAACAGACTTCAAATTGTTCTAGAGTATTGATTTCTTATTCTATTTCTGAACAACTAACTCCAAAGTATAGTTAGAGGGCTTCTCATGCGAGTTATACATGTTTCCGTCCATCAATTCCCATAAACTATTTAGCTTGCTCTTCTGATTTGTTTTCCTCAATCAGGTTCCTGATAAACTATGTATCTACTTGGAATATGTATCTGGCGGGTCCATTTATAAGCTTTTACAAGAATATGGTCCGTTTGGAGAAACAACAATCCGTAGTTACACTCAACAAATTTTATCGGGGCTTGCATATTTACATGCTAAAAACACTGTGCATAGGTAAACCTTTCTTTGGTTGTATTATTTTTGTGATATCACCCTTTCAACAATCTTGGCCAGTATACATTGAATACCTGACAGCAGCTGCACTTTTGCAGAGATATTAAAGGGGCAAATATCCTTGTTGATCCAAATGGGCGTATAAAGCTGGTAGACTTCGGAATGGCCAAGCATGTAAGATTTAGCATAGGCTGTATAACTGCATTATTTAGGTGCCGTTTGGACATGTGATTTCAAATCATGATTCCAACTGTTTATCCCTTTTTGAATGAAACTCCAACTTTAACTTGACATTCTAATTTCAAATTTCAAATTCACCTCAAAAGTAACTACCCAATCCTTCTTTACTAACCCATATTTATTAAAAATTCAATTATTATTCCATGTGTTCCAAACCCAAAAACAGCTCCTTCTCCGAACAGCCACACCTGCTCAACCCATATTTGGGGAAATTCAATTGCTTTTTTTGTTTCTGTATTTCTGATTTATCCCACTAGGCCAGTCTGGTTGGTTCTTTGCACCTAGTTTTGGTGTAGCAGCTATATTTTGATTCATCCTATTTTTTCAAGGATTTCATAATTGGACCTTGAAGGATAGTTTCACAAATTTTGGGATTTTCATGTTTATGAGAGAAGTACAACTTTTAATATCCAATTAGCATGTCCAGACAAAATTTCAACTTCAAATACACCTCTACCCAAATCAATGATTTCAAATCATGATTTCAAGTTTATAGGCCATCCAAATGCCTATTTAGTAAGATGATGCCAATTGCTATGAAGATCGTAAATGGCAGGTCACATCTAATATTCTAACTCGAGACTAGCATTGTCGGAATGAATTAAAAAACTTTTGTAGTTTTTTTCTTTGGTTCCATTAAACTTATTCCTTACTTTTGGAAAGATAAAGTACGAGTCGATCCATTTTTCATTAAGATTGCTTTGGTGTGATTATCTCCACCTGAAACTGTATAAGCCTTGCCATCAAAGTTGAGCTGTACTTTCATGAGCTGGTTCTTTAATTGCTCAATTACAAATTTGCAGATTACAGGGCAATCTTGTCCATTATCCTTCAAAGGAAGCCCTTACTGGATGGCCCCTGAGGTTAGAATATGCTTTAGGAATGTAAATGTTTTGTGTGCACCTCTCTGTTAAAACTTATATAGTAACATGTAAAATCATCTCTTTACCATTGACTCAGGTAATAAAGCATACTAGTGGCTGCAACCTTGCTGTTGATGTATGGAGCCTTGGATGCACTGTCTTAGAAATGGCTACGTCAAAGCCTCCTTGGAGTCAGTATGAAGGAGTAAGTAATTTTGGCCTAGAGCAACTTAATTAAAGCATCACTTCTTCTTCTTTTATTATGCTGAACATTGTTGGGAGATGGGATTTTTTTCCTTGATAATATTTGGACTATCAAGTCTGACAATACCAGTTCATTCCCTTGACCTGTATTATGTGGTGTTTTATATGATATGTCCACAGGTTGCTGCCATGTTTAAGATTGGGAATAGTAAAGAACTCCCAACAATACCGGAAGAGCTTTCAGATGAGGGAAAAGATTTTGTGAGGAAGTGTTTGCAGCGTGAGCCGCGAAATCGTCCTACTGCTGCTGAGCTATTGGAGCATCCTTTTGTAAAAGATGCTGCCCCTCTGGAAAAGCAAAATATGTTTCCTACATCTTTCGATCTTCCATGTGTTGCTGCAAGTGGGATAAAACTTCTGGTACATTATCTGTTCATCGTGGTCTTTTTTCTTTTATAAGACATTGGGAAACTTCTGTTATGAAACATGGAAATACTTGTTCGTATTATGATGCTTGGTGTAAATGGTTTTATTGGTTTCTTCTTTTGTTCTAAAACCATAAAGAATTACTAATATCAGCAGTTGAGCAAAAGAAACTGATTGATTATGCATTTTCGGTAGTCTCAGGCTTTCATCATTGAATTCTGCCGACATATTCTCATAAGTCCGTTCTTGATTCAGATTTGTGTGTGTCGATGTTTGGCATTGATCTAGTAGTCTTTAATATATTCATATGGTAATCTATTTTTTTTCATTCTATTTGTAATTCTAAGGTAATTTCATTAATAATGACTTACCAAGAAGGCACCTTAACATATTTTAGTAAAGAATAATTCTTAAAATATGGTTTGCTTACTCTGGACTGATAGATGGTGTAACTTGGATGTTAGTTTTGTCAAGGTTTAGGATTATTTTCTCGTACAGTTCACATTTCCATGGTTGTGCTCCATGTTTTGTGAATATAATTTCTGTATAGAAAGAGGTTTAGGATTGTACTCTTGCATGCTTATCTTGCTCTGTGGCAAATAGTAGGCTCTAGGGGTCATTATGGTTTATTTTTAGAAGTTAGGTCAATAAAGAAGCAAGGTTTTTAGGGACACTAACAATGTCTTCAATTCTTGGGGATTACTAAATAGTTTAATGATCTTTTAGGCTGGACAGCAAATCAGGAGGGGAAGTTCCAACTTGTTGACCAATTGGGTTCTCTGAGTTTATTTGTTTGTTGCTAATGCCTACAATTTAGTAAGATTAGTGACATGAGGTGTCTTTAGCTTCTTCACTAAAAAGAGAATAAGTTGTGTTGGTATATCAGCAAAACCAGAACTCCACCCCTAACCTTAGAAAAGAAGTGACCATAGGAGAAATAGCCTAAGATGGTGATATTTAACATCTTCTTTCAGTTTTTTTTTAAAGAAACAAATTATGATTTGAGCTGCTATTATAGACATCAAGCAACTGAGTCTAAGCATCCTAGTGCTGAATGTGCGAAATGAAGATGCATCTCCATGTCAAGTTGCTAATCATCATTAGATTTGATCTCAAAAGTGACCATATCTTCCTTTAAACAGTTAACAATTATTGGTCCCACATTGGAATAGTTTTAGAACTAGCAGATTGAAACCCTGTTAAAGACGTACGACAAGACCCTTGATGTGTGAATGTGTGTAATTGTAATTGTAATTCCAAGTTAACTTTTCAATTTACAAAATCAATCTTTATCACGTGAAAATAATAGGTTGACCTGGCATGGTTTCTTTATTTTGAAATTCTGTGCACTGGGTTGATGTTAATGATGTGTCAATTACAAATTTGATTTAGGGCACTGGATCTGCAAGAAATTATTCTACCCCAGATTCGGAAAGGCTCGCTATCCACTCATCCAGAGCGTCAAAATCTAAATTTCACTGCAGGTCTTCTTCTCTTGTTTACTTAAAACTTTCAAATGTCCTCTGATTTGTTGTTCAGAAAATTTTAAAGAGGAAAGGAGTTCCCATTAAATTCATCTTAAGATACTTAAAGAGTAAAAGAAAACTGCATCACAATAGTATTCGTACTTCTGATTGTTGACTTGTTTTTCATTGTACAGTGATATCCACATTCCGAAGAACATATCTTGCCCCGTCTCCCCAATAGGTAGTCCTCTTCCAAGGTCGCCTCATAACTTAAATGGGAGGATGTCTCCCTCGCCTATATCCAGCCCTCTCAACACATCTGGCTCATCAACACCAATCTCTGGAGGGAATGGTGCTATCCCATTTCGCCACATTAATCAGTCAGTTTACTTGCAAGAGGCCAGAACAGTTCCAAATAGTCCCTATATGAATGGCTCTTCTTACTGGGATCCTGATGTTTTACGAGGGTCACCATCAGGATCTCATGCTTTCCGAGATTTGGCATCTGTTGAATATGATGCCCTGGGAAAGCAGTTTGGGAGGCTTGCCACAGGAGAACTTTGCAATGGGCAATCAGCCTTGGCCAATCGGGTGTCACAGCAACTTTTAAGGGATCATGTGAAATCGATTTCTCCGGTAGATCTAAACCCTTGTCCTCCCTTGGGAGGTCGCCCAGGTGGAACATAAGCTTCAAAAGTTTCCTATGTAAATCTGCTTTCAGCTTTTAGCATGTTTGAAGGAAGTTGTTTTGTGCAACAAGTATCTCCGAAGAGAAGAGACTAGGAAATGTAGTGGCATCTTGGCAGAACTTCATTATCTATTATCAGTTTGATCTACCTGATTTCTAACCCCCTGTTATTTGGGTCTAGTGTTCCAAAGATGAAGAGCACTTCCCCGTGAGAATATAGCATCTGTTGAGATTATAGCGGCTTGTCCAAATACATCTTCCTGATTGGACTTGAAAACTAACATGAGCCAAGAACTAATGATTCATTTGCTTTTGGAGGTTGGCTTTCAGTTATTCAGTGTATAGCTAATCTTTCATGAAGACATTAATGGCATCAAACTTGTATATTACTGCTGTCCCATAGAAGATAGAAAAGAGTAAACCTGGAACTAAAGCAGGAAGAATCCCTTTTTCTTTTCTTTCCTATCCCCTTTCGAAGCGGGGTTCCTGTATTGTAAACGAATGTACTGGAATACTCCAGCAACTGTTGACTGAACAATCAGAGGAAGATTTGGGTTTCTGTATTTCTGCTGCTTTAATGTTGTAGCTGATATCTCTTAGTTATATAGATCTTGTTTTTGATGCACAAGCATTTATCTCCTATCTCCTTGCTTCTAATTTCAATCCCCTACTCCAGTATAATGTCTAAGATCACATCCAGTAGTGTTCTACACATTGCTGGATTCAAGCCATGTTAAGTTGCATATTTAAGGGTCTGGTTTCACTTTTTTTTTTATTGCTTTTTTATATCCACACTATTAAATTTGTGGCTTATATGGCAATGTATCGAACGTTACAGGATGGAAAAATACTGGAGGCGGTCTCCAATTATAAGTTCTTTGTAGGTGTCCAAATGACTTATAACTATTTTGATCAACAAGTAGTTGGCCATTTTAAAGTTTGGTAGGATTTTAGGTTGGCTAATACAATGTTTTGGAAGAAAACATATTTTACTGCTATATTAATGTACAACTTAGCATTGAATTGTCCACCCATTACCATCCTTGTACTTGGAAAGAACAAGTTAGGGCTAATCGATGGACTGAATTTGGAGGAATTAAGAGACTTTTGGTCCAAAATGGCACAATGTAACGTCATTGTATGGATAACGAGCTTGATTCTGAATCAATCACCTAGTCAACCAATTGAACTATTAAGATTTAGGTTTGAATAAGTTTGATACAATTAACAAATGGAGAATTTATAAGTTGCATGAAGAAATTGAATGTCATAGTGGTGAACTCATAAGGTAAAATAGTGCAGCCATAATAGTATCAATTGAATCATAGTATGCATGTCAACACGTATAGAAAATTTTTTACTATGTCATAACATGCTTCCTTGCCAATGTGTGTGATAAGTACGTAATACATTTTCATAAAAGAAACAACTTAATATCATATTATTTCATATATTAATGATAAATCTTCAATTAATATTATAACAGAAAACAACTACTAATATTTAAGATTCTCACTATATATTACAATATATTTTCATGCTTTTCATAATTTTTACACTACGTACCTCACAAAAAGAGAAACATAACTATTTATAAATATGAACTACTTGATAGATAAATGTCAAGAAATTGAATAGTAATTTGAGATGTAGTGGGTAATTAATTAGAAGGTCATAATGTGGAAAATGTGTTACAATTATTCTATGAGTTACATTAAGATATTTCTCAATTATGTCTACTAAGGCCTCATTTGTTTGCACTTAATGGAGGTCTGAATCTTGATCATTCAGATTCAGCCTATTAAGTACGTTTGGTTTTTAGGTCTGAATCTGAATCATTCAGATTCAGCTCATTAAGTTCATTTGTTTTATTTTTTTAAAAACCTCTTAATTATCAAATAATAACATTGCTTCTATTCTTTAAGCGTGCTTTTTTATCTCATAACTAAAAACTTTCTTTCTCTCTTTTCTCAATCAAACACCATTTTTTTCCCTCTTGAATTGGTAAGTTTTCATAAATCCTTTCAAGTTTTTTTTTTATATTAATAATTTTCTTGTATTGACTATGTCAAGAACACTGTTGGTGTATTGGTATTTATCAAGTTTTTTGAATGAAAAAAATTGTACTCCAAATCATGATTATTAAAAAAATTTAAACTTTTTTTTATCAAAAGTGATATATTTTGTTAATTTCATATGCACATTCAGATATTTAAAACAAACAACATTAATTATTTAGTGTTCAGATTTAGAAACCACATCTTAATATTCAGATGTGTATTTAGATCAAAAACACCTGAATCTTAATGCAAATCTTAATATTCAGCTGTGTATTCAGATTCAGACCATTAATCTTAATAGAAACAAATGAGGCCTAACTGTCGTTCACTTAACATTTTAATTTTAATATTAAAATACACCCTCACATTGTCCCACTAATTTTAATATTTGAAAGGTCGCTATTTTAGTTGCGGGAGATTATTATGCATAATGAAGATGCTTCATAATATATATATTGAACCTATCAACAGGCTGGGTGTTTGTGGAAGCAGTTAACCAGACTGCAACCACAATCGCCGAGAGATCCACCAATCAATTCCTTTATTTCAATGTGTTGTATCCTCTACAGGGGTGGAGTACCCTCGTCTAACTCAACTATTCGACTGTACGGCTATTGTGATTGCGAGAACGCATTAAAATCTAATAAGATATATAATATTACAAATTAGAATATATTTAAATAATTAACTTTCAAACTAATATGATCGGAAAAGGGTAAAAAATACCCCTAAACTATCCGAAATAGCTCACATTTATCCCTATATTATATTTCGACTCAAAACTACCCTTCCCGTCAAACGATTGGGTCAAAATTGTCCTTCTTATTGACGGAAGTTGTTACATGCCACATGGGTGCGACATTGCATGCCAATAGGGTTACACTGCCACATAGACTAAAAGGAAAAGGGTAAAAAATACCCTTAAACTATCCGAAATAGCTCATATTTACCCTTAAATTATATTTTAGTTCAAAACTATCCTTTCCGTCAAACTATTGTCGTTCTTAGTAATGAAAGTTGTTAAATGCACATGGATGTCACACTGCACGCCAATAGGATTCTACTGCCACAAACACTAAATCCCTAAATCATAATTACTCCTTTTTCTCCTCATTTCATTATTTTGAAGAAACGGTATCACCGCTTCTCCCTCATTTCGCGGCTAAGGTTTCACAGTTTTCTTCGTCATTGAGTTTCAAAGTGGATATTCGTGGTTGTAGGTTAGTAAATCTCTTTTCTTGTTTATTATGTTTGCAACCACGAATATCCACTTTGAAACTCAGCCCCGAAGAAAGTTATAAAACCCTAGCCTGTAAATGATGGTAAGTTGTGAAATCCTAACAATCATGCTTTGAAATAGTAAATATAATAAAATAAGAAAAAAGATTTACTAACCTACAACCACGAATATCCACTTTGAATCCAGCCAGGAAGAAAATTGTGAAATCCTAGCCGCGAAATCAGGGAGGGGGTGAAATCATTTTCGGAAAATAATGAAATGAGGAAGGGGGGGGGGGGGGGGAGAGTGTAATAAGGATTTAGAGATTTAATCTATGTGCATTGGAACTAGGGCTGTTCATGGTTATGGTTAACAACCAAACCAAACCGCAATTCGAACCAAACCGATATTTGATTTAGTTTGGTTAGGTTTGGTTTTTAAATTTTGAAAACCGATACTATTTGGTTTGGTTTTGATTTTACTAAAAATAACCGCAAAATAACCAAACCGAATCGATAAATTAGATATATAAATTTTATAATTATTTATATATTATTCATAAATAAATTAAAAGTATTTATTAAATTTTAATTAACTTAAGTCTTTAACTTTATCATTTTATCAAGCCCAACACTTTAGCCCAAATATAACAATCTCAAATCCAAGTCCATCAAAATCCATTTTAGTCTTACCTACTGTACCTTCACATAAAATAGTTATACTTACTCTTAAATGAATCACTTTGTTCGTGTAATGATAACTCTAATATTGTTTAATTACTTGACTAAATCGACATTAGCTTTTCTGTAAATTATTCATGTACTTGGTATTTGTGTCTATCGAGATACGTAGGTCTTCACAAAAATTATTACTTTCAAATCGGATAAACCAGAAAAACTGAACCAAACCGAACCAAACTGACACTAACCAAACCGATGGTTATTTTTTCGTTTGGTTTGGTTTGGTTTTAGAAATTTAAAAAACCGACTAGATTGGTTTGGTTTTGGTTTTAATCAATAACCGATCCAAACCGAACCACGAACACCCCTAATTGGAACCCTATTGCATGACATGCAATGTGACATTCATGTGACATTTAACAATTTTTGTTAATAAAAGGGTACTTTTGACCCAATAGTTTGACGAAAAAGGTAGTTTTGAGCTGAAATGTAGTTTAAGGGTATATATGAGCTACTTCGGATAGTTTAAGGGTATTTTTTACCTTCTTCCGTTTAATCTATGTGGCAGCGGAACCCTATTGGCGTACAATGTGGCATCCCCATGCAGGGGCGGAGCTACCCTTAATGAAGGGGGTTCATTCGAACCCTCTTCGGCGAGAAACTATATTATTTATACATGGTTAAAATAAGCTTATATGTATATATAGTAGATGTCGAACCCCCTTCGGCTACCTAATTCTACAGATTTTGAACCCACTTATTAAAAATCCTGGCTCCGCCTCTGTCCCCATGGTATTTAATTAACAATTGCCAGTTAATATAGGATATTTTTGACCTAATAGTTTGATAGAAAAGATAGTTTGAACCCAAAATATAATTTAAAAATAAATATAATCTATTTTGAATAATTTAAAGAGTATTTTTTGTTGCTTTTTTAAGTAAGTTCTCCTATATAAACGAAGAAAAAAAATTCCTTTCTCTTATTAGGGTCTCTGAATATTGTAGTACTTTAGTGGACCACCACTGAATTTAGTCATGAAAAAGAAAAGACAATCTAAGATGACACTTGGCAGTGAAAAAGAACAACAAAAATTTAGGATAACACTAGAGCCATAAATGACCATTTCTTCAAACTATATACTGTGTGCAAATGGTGACAGTACCTATATTTTTTCTACATGAATAAATATACAAATAGTCAAATTATTCAAGCAAACTAGCTTATTAGTCCAATATATATCAAATCATAATTGACAAATATATAGATTGACGAGTGTACTTGGATCATCGTTATAAAATATTTCTCATAGGTTAAACCGTTTTATATATTAAAATTTATATCAATAATTTTGAAAGTCATTAAATTAATTTACGAGAATTTTCTAATTCTTATCATTTACTTTGTGAGCATTTTAGATACGTAAAATAAATTATTCAATTATTCTCCCTTTAAATAGTTGAAAGAAACTGCAACATGAGAAACATTATACGTAAACAAATCTTATATAAAAGACACACATCATATAAATTACTTCGTAAAATCTAACATAACTATTAATGAAATGCATAATTATTTTGAAAATCAAGATTTAAATATTATCTAGATATAAGTATTAGATAATAATTCTTCTCATTTATCGAAGATGTGATAAATAACAATACTTCATACCTATAATAATAAAAAATTACAAATAGAATCTAATCGAAATGCCAGATGAAAAAAAAAAGATTGATATTTTCCGAGTAGCACGTGGTAATTGGGGATTCACGTGCGAAGAACACAAGTTACCAGAAATATAGAATTACCATATCGGAAATATAGAAAGCCTATAAAAAGCAATCAAATTTTCCATTTCTTCCCCCTTTCTTCTCACCTGCTAAAAAAAAAAAAAAACACAAAACCCTAATTCCCCCTCCATTTTTTCTTCTTATCTGTTTACGACCTCCAATCTGTGGACCAATTGTTGTTACGTCAGGTATGTCAATCTGTTCATTTCTACTTTTATTTTTATGTCTTTTAATTTCCTAAGTAATTAGCTGATAAACACTTGTTATAGCTAAAAAGATTGGATTTTTATTGGTTTTTTTTTTCAATTGTAAGCAATGTTTTTTGATAGATATTTTTTTCAATTGAATGATTATCCATTTCTCTCAATGGAAAGTTATGGTTCTTTTTCATTTCATGTTTTTTTGGAATAAAACAACTCTAAATGGATATTTTTTTTTATAAAGTTAATGTTTTTTTGAGCGAAATGGATATGGAGGATTCATATAGCAGGGATGGTAATTGGGTTGGGACTTTATTCTAGGTTTGTTATACACTGGTATTTAGAAATGACGGCTAGGAGTAGGTGGATGATGTTGCCAAGAGCTGCAATATAATGGGTGAGCGTTCACAGGACTTTCTGTAGCTTCTGTGCAATTCTGAGTTAGTAGGATCTCGACTGTGAATCCATTTCATATATGAACTGTAGAAGGATATGATGATGGGAAAGTTCATCCACTTAATATGCTTAATATTAATTGCTTGTCCTATAATCCTGGCTGGTTTAGTTTTCTCTATTTGTTTTATGTTAAGCAAAAAATATAAAAAATTCCTAGCCGGTATAGTTGTTTACTTTTTTTTGACAAAGGTAACAGTTTTGTGTATTAATCTTCAGCACTAAAGGTTGGGATCCCAAATTTACATCAAGGAGCTACATACAATTGAGTATACTCAAACAAAACTAAACTAGATCCTACTTCTTCTTACAAAGAATCTAGGATTTAGTTGTGTACTTCCTTAAAACTTAAATTTTGTTTCTTCGATTTGATTACTCTTCTAATTGGTATGAATAAGCTATGTGGATCTTTGGTTTAGTAGATACAAATCATATGGATCTTGACTTTAGGATTTCAAAGAAAGAACACTTGAATTCCTTTCATTTCTATCAAAATATACGGGAAGCTTGGTTTTTGTGACTATGCTTTGAATGGCTTCTCCAATGTTCCGTGGGAGGGTTTGAAACAACCAAAGTAATCATAGATAAATTGCACGAGAGGGGAATGAAAAAGTAAATTGCACTTTGTTAATTGATTTCTAAGTGATGCAGATATGAAAGACAGCTAGCTAGATGAAAATAACAGGATGTTTTTTTATGAAATGATTTTCACTGTCTTTGCCTTTCTATAGTCCTATAACTGGAGCTCAGAAAATAGCCAGGTCTCTTCCAACTTCTACAGTTCCACTCATTGTAACGTTTTGCCTAAGAGAATGTGGGGCATTTGCACTTTGTTAATTGATTTCTAAGGTCTCTTCCAACTTCTATAGCTCAGAAAAGTAAATTGCACTTTGTTAATTGATTTCTAACTCATGCTTGTATCTGGTGGAGCATTTGGAAGGAGAGAAACCAGAGAATTTTTGTAGGGAAAGAATGCACTATAGAGAAGATTAAGTGGAAAGTAATTACCACTTTAGGTTTTTGGTGTAAAGAAATGAACATAGAAGAAGAAATTCAACTAGTGGATTTCATAGGAGCTTTGTAAGTAGTCCTGGTTTTTTTTGTTGGTTTTTCTATGTAACTAACACTTTTGGAGGTGGACAGCATAGCCCTTAATGCTGAGGAATACAATGTTACCAGTTTCAAAAAAAACTATGATCTGAACACACACACGTATATATATTATTAATATGTATGTGTTTGCACATATTTATATTTGCATGCGTCCCAGTGGGAATTTGAGGTGTGTGCAAGATAACACCACTATTATCAATTAAGAATATGAAAAATATTTGCATGTTTCCTGCTGAGCCCCAGTCACCTTAAAGAACTTGCATTACACCAAAAACAAATGTTTCCTTCCCATGTGTGGAATTGAGGTGTGTAGTAGTTGTGTAATCATGGCATAAAGATTGTTAGAGATTGTACAGGATGGAGAATGTGTGCG
The DNA here is from genome assembly GCA_016801875.1 of Solanum sitiens. Classification (NCBI taxonomy): domain Eukaryota; kingdom Viridiplantae; phylum Streptophyta; class Magnoliopsida; order Solanales; family Solanaceae; genus Solanum; species Solanum sitiens. Next base: position 274,723 of record JABWTJ010000302.1, read on the forward strand.
AGATTTTGCCTATTCAAGTCTCCCAAAATTCCTTTTCAGTTATCTATGCCTCTAACGGCACGTAGGTAGATCGGGGCATCGGGCAATGGGAGGATAGGCAGAATATATGAAATTTTCTTGTGGTTGTATTAGGAAGATAGAATGAGAAGCAATTGATATTGGACTGCATTTTTAACTCCAAGAGAAGGGAATGATAATATACCATATGGCATGTGGAATGTTTGAAGAAATTCACGGTGGAAATAGCTTTTAATGACAAGAATTCATCTCTACTTCTGTTTTCCTAGTTCTCTTCAATGTTCTATTGTTTTGAAGATGCACAAAAGAGTGAATAGAGTGATTTATTATCTTTTTTATATCATCCTTTAAAGCATTCTTGGTCACCCATTGCTTGCCTTTTGGGTTCTTAAAAATCTGTCGGGGTGTGTGCTCCTGTTAGAAAAATTTACATTGATTGCTGAAGTATGTAATCTTGGTCATCCATGTTTTTCTTTGCACAGAGCTTCCAAATTGATGAGACCATCCTATCGAAGATGCATTTTGTCTTGCTGGAATTTGGAGAGGGTTACTTTGTGAAGGGTTTGCGGTCTTTATCTGACAAGTCTCTTTTGAAGAGAAGAAAGTATAGCCTATTTTGACTCCATTAGCACTTCTATCGTTGAAGCTTATTTATCTTTAGTTTGCAAAGGCCCATAAGCAATCTTGCCAGTTTTATCTCCTAGTGTTAAAAGGCACTATGGCGGTCGTCAAACCAGAGGTATGTAATGAAGGAAACCAGAACTTCTATATTCGAAGGTTACATGACTCTGTTACTATATTGATATAGATGATAGACAGGAAGTTTGTTGTCTTTTACCCCTTCTGGCTCTTTTTACGTGGTGCTCTCTTTTTCTGGATTATTAGGGTTGCATTTACTTGAGTCATGACTCATGAGTTACCTTTATTCAGGGAATAGTATTGCTTTGTATTAGGATAATTTATTATTTTCATGAGCTTCAAAAACTAATATTTCTTGAAAAGGAATTGTATTTCTGAGTTAGTGATGTTATGTTGCTTTATGATTATCTATTGTTTTGTGAGCTTCAAAAACCAACATAAAATAATGCCTTTGAATGTTCTTCTTGACATTTCCAACTTGAAAGCCAATAATATTAAATGCTGTCACTATTGGTAAGATGATTATGATTACCTTTAGGTTTCTTTCTTTTGGTTGTGGTCTGAACGTTCTTGTTTGCTTGCATGAAATGCATAAGTGCATCAGCCATTTGCTCATTGAATGACGTTGTTTCTTCATTCTTCGGATATCAAATGTGTGTTGAATGACTTCAGAATGGGCAAAATTCTTTTTGAATGGGAATATTAATAAGTGTTGTATGTGTTACAGTCCAAGGTGTGGGTATTAGGTCTTCAGTGCATTTCTGCCTATCATAAAAAAAGAAATTAAGAGCTCTATAGTACATTTTTGTTGCTTTCCGTAATACTCTATTCAAAGCTGTTGCCATTTCGTGTTGTCTGCTTTTTCTTAATTGCTTGTGGTTCATTGATTAAGATGAAGTCCTACATTTGGCTCCAAACTGCTGATGGTTCAATCCAACAAGTAGAGGAAGAGGTTGCCATGTTTTGCCCAATGATATGCAGAGAAGTACTTCAAACTGGCATGGGATCGTCGAAAAATTATGCCATATCACTTCCTCAACGAGTCAATCCTGCTATTCTAGGATTAATACTGGAGTATTGTCAATTTCATCAAGTTCCTGGTCGTTCTAATAAGGTCAGTTCTTGGTTTCCTTTTTATAACAATGCAGTGCCCTCCTAGAAAGGAAGGATTTTAGTTTGCCTGTGTCATGTGCATGGTTTTTTGCAACAGTATTTCTTTTTCATTTTATGTTAGTGTAAAGGATGTCTTTTATGCACACAGGAGCGCAAGATTTTTGATGAGAAGTTCATCCGGTTAGATACTAAGAAGTTATGCGAGTTGACATCTGCTGCTGACAGCCTTCAACTGAGGCCTCTGGTTGACCTTACAAGTCGTGCGCTTGCTCGGATGATTGAAGGAAAAACTCCCGAGGAGATACGTGAAACTTTCCATTTGCCAGATGATTTAACAGAGGTCCAAATTCTGACAGAAATTATTTGTAGCCCCCCCCCCCCCCCCCCCCAACCCCCAATATTGTTTTGTGTTTCTGACTGCGAAATGGTTTCTCATTAGGAAGAGAAGTTGGAACCTCTGAGAAATATGACCGATGATCCACGTATCCGTCTTCTCAATAGACTCTATGCAAGGAAAAGGAAAGAATTAAAAGAACGAGAGAAATTAAAGGTGCTTTGTGATCTGGCTCTTGCGCTTGTATCTTATACCATTGGTTACTTGATGCTAATTGATGCATTGTTGTGTATGCACTCTGATTTGCGTTATTCCCTTAATGGAAAAAATACCTCATTACGTAATTCCAGAATGTCGAGGTAGAAGAAGAGCAGCATGTGGATGAACGATCAGTTGATGATCTTCTATCTTTCATAAATGGGGCAGATGAAGGTAAGATTTGAGACAAAAAAGATTGAGACTTAATTACATCCTATATTTTTCGTGCGGAGTCGCTCCATTTTTCGTCATGTTGCATTATTATAATAATTGAACTGTTTTACATGCTTGCCTATAATCTGTATAATATTGCCAAGACATGTTTGATGAGGTTGCATTTTGGCTGCCTGGCTTGGCTACATGCTTTTATATCTAGATATCATTGTGTCTTTGGTTTTATATTTTGGTTGTGATCTTATCATGGTATTTCTTATGAAAATAATGTGTAGTCTACAGCTTCATTGATGAAGTTGTGTCCTAGTATGTAACTGTTGCTATTGACTTAGACCATGACTGTCGATCAGTCTTAGAAGTGTTACTTTTGATGAATTATTTTCTGCCCTATAATCAGATCCGTAGTTTGTATGGTGACTGAGCCTTCCAATGACTAGTAACTCTTATGGATCATTTACTTTTATCAACTTATGTGCATATTGTTGTGAGGTTTATGATCTATGGGGAACTATATCCCTTTTGTTTGTCTAAGCCCCTACATAACATCTGAAAAACAACATTTACTTTTTTTTTCAGTCTCTCTTGAGTGATTCTTTAAGTTCGAGTATCATTCTTATAATTCTGAGCATGGTGGCCTATTTTGCAGATTCTAAGAGTGCAAGAGCAACAAAGAGTAAAAAGAAAAATAGAAGGAGAAAAGAACAAGCTAGAAATTCCTCTACAAATAATCAAACTGGAAACCATAATCAGGTTGGCATCTGTTGAGCTTTGGAATTTTCTCCCTTTTCTCTTTTTTTGGTTGGTGTGTGTGGCCGGGGGGCACAAAAGTTACTTCTAAGCATCTTTGCTGTTTCTCTGACATTTTTTGTTTGGCTTGACTGGTTCTATTGGTACTCAGGAATCTAACTGTCCTACATCTAGCTGCCTGAATGGTGACACCAGTGATGTGCTTTCTCCATTTAAGCCTTCTGATCTGCAAGTCTCTGCATCTGTGAAGTTTTCACCCAAACTTGACTTTGATGATGGTGATATTGATGATGAGTTAGATCCTGCGATGAAGGAAGAAATTGACAGGTTTGTTTATCTAGTAACATCAAATATGGTCTCTGGAGATGGATGTATAAAAAGTATATCATTGTAGCTACAAGTTATTGAATGAATTATGTTCTTTGTGAGGTTGTATTAAGCTACTTTTGTTTCCTTGGTGAAGGGATTTTCTTTTGGGTATTTAGTTACCCTGTGTGCTTATATAAATCTGTTTACTCCTGAAAAGAAAAGCAGTCCCCCCCCCCACCACCACCACCACCACCACCTTGTCCTGGACCGTACTGTTTCAAGTGGACATCGTTGCAGTGATTCTGCTGAGGCTACATGCAAGTGTTGCAAATTATACTTTAATAACTCATGAATTGTTAATTAGTGCAAGTCCATGCATATTGGAGGGTTTTTGCCTGTGATTTGCTCCCCTTGTGAAACTCTGGATCTTAACTTTGAGTGTACTATCTCCCCCCAGCATTGGGACAAAATTGAATGAAATAGACTGAGTAAACTTTTTACCTTTTCTTGTCTGTCTTTTTTTTTTTTTTTTGTCTTGTCTGTCTTTTCCCCAATCTGACATCCATTTCTTTCCTAACTTTCATATCCCATTTCTTCTTTCCTTAACTTTGTGCAAAGTATGATATAACATTTTTATGCTTTATTGAGCTCTTATATCAACTTTAAACACAATAACCCTACATCTATAATCAACAGATAACAATGGAGCAGACATCACAATGCTAGCATGTTTCTAGCTGGAACCTATTTTCACATTGGTGTAAATGGATAAATCTGCATCAATATAAAACTGTCACTTAATCCTCACTGGATGTTGTGTTGATAGAAGCTCCAAATATGTAACTGGGCTTGCTATTCTAATTTGTGCTTAAGAAGTAGAAATTCCATCTGAATTGTGTAACCGATGCTTCTACTTCTGGGTGTCGCTCATCTTAGCTGTTAGTATCCACTACCTTTTTGCCTTCTGCTTGTATGAGAGATATTTTCTTCTATTAAGTGATGATTTTTTTTGAGTAACAGATAAAACTTTAAATTGGACTGCTTTGTTTTAAATAAATTGCAACTGGAATCATTTCATGCTAATTTTCATTGATAGAAATAAGGGATAACAGAGAAAATAAATCTACATACAGAATATATGAAGAGAATTTTTTTCACGTTATCATGCAAGTGGGAAAATTTTGAACATAGTTTTATATATTGATGCATTCACACAGGGACCGTCTGGTCATTCCCCCCTCCCTGGGTGGCTAGCGAACCCTTCACGCCAGCATGGGCTGCTGTGGTTTTTTGGGGGCAAGCATCTCATAACTTGTCATGCGATTAATTATGTCATGTTCTACAGATAACGTGATTTGAGTTTCTATATTACAGGGAGGTTGAGGATTTTGCTAGGAGACTGAACTCTGATTGGCCAGAAAGAATGCAGGAGATATTGTCCCTGGGTCAAGAAAGGAGGCCTGTACCACTATCTGTGAACGGGAATGGTTCCCTGAGGAGATATACAGGTAGGCTTTTCTTTTATATATCTTGAACGGATGTGGTTACTGTTTTACGTTGTAATTCTGAACTAAGAGAAGTGCAAAGTTGGATGAATATGACACGGAATAATCTTGCTGAACTGAAGTGATATGTAGGCAACGGATCATAATAGAGTAGAGCAGCATGTATTAGTTCAGATGTTAAAACATAGACTTCTTGCAGCTGACTTCATCTAGCTATTGATTTTTTATGGTTCCTTAAAGATTTTCTCCCTTGACATAGAGGGAAGTGTTTCTATGTGTTGCCTTGTCATGTCACACCTGGGAGCTTAGTTCTATTACTCGTTAAGTTGCTTCAAGAGCAGAGGAAATTTGCCAAGGGTGTATAGTCTTGTTGGCTATGTTCTTGTTCTGACAACTAAAACTAATGGTAATTGTTGAGAATATAATCGAGTAAGTGAAAGTGTGATTTCTCGATTAACTTAAGCATTTAGATGGGTCACATGCTTCATCATGGTTTTAGAGCAAGCAGAGAGGTCCTAGGATCGAGTTTCACTGTCACCCTAATCAAAAAGAATTTCCACGTGTTTGACCCATGAAAAAGAATCAAACCCACACATGAGGGGGCATGTTGAGAGTACAAGTAAATAAAGAGTGCTCTTTCTACAACTTAAGTTTGTAGGAGATAGTCACACACTTCCAGCGTAATATTCGTCTGTAATAGAAAAGCAAACAACAACAGAACGAAATAGATAAACATGATGCGACTTGGTAAAAGTAAGGTCCTTCCCTGAAAGAAAGGATAAGAAATGTCTGCGGTGGCTAATTAAGTAAATACTACCTACAATTTCTTGTTGGTTGGTTCTTTTTGGTGCTGAAAGAGATTGCTTTTATTCGTCTCATGGGGTGTCTGAATCATTTTTGCAGGTTTGGACAGGAGATAATGGTTCAAATGGTGGATTATGAATCTTTTGGATTCAGTTGAGCTTAACATGCCAGCTTGTCTGTGTCTGCTGTTTCCAAAAGACAGTAAAGCTTCAGTGTTCATTTGCTTGTAAAGTTCTTTCCGCTTATCTATCAGATCAAAGGAGTTTTTTCCCACCCGCTGAGCTGCCTAAAGTGATTTCTGAATGTGGGAAATGACCTGACCGGCTGAAGTTTTAGGGGAATTTCGAGATAGAAGGGAAGTCTCTGTGACATGTGGTTTCGTGGTAACCACCATTAAATTTGTCCTGCATTTCCAGATACAAGTTCGAATGTTGCAAAATTTTCAAAATCTTAGATTTATTTTCCTATTCTTTAATAATTTAGTTCAAATTAAGCTGTCGTTACTATTCACTATTTATTTTTACTTCCTGGATGGTCTTTTCAATTTAATGTTTCTTGGGTACAACCGTACCAGGGGGATCTAATATGAGCATTATCGCCATGAAATGGCTGAAAGCTCCAGGGATCTATGCTTCAATTCTGTATCATCATGTAATGTCTGAAGAAGTATATTTGTGTGTACCCTGTTGTAACATTTGTGCCTTGGCATTAAATATCTAGTGAACTAAGAGACACCTCTTTCCGGTTCGAGATGGTGTTTATCTTCTTATTGAATTTTCTTCTGCAACTGTAAAATATTTGGCTCATCTGACCATAATTTTAGAGCTTATACTAAAACATTCTCTGCATTGTAATTCACTTGCAAGTTCTGCCTTTCAAATACTTACAGAAAGTTTCGATATTTGAGCATCCTAGCAAGCAAATTTTAAGAGAGTTGAATATTTGACATTTCTGTATTTTTTGTTGGAAAGTAGGTGTACTATAACCTGTCTCACACCTAAATACAAATACTATGCATCTTCAATTGTTTTGTTTCCACATGTTACTAACACTGGTTAGAGTAAATTAGGGGTTTCTTTCAATTGTGCATATTCAAAATCTCATACTTTTATCAGTTAATTGCATATTCTCATTTCAATTTCTATTATACTCTAATAAGAAACACTCATTATGTTGCATACACAATGTGAGTGCTGAAACAAATGAGTTTTTTTTTTCTTTTTCGGAAGTACAATACTAATATGGTTAAAAAAATATCTTAACAATTTTCAGGAAAGTGAGCGCTTCATCGCTTACGCTTCACAGACTAGAATGAGTATGTGAGCACTTCATCGCTTAAAGAGAATGTTCATCGGTTGTCACTTTTTTCTGTTTCACGCTTCCCTAAACACTGTTTAACATAAGGTGTGCCAATTGAGTACGTTATGATAGAATTTAAAAATGTCGAAATGACATTAGTTAGATAAATAGGTGGGTCATTGATTTGCTTGAGTGATACTTGGGCTAAAGCGGGTTGGATTGAAATGAGCGAAAAATTGAGTTCATAATTTAATCTACTCAATTTTTACAAAGTTTTAACTTTGGGTTTGTTTTATCTTATAATTTATTTGAGCATCTAACGAAAAAAAACCTACTCTCTTATGACTATATAAATCATATTAATTAAAAAAAATAGTCTTAAAATATTTAAATAAAGAGTTTCATGTGTCAATCTGAATTGCATATTGGACTGAACTAAACAAGCTTAAACCAAAGCATGTCAGGATCACAAGTAAGAGGGATTGATACATACCTCTGGAAACACATTTGACAAAAATGCATGTCTATGAAAAGTTTTGGCTTATGGTTGGTTGCCTTGTCACCTTTCACTGTGATATTTGATTTGGATAAATGTTTCTGAGAGATAGCTATCAAAATCTTATTACTATACATCATTGATGTGAAAGAACTGGTTTGGAATTCATCGATATTGGAGTAAAAAAACGGATAAAGTTATTTTTACGACATGTTGAGAGTCATGTAATCTCCCGTCAAACAAGAATCTTCTAGCATTATCAGATAGGTCCAACATCTCTAACTGCGCTTTTGGGACAAATCAATGATAGTAAGTGTGGAAGTTTTTGTGAGTTTTACATTCCATAGTCACCTCTTTCGGATCTATTCATATTTTTTTTTAACCAACAAGGGGTGACAGTCACCTATTTTTACTCACCTTATTAGTTTACAAGCACATACTAGTAATTACTATTTTTTTTATTTATATTTTTCTGATAAATAAAAGTTTTATATATTCAAAATTAACTTATTCACGTTGTTTTGTTATGTTGATCTATTTTTGTATCCCAGTCAAAGTGTCAACGTGGGCTAGTTTTTATAACTGGATACTATGATTTAACAAAATATTACATACAAATTTAGTTTAGCTACAAACATAATTGAAATGCTTAGCTAGAAACATAAATAGAGATTAATAAAATAAAAAGCTGAAAATATATTCAATATTTGCGATTAGATAAGTTCTCAATGATTTGTTAATATTTTCCAATTGAATATTTTTTGATCAAATATCTAAAATTTTAGAGAAATAGTTATATTTTAAACTTTCAGGACCCATTTGGTCATAGATTCCCAAATTAAATTTGGATAAATTTGGCAAATAGTGTTTGTTCATACAATTTGTCATTATTTGGCAAATATTCCAAATTCCCAAATACTAGTTTTTTCTAGTATTTGAGCCAAATCTCATTATTTGGAATCTTTTGAAAATTGAAATTATACCAAATTTTTATCTTTTACAAAAACACCTTCTATAGTAGTTGTTTGCGTTGTATTACATAACTTTTTTAACGTGAACACCGAAGTAGTGATGAAATAGTCAGTGAGTATAAAGTGATGATATGGTGTTTGACGAAAATGATGTACAATCGACTCAGGGTAACAAAGTCATATGCTTTGTCTACTTCACTATGTATGGAATGATGTTTGTTGCACTCACTCCAAGCTACATATTGCTCTAGTGTCATGGACACTACTTGTTATTTGTTACAACGAGGATCCAATCGACTTGTAATACAAACTTATGGTTAGTTTTAATAGTTTTTAAAACTTATGAATAGAAATCATATTTTTCTTTAAAAAAATGAAATATATTTGTCAAATGCTATGTCCAGACTTCACCCAAAATAATAATTGAAAATCTATGGCCAAAAAGCTAGCTAACAAGATAGCGAAAGCAGATTTTAGGACATTGCAGTTAAAGTTCATTATGTTGAATATATTTTAAGTGTTTTTTTTAAAAAAAAGTTAACTAAGAATATATATATCCACATCATGTTTCTCATTCACTTTTACCATCATCAACGATGTTTATTTTAGCTTTGCAAATTCATAGTTTCCTTGAGCTGGCCGTTGCTTCTTTTTTTTTCCTTGTATATTTCTTATTTTATCTTTTATTCCTTGGTGACTCGAATTCATTACCATACGAGCAATTCCCTCTTGTTAACTGGCCATTGCTTGATTTCTACATTTGAGCTTCTAAAGTCTTTAGTGTCTCCATTACTTTTCGTAAAGCAAAACCAACACCAAGAGAGTCAAAATAGGTAATGTTGCTCAAACTGGAAGCTCAGGTCAAAGCCTTACAAAAACCAGCATTTAGGGACATCAATGGACAGAGGGGAGGGGTGAGGGTTGCCACAATCAAACAGGTACAATAAGAAAAATGAAACACGAAAATTGTTGCTCTGTAATCTTTGGGATTATTTTCATCAATTGATTTGAATCGATCCATACATTGGCTGAACATACAAGGTATCTGGTGAGCAGAAAGAATTGACACCAAAAAGGAAAACCCTACCTCATTACAACAAAATTGCAAGGAGCACAAGCCCGAGCGAAAAAAATGCTTTATTGACTCAAAATTAGAGGGGATGAGACAACTAGCTACTTCTCTAGAACTATCTTTGTTTAACACTCTGACAGAAGACCACTGGTAAAAAGGAACCTCTCCTGCAATGGCTAGGAACTGCACAATTGGGTGTGAGTAAGAAAGTTACCTTTCACTTCCTAAATGATGGGTTTTTGGCTTGAGAATGTACTTTATCTTAATACCCTTTTCAGCCTCTGGCCTAAACTTGACCTTATTTTTTCTACTTGAAGATGACTGAACAACTCCATCTTTTGGCAGCAGATCGTCAACACTGGAAACAGCGGAGTCTTCCCCAGAATCTGATGCTGGGGCTGTTTCTGAACTGCTACTTGGCTCTTCTGCGCGCTCTGAGAACTCAGTGTCAGGACAACGCACTAACATGACATGATCTCCAGCGATAGCCTCCTTCCATCCTAAATTGATGATCAGATAAATCAGAATGCAACAAGTTAAACTGAATTGCATTTCGACTCTGTGTTTTTGGTGTAATCAAATTTACTCTAATGGTACCGTCTCTATCATTGATGTCTTAGACTCATTATAGGGATAGGTCGGTATCATTAGAGTCTCCTTATGTAAATACGGGTTTCAATACAACCTATGTACTGTTCTGCAGAAATAGAAACAACTACCATTTTCAAAAAAAAAAAATCAGAATGAAAAATCAGACAATACTTGAAGCTGAATGGTTGTGTTAGTGTGTGCATGTAATACATAGAAACAAGAGAGCTAATAAAACATACTCTGAGCAAGAAAAGCCTTTGCCGCGCTAATTGAAAATCCCCAACCTTGATGTACATTTCCATCAGGAACCTGACAATTCTTACGAGTGCTAGAGCTGTCCATGGGACATGACTGCAAAGGATTTTCATTCAATGACGTCCGATCATCAAATTTCAAAGACATTGCACCCTCTTCCTGATCTTGTCTTCCAACTTCATGCCTCACAGGCCTATAAAGCTTGGCAGCTGCTCTGTTTGACCCAATCTGTAAAGCATTATGCCTAGCTGGCTTCTCAACAATATTGCAGTTTTTAGGCATGGCCGTCTCTTTGCGTCCAGCTCCTGCTTCGACAGGGCAATTTCCTTGTCGGCCAGTGCTCCAATCTTTCACTGGAATAGGTAGAGAACCAATCATCACTTCAGAGTTCCTCTGCTTCTGATCTATTGCCTTTTTCTGCACCTCCAGTATTGAAGCATCATCACTTTCCACACTAACTTTTCTAGTCCATATCTTTCTGCTATTTACAGGGGAAACACTGTCCTTGTGCTTCTGTAAAGGTTCAACTTTTGCTTGATGATTTTGATTGCTACCATTTCGGCCAAATCTTTGCGATTTTGGAGCTTGCCACTCAGCATTGGCAGAAAGCCATCGACTATTGGCAGACACTGGTCGGGGTTCACCATTATGAACTTTGACCGAATCCAGGTATTGTTGAGAGAGATCACGTTGGAATTCAACGCTCATATCTTCATCGCTGGAGAATTGAACCAGTTTAACACAGGTGGAGACGTTCAGAGATACATCAGGAATATCATAATTGGAGTCAGATGGTCCTGGAACGCTATGTACTTCTGCCAATGGAACCTCAAAACAATCAGCTGGTACCTCCAGAATTCCTTTTTCCTCATTTGATTGCTCCCTTGATTTCGGTTCCTTCTTTCGAACCTCTTTCACTTTTTCCCTCTCAAATAGCTCAGCTTTCCATTCAGCATTGGCAGACACTGGTTGGGGTTCAACATTCTGAACTTTGACCGAATCCGGGTGTTGGTGAGAGAAATCACACTGGGATTCAATGCTCATATCTTCATTGCTGGAGAATTGAACCAGTTTAAGACAGGTGGAGACGACCACAGATACATCAGGAATATCAGAATTGGAGTCAGACAGTCCTGGAACACTATGTACTTCTCCCAATGGAACCTCAAAACAATCAGCTGGTATCTCCAGATTTCCTTTTTCCTCATTTGATTGCTCCCTTGCTTTCTGTTCCTTTTTTCGAAGCTTTTTCACTTTTTTCCTCTCTAATAGCACAGCTTTCCATTCAGCATTGGCAGAAAGCCGTTGACTATTGGCAGACACTGGTTGGGGTTCAACATTCTGAACTTCTACCAAATCCAGGTGTTGGTGAGAGAAATCACATTGGGATTCAATGCTCCTATCTTCATTGCTGGAGAATTGAACCAGTTTAAGACAGGTGGAGACGTCCAGAGATACATCAGGAATATCAGAATTGGAGTCAGACGGTCCTGGAACGCTATGAATTTCTGCCAATGGAACCTCAAAACAATCAGCTGGTACCTCCAGATTTCCTTTTTCCTCATTTAATTGCTCCCTTGCTTTCTGTTCCTTCTGTCGAAGCTTTTTCACTTTTTTCCTCTCCAGTAGCTCAGCTTGCCTAGCATATCACATGAGAAATAATTAAGGAATTCCTATAATAACAATACAGCATAGAAGTGGAAAAACCAAGATTCACTAAGATAAGAAGTGCCAACAGTTTTAAGAAACTGGCAGGCTGAGGCCAGAGCCACATTCAAGCAAGGGGGTTTGTATCATACCCCTTGCTCAAATTTTTTTACTTATTATACACGTATATAACAAGCCAAAAATAATAAAATATATGATAAATATAAGGGTTGAATCCCCTTTACTAGAAAGGGAAGCTGGGAAGCTTGATATAACCTATTTTATAAAACTTGAATCCCCTTGATGAAATTTTTGGCTCCGCCACTGGCTGGGGCGGTAAGTTTTACATATTCGATTAACTAATCTTTTCATCTGAAGCAGATTGGAAACTGTAATGAATGTACAATTTCCTGTTGGCTTTTCTCCCAGTGTCAGCCTTGCCCCATCCCCTAAGGGGTGAGTGCTTCCATGGACTATCACTGTCCTGTCTTTATCTACTTACCTAACAGATGATAAAATAAGTCACTTCTAGCTGAAATGAATTGAGTTGTTTGACCTGTCAATTAAGATGCCATCATATAAATCCCCAAGCTCCACAGCACTGTATTTTCCTCATTCGTAATTTTAAAAATTGACAAACAAATAAAATACAGAATTGTTTTCTACTTGTAGAGAAATCTGCTTCAAAGAATTAAGGGGTCGTTTGGTTGGGAACAAGTTATCCTGGGCTTAATATTTCGGGATAAGCCGTCCCACCATATATATCGAATAGCTTATCCCATTACCATGGTATAAATGATGGGATAAATAATCCAACAACTACCTAATACCTCCAACCGAATGTATGATAAAATAATCTTGCATTTTATCTCGACATTATTATACCTTATACCTCACACCAAACGAATCCCAAGGGTATAAACTGCACCAGCACATCTTCAGAGCACATAACTATTTTTATTCCAAAAATAATCAGGCCATAAGCATCAAGATTTTTTTAAAAAAAATAAATAAGAAACACAACTTTATCAAGTCCTAACTACTCATTCAGAACACAGGGGCAATGACGATAGAACATAACCTCAGCAAAATACATGAAAAGAGGAGAATAGTCTCACTTTTTTTTAGCAGCTTCTTCCTCCTCAAAAAGCAACCTTTGGCATCTCAAGGCTTCAGCATTTTTGTCGTCAGCGCATGCTTTAACCTGAGCATAAATGTACACCAGTTACTATGGATGTTGGTTTTGATGGATAGAATCAGGTAGAGCATTACAAAAGAGTATCTTCATCTACCAGACTTCCAAGAACAAAAATCAGATCTGAATCAAACAGTATCATGCAAATACATATGTAAAAATATATAGTTTCAACTTTCAACACATGAAGCCCGAAAGTTCTTTGGAAACTAAAAAGATTCAAAGGAGATAGAACTACCAGCTTCTGTTCAAAAAGGAAGCTAGTGCAAGCAACTAGATTCTTTGAGTCGAAACCAATTTTGTCAGCTTCCCCATCAAAAACATATTTTTCCACCGACTCAGCTGTGCCAGCGCATAAGAATGTTCTCTCACTAGCATCATCAAGGATGCTAAATAATTCCTCTGAGGTGACTGGAAGCCTGGAAGGTTTAGCTTGGATGACCTCCTGCAAATTGATCATATTTAGCATCATTAGCTCTCATCTCAATTTGCTTTTGTCGTTGGTTTGAGAATACTTGGTAGAAATGGAAATAGAGAACTAACCAACAACTTTGAACCAGCCTTTATATAAACACGAGGAAGAGACCAAATGGCTGGTTTTCCCAAAGCTGTTGTCAAGGCCTGAACAAGTGCAGATCCCGAAATTTCCTAAAAGAAATATGTCAATCACAATCTAACACTCTGTAAGGTGTGAGATGGGAGAAATGTACTGTTATGCTTTTTCTCTCTTGACAGACCAACAGTAACTTCAGCCAATTTTTTATCAGTAGCTCAAAATAACTCTGTGCTACTCTGTATAGGTTGTTCAGCAAAAACAGTTTCAAAAAGATTTCTAGCATAGTCGCCATTTGTATAAACTCTGTATAGGTTGTTCAGATCAAAAGAAACCTAATAAATCTTTACCAAAGGCATATAATGAGTTCGAATGTGGAAATACTGAATGACTTAAGCAAATTATCTCTGAAAAAAGAAAACAGAGACTACAGTCCAGTTTATGCAAACCAGTGGAAATAAGCTGTAATTTCTCGTAGAGAAAGGGAGGAACACATGCAGGTTTTCTATCTTCTTTAATCAACTCCACGTTATCTACCTGAACAGATTAGGAGGGACATATCTTGCTGCACAGTGTGAATAGCCAAGGTGATATTCTACTATCGTCAAACTTCTCTATAGCAGCCAGTCCGTTCTGATATTTGTGGCTTTTATAGAGGTAAGCTGTTATACACCTATAAAATTATTTGACATTTATATTGGCTGGTGCCATAAAAAATAACAAACTATTTAAATTTAAATTTCAGAAGATATTCATATTTTAGTAAGTAAAGTTAAAGAGAGCTAATACACCACGAAATTTTTTTGACACTTACAAAATGGAAAACTTCTGTCTAATGGGAATACAAATATAAGTTCATCTTACAATGGATTTTTTTAAAATTACCGAAGCATGTATATTCTTTGTCATAAGTGGTGTAATGTATTAAATATTAAAATATTTGATCAAAATACTAGACCTATTATTAGTCAACAATAAAAACAACATACCCAGTGTGATTCCACAAAGTGAGGACGGGGGAGGGGGAGGGGGAGGGGGGGGGCCTATGCAGCCTTACACAGGATCAAATATGGAAAGGAAGATACAATAGTCAAATTAATTGTCTAGCACTAAAAGTGGGAAATAGCAAAAATAAATGAACATTAAAATAACGTGGGAAATAGCAAATTAAAAATCAATTAATATTTGAGTGAGACTGTTATAGAGGGATAGTTTTACTAAGAATGTATTGCTATAATGATGGTTGTAGCTGTTACAAGTAAAATGTTGTTATAGAGGGGGTAAAACATAATATAAAAAATTAGTTCCAAAGAAAACCTGGTTCTTATAGTGAAATACTGTCATAAAGGGCGGCTATTATAGAGAAGTCTGACTTTACTCTTCTAGGGGCATTCTTCTACCTTTAGTTAATTCTACATATCATCACATTTCTGTGTTACAATTGCAACTGGAAGAAGTCACTTTAAGTTCCATTTCAAAAAGACCCACTCCAAGTACTAAGTCAAGAAAAAACATAAATAAGAGCAGGAAATTGGAAAGCAATTACCTTTAGTGAAATATCTTGCAATGATACAACTTCCTTAACCTCATCCGCCGAGAGCTGTATGTAGCGGCCATATAACAACATAATAAGTATCAAGGAATGGGTACAGAAAAAGAAGATTTAGAGAGTGAGGGAGAAGTACCTTGTCCCAAAAGGCTCCCAAAAAATCCCTGTATTTCCGAGACTCCTAGAAAACGTAAATAAAACATAAGATTCAGCCCATGCACACCCAACATTGACTAGTAAATATGATATCATCAATTAGTTACCTAAACAAGAATGGAAATCCTATTGCAAGTGGAAATTGACATATCAGTGTTCTCAAAGACAAAAAGAGTTAATGCACCAATTTCTGCTAGGACTCTGATGTGCCTCAAGTTATAAAAGCTTATTCCAGGATGCCAAAATAAACAATTAAAAGACTTAGTAACTGTCATGAGACAGTACGGGGTGGTTTTCTGTAGGAAAAGGGACAAGGCAGTTAGAAGAGGGTGTTGAGAAAAAGGAAAAGGGAATTCTGGGAGAGTTGTAGCCTCTCGAATGTCTAGAAAGGTTGTGATCTGTTTAATCATAGGTTATGTATCATATGACTAAAGTTCATTGATGCCTTGGGATGTAATTTATGGTGTTGGCAGTGTCCTAGTGATTTTCTTTTAGAGTTCTGGTTGTAATATAGTGTATCTTTTCTTTTTTTTTGAAACTGGTAACTTATAATATCAGTGTATCTAGTGTGAAAAAACAGTATTTGTTTCTTTATTTACTATATCAGCGGTAAAGTCTATCCGGCTCTAAGCACAAAGGGCAATTTAAGTGTGCCCTTAATGAAGAGAAGTGAAAACGGAGAGAGTGTAAAATATATATGTACTGCAAGAAACAATAGCTATAAACACAGATACAATTATACAGTTGAAAGATTGAAGAATTGCAAGTGAATCATATGACTAAAGAAAATATTTTTTAAAAAAATCAAAAAATATATTAATTGAGTTTGCAAGGCATTTTAAATTTCTGAGTTATAGAAAGTTTTTTTTTGAAGTGTCAGGCTAAAACTGGTTAAACTTCATATAATAATAACTAAATATCCAATATCATATTTGTTCACAATGTCTCCTTTCCATTTAACATGTCATTCTTTCTTTCTAACTATACTTATTGATTAGTGTCACTCTCGTCAAGAGACAATCATGGCCATGCTAACACCTTATAGTGCCCTTCACTAAAGCACCCTTAACAAGCACCATGTGCTACACTCAATTTAGGATTAAAGCAGCCCTTACAATATCTACACATACACAAATGGTAAACCGCCAAATCTATTCCGGCATTAAAGCAGAGTAACATAAAAGAAAAAGGCCTCCAAGATATACCTTATCAGAATTTGAAGATCTACGGTGCAGACGTATATGTCTTCGGTGATTAATAGGTGAACAAAATTCCCTGGAACACTTCTCACACTTCTGCATCTTAAGGTTTGAAGGATTCAATAAAGACCATCCAGTAATATCTGCAAACAAAATAGAAGAAACAGAAGTCAATCAATATTCATGGTTTAAGCCAAAATCCTGTATGCGACCTATTACAAACTGGGGAATCTTCATATAGACCTTTTCAGGTTACTTATTGGCCTCCTCAGCTAATGCATAAAGACGGGTATGTAAAAGATATTCTTTGTTTTCCATCACTTTTACATGTGTCAAAAAAATATTGACCGTGGCTTAAAGCATTTTGAAACTTAAACTCACATTCTATCCCATATGAGCATGTTCCAACCAGTTTTTCAGTGACTTGTTTAATATCAACTCATCTATTGATTCCAACATGATCCATATACTTTATACTAGGTTTTGAGCCTTTGTTGCTCAGGGGGAGTTTAGTAGCCTTGTATGTCGATTATGTGAGTCACTCTATGGTTTGAAGCAGTCTTTGCAGGTTTAGTTTGGGAAGTTCAACACTGGAATTTTATCAGTGTGTTTACTGACATTATGCATCAAATCCAGTATTTAATGAGAAGACAAGCACATTGACATTGACTGTCAATTTTATGAAGTCAACTGATCAACTTGCGGATATCTCACCAAGCCCTTCATCGGTCCTCGTGTTAATTACATTTGCAACAAGCTAGATACATGAATTGCATCCACTAGCTTGAGGGGGAATGTTAGAATAGGAATAGGTTTATACAATCTTATTGGAATAGGAATAGGTTTATACTCCTATTAAAATAGGAATATATTTATACAATTCTATTAGAATAGAAATAAGAATACTGAATAGTATCCTACTTGGTAAAGGATTGTATTCTAGGGTCTATAAATAGGGTCTCCATGTAATAATGTAGACACAACAACAGTTCAATAATATTCTTTTTCTATATTTCTCACAATCCCCACAGTGGGACAGATGGATCCATCTACTCTTTTCCAGAGGTTTCGGGTTCGAGCACTGGAAATGGAGAAACTCCTAGTATGAAACACTTACATACGCAAAGAGAATCCACATTACTAGGGCCAATGGGCTTTGGATACTGGATGGTTAAACCATTAAAAAAAAGACATGCTGTATTCTATGAACACCAAGTTCTAAATTTGTTACCTGGCTGATCAATAGAATGAAGCCACTGCGTCCACTGAACAGGACCTTCCCCCGTTCTTGGTAGGAGTTCCTTTCCCATAGCTTGCCTGATGAAAGAATCAAGCGAATTGTTCACCTGATCTGCTTTTCTCTTTGCATCTGGAGTACCACCTGTATTGAGCTTTGCCACTGGCATCTACACACAATTAATAGATCATAAAAGGGAACTTCAGGAAATAATTTTGACATACACAAATTCTTTTGATAAGGAAAAACTTGGCATATACAAATAAAAAGAACATATTCAGCAGCATGAGTTAGATACATGTCTGCATGCATGCTTATCTTGTGCTCGTATAGGAAATGTGTGTCCTAGCAGCGACGAGCACAAAATATGAAGAAAAAAAAACTAGGCAAAATGAAATGGGAGGACAAGAACTAGAAAGATCATTCTCCAAAAAAAATAAAAAAGTGCCCAGAATAGATGTGGCAACAACTGGAATGTAATGTGCAGGATTGAGAGATGGGGAGTCTGCTTGAACTACTTGCTAGTGTGGAAAAATATAATAAGAATGAGAATTATGCTGAAAATTGGTACGGGGAAGAAACAACACCTTCACTGTGAAAGATTGTTATCATCAAATATGCTGTCAGAACAAGATCATTGAACTTTGGCCCTGGAAACTTGTTTGGAAGACCAAAATCCCTACCAAGATCATCTGTTTTTGTTGGATTGCTCTCCAGGAAGCATGTTCAACACAAGATAATCTCAACAAAGAGGCCTCGATCTGGATAATAAATGCTATATGTGTCAGAATAGCACAGAAACAGTCAAGCACCTGCTCCTTCAATGTGAAGTGGCCAAGGTCCTATGTAATATGTTCTACTGCATTTTTGGCTAACAACGGGTCATGCCACATAATGTGAAAGAAGCCTATGCTAGCTGGAATACATGGAGAGTTGATAAGTCCATCAAGCAAGTCTGGGTGATAGTCCCTGGAGTTATTTTTTTGGTGTTTATGGACTGAAAGGAACCTTAGATGTTCTGATGGGATCTCAACTCCAAGCCACTCCCTTAAAGCTAGATGTTTACTTATGCTGTTCAGTTGGATTAATTTAACCCCTGTATTTAGCACTGAACAAATTCTTGACTTTGTTAGCTCTCTAGTACTAGTTTGAAGATTGTAAAGGAGCTAACAACTTTTGCTTATGCTCTCCGTGAGCCTTTTTGCCTATTATTCTGCCATTTTGCATCTGCTTGATGCTTTTTGATGAAATACCTTACTTCATCAATAAAATAAAATAAAGAATTGCGTTCAAAATAGAAAGGATTTATACAACCCATAACTTGGCCTACTGTCAGGCAGAATAGTAATAACATAGCACAGGTATCAATAGATTGATAATTAGACCAAACAACAGAATTCTGAGAAGAACAAATTGAAAGAGTCAAATGACTAGGCATATCTGCAATATCCAATCATCTGGAGATTAAACTGCTTATAAAACTCTAAATTTAGAGACATGCTATAAGTGGAGTAAGGGGAATTAATATATTTCTTGAATCCCATCTTAGATATTTTACCACAATTCATGTGGATTTTGTAGGTGAAACTTGAAGATCTCTGTTGTATAAATTTGGCTTAAGTAGGTGCCAGGGGTTAAGCAATGGGAGCAAATCCTCTACCCTGCTCCCTCTGCCAATTTGTTACTCTGGAGGTAAAGGTCACTTAAGCAATGCGTCTTCATTTCGAGAAAGTGCAAAAGCTAAATTTCCCCAAGCCACCACTGACCCAAAGACGCATAAGTTCTTGGAGGTTCTTTTGGATTGGCTTAATAGGCTACACTAAATAAACCCAAAGAACACATGGTGATGGCAGTGAAAGTACAAACAGGCCCTGATAGTAGGCTTGCTTTCCTAGTTTTCAAAGACTTAAAGCTGGCTTGTTCATTTCGCATTTTAATCTAGAAGTAATTTGGTCAAATTGTATCAGTTACTTGTCTTTCTTCTTCTTTCACGAGGAAAAGACCTCTCAAAAGCAAAGAGTTTGTCATGTACCAAGCAAGAAAAGCTACAAAGAGACTCAATCCTACATAGTATACATTTAGTTTGTCTGAAGCAATAGTAGATTGACTATTAGAGACTACTACTAAGCATTCCTTGAACAACTGGATGTTAATTTGCTTGTTACCTTGACAGTAAAGTTTACACCAATGCTCCAATCAAGTTGATATTCTGTGAACTTAGACTTTTGCATGTACCAAAGGTGAATGGAATGAGAAGAGGAAAGAAAAAGGCAAACTCTGTAGGATTAGCAACTGTTACAAAAAATAGTGTTTCTGGGAAAAAGAGGTTTTCCTAATAACATCATTAATTATCCCAAATTAATGGTAAATAATGGTATCCACGTGTTTACTATATTCCAGAAGATAATGCCAATGCAAATCTCACTTGGAATATCTCAATGATAACTCATAAGTTGGTAGAAATTTGCACACATGCTCCAAGACGAAATTCAACTGGATCTCTACTAGAATGCTAAAGGAAAAAATCTTCATTCCATTATCATAAAACAAAAGAAAAAGTATTGGTTGGCAAAGAAGCACACAAGACCAAAAAATTTCTATACTGTTGGCATTGCGATATAGTTGCTTATCTGCACTAATTATACAACAAGAAGCTATGTTTACTTTGAATCCACCCAAAAAAATATCATTCTCAATTCAAAGGTTACTAACTCATTGCCACCTGGTCCATGATTATTATCTGTATATAAGCTGGTCACCTTTTTAGTTTTCAAGTAATAATTTCTTTTAAGACCAAAGCTTGTTGCTACAAAATTCTTAGCTAAATCCATAAAAACTACCAAGCAATAAATCAAACTGCATATACAAGAAACATGTTGAACTGATTCTTGAATATGTTTTCCACATTTATATAGAACAGACATGCTATTGTGAACTCCAATCTACTTCAAACCTAACAAATACTCAATAAACAGAAAGCAATGGTAGCATGTTTGGCACGGATAGATCATCAAGAACACAGTAACCAAAAATTGCTTCAACCAATGAGTCAGCCCCCACCCCACCCAAACAAAATCCAATTTATTAGCACTCCTCCCTTTTCATCATCCAAAAAAGATTGACATTCACAAATTTACACTTTGGACAGGTCCACTAAAATATACTAAAACAAGTACTTACTATTTTGGTACTCAGATTCTTTTCTAAATGCATTTCAAATTTTTTTATGCCTTGCCCAGTGACTCAGATGCTCTACAATTTCGATTCTTTTTAACATGCCTTGCCCAGTGACTCAAATGCTCTACAATTTCGATTATTTTTAAAATGCCTTGTCCAGTGAAATACCCCCAAATCATTTGGGATCAAGGAGAAGTAGATACACTTATAATGAAGAAGAAACCCAAGAAGCAAGAATTTAATAGATGCATATCCAATGAACAAGCAATAACTACAAACAGAGACATATCAGATCATCCAAAATTTTCGCCTACAAGGATTTGAAGTGAGGTGATCGGTGATCGGAAAGTAGCATATATGATGTTAAAGAAGAAGGAGAAAGGTGACATATACCAGTCCAGTCCAGTCCAGTGTGGTGTCTGAGAAGAATCGAGAGATCAATGGCGGTCAAGAAATTAAAAGACTGATGAAGATGAAGAGAAGCATTTGTCTATTTATCGAAAAAGAAGGGAGTGGTCGGAGAATTGTTCAGAGGAATGGGGAGGTACAGACAGACGAAGAAGAAGAAGAAAAAGAGTGCGTATAACATGGAGAACAAAATACGTGGAAAATAAAGGAGAAAATAGTATCTCTTCTTTTTTTCTTTTTTCAATTTTGGTCTTTATATTTTTATGGGAAAAAGAACAAATATAACACCAACTATCATAAATGATATGTGTATACCTTTCGTTATATTTTACGTATGTATATACTTCTGTCGTTAATTTTTTAGGCTGTGTATACCCTCAACCCAAACGGAAGAACACGTGGCATCATTCTAGCATTCATCCATACTCAACTATCCATTTCTAAGATCCAATTAAGATCCGAATTGAAAATATGTTCCCAAAATCCCCGGATAGCAGCCTCCAAATTCGTCCATTGTATGATCCAACTGAGGATTTTAACCTCAAATGCATTGTTCTCCACCCTTCAAAACATTTTTTTCTCATCTCTAATCTATGCATTATTCTCCGTTGTTGCAATTTTGTGGGAAATTATTTTTGTTATCCAGTATTGCAATTTGTGGGATATACAATTCTTATTGCCTCAATTTCTTATGGTTCGCTATACACCATTTGATCTAAGTTTTCCAAAAAAAAAAATTTGAATCAGTGGAATCATTCATTAATCTTTTTTGATAGTCGGCGATGGAGCTCCGACATGTCGATGGAGCTAATGCAAAAAAAGGTGTCACCCCATCGCTAGCCTAACTCGTCAACAAGACCTAAAAGACACAGAAGAACACCACTAAATTGTATTTGAAGGCAGCGCCAACCTTGATGGTTCTCAGTCACGACATCGTTGCCGCATCATGCCACCAAAATGATAATTTGACAATGCAATTCTGTGGAAATCGTCTCAGCAACACTATACATTAAAAGCCTCAATTGAATCATTACAGGGCTCAACGAATTTGAAAATTAGAATTTGATGTTTAAGTTGGGTTTTGTGTTTAATTCGGGTTTTGATTGGATCTTAGAAATGGATAGTAATTGAGTGGGTAATTTTATTTTTAGGTAAATAAATTAAAATTGGATGAATTTCTAGGATAATGCCACGTGTCCCTCCGTTTGGGTTGAGGGTATACACAGCCTAAAAGATTAACGGCAGGGGTATATACATACGTAAAGTATAACGAAGGGTATGCACATACCATTTATGATTGTTCAGGGGTATATTTGTCCTTTTCCCCTATTTTTATTTATGTGCACCTTGATTTTTAATAATTTACATTTGTTTATTTATTTTTTAAAAATAAAAATAAAAATAAGGGTTTGATAAACAAATTTGAGTATTTGAGGTTTGATTTTGTTTACGGTAAAATTGTTGTTTGGTTAATAAAAAAAGGCTCAGTGAGTTAAAGGTTGATCAAATTCATTTTTTAGGCTAAAATGTTAAGGTCATAATTAATACAATTTTCTTAGAGGAAAAAGAATTTAAGCGAAGGGGGGAGTTCAACATTTTTTTTCATAGGAATTTTAAGGAAAGAAGAACGAAAGACAAATATGATAGTGCTTGGAATTTTCACTGATGTCCTTACCTCCTTTTATAAGTTATATATGAAAGCTAAATTGTCACGTCAATGAGAAACAACGACTTGTTTGGGGCTAAAAAGTTACTTCATATCGCATTCATATATTCTAAAGCTTCACCTGAAGCTGATTAGTGTAAATTGAGTATATCATAACTGTATCATGGGCTAGTCCATACTGCACAAGTGGACTACAACTTAGTCATGTCAAAAGACCAACTTAAGAGTGAGGCAAGCTAGGAAGGGGTTGCTACTTAGGATTCAAAGACCAATCACAAATTACTAGACGTATCACATATTAGACAAGTGGTTTGAGCTTAATTTTGAATTTCTAGGACCATTATGAATGGTTCTAGTTGTAAGGTGATCTCCTAGGGTGAAGTCTCATCAAGATGTCCGATCGTGTGATAGTTTAATGTAGACATTCATCGAGACCTTGCATAACATATCAAGAGTCGTGTCTCTCATTCTTCTCAAAATTTGACAAATCTTCCTTTGTATTTTTATTTTATCATGTGTCATGGTTTGATTTATTTCTTTTACTAAATTCTAATTTTCTTTATACAAATTTAAGCTAGTTTTTATCTTAAAAGACAAACAATTGTGTTACTCTATTTGTTTTATAAGCAAACATTTTTATTTATCAAAGCAATATGTATAACTCAATTTATTTTTTTTATAAATAATGGTCATTTTGGATATATGCTCCCAGAAAGTATTCTCACAACATTACATCAAAAAATTCTAACATAAATATCAAACAAGACAATCTCTTTCTATACATGATGATATAAAAGATAAAAGAGATCAAATATCATGAGTTTTGATTTACATTATAAAAAATAGATATAAATTGAAATACCCCCACATAAGAAATATCAATTTGTCTCATGAATTATTTTTTTAATATGCAGAAAGACATTATTTCACTTTTATTGGAAATATTTAAGTGAAATCAAATTTTATTATAGAGTTATTGTCTCTAACTGATACTGTCAAAAAAAATATTTGATTATGCAAAATGCAAGAAAATTATTTGATCTATATAAAGTCGTATATATCGTGTTGAAGTTATGTCAAATCATTCTACAAGACAATTAAATTGTAAATGAAAGTATCCACAATATGATTGTTACTATGAACAAGTCAAACTCACAATTTACGTGCAATAATGAGGTCATGAATAAAGTGATTTTTCCTTGATTGGTTTTGTTTCAAAAAATTTCCTGACAAGATTTTTAATGATGATGAATCAAATAATGCGTGTTAAAAGATATGTTGTCTATTTTTTCTTCACAAGAATTTTTCACACATGTTTTTCGTAATAAAATTTTAATAAGACATATTATCTATGAACATCCAAGAAAGATTGTTATAAAAAATTAAGTGTGGAGAACCTCCAGTCCAAAGATAACCTTTACTTTTATGATCTCACATCTTTATAACCTCCACCATTATTTTTATGATTAATGTTATGTTTATGACTAACATTTTGCATGTCTCTATGTAACACTATTAAAAGAGTCATAAGGGTTTATACACTTAATGATACTTATTGGAAGAAAAAGAAAATTCTCCTCTCTTGTCTCTTTATTTCTATTATTCTTATCGTTTTAGTTTTACAATACAAAATATAGTTTGACATAATACATAAATATGACCATCAACTAGACGTTAACTGACAACTATGATCTTTGACTTTGGATATGTACGAGTAAACACTTAAACTGATACAAAATTGAACGAAGACACGTTCATCATACATGACACCCTACATGACAATTTTATGTCCTACGTGTATTATTCAATATAAGACTCATGTGTTTACTTGTTCAATTTCATATAAGCTTAAGTATCTATTTGCATATACTCAAAGTTAGAGGACATAATTATTCGCCTGCTTCAAGTTAAGAGTCATCTACGCATTGTGTCATATAATTTCTAGCCACTTCCAATTTGTTCATATTAAACTAAAAACTTTTTGTAAAAAAGAAATAGAGAATGGGAAGTCTTTTTAATAAATGAATATAAAAATGTTGGAGCTAATGTGACATAAATATGATGGGTCATCTATATCAAAACAAGTGAGCGATACATTTATAGAAGGGCTTAAAATACTTGTTTTGAATGAATTGAAATGCAAGTTTAAAAACTTGTCGAGCCAAATATAAAAAAAAAAGTTAAACGAACCCTCCCTCATTGGGCTTCTTTCTTAGTGCGAGCCCAAAACTGTGTATATAAAATGCATCACTCTCCCAAAACCCTAATTCCTCTTTTCACAACCCTATTACGTCGGAGCAGATCCAACACATTGAAGAGGTAAGTGTCACTCGCCGACCTCTCTTCCATTTTACGTTTACCTCATATTTGTGTAGCGCTTCCATACATATTCTGCTTTTTTGGTTTTGAACTCATGTAAATCATCGGTTATTTTATGCTTATACAAATCAGTAAAGGAGAAAAATTTGCACTTTCCATTTCTCAGATGCTTTTTTATCATGAAAATTTGTATTTCAATTGTATTTTTTCTGAGTTGTAGAAAATTGTGATTCTCAGCTACTTTCATTGTCCTACTGTGGCAATGCAAATTTTTGATTTGTGGTTGTATTTTGAATGTGATTTTAAATAGGTGATGGCTCCAAAGCAGCCGAATACAGGGATATCTGTTGGTCTAAACAAAGGCCATGTTGTGACCAAGAAGGAATTAGCTCCACGCCCTTCTGACAGAAAAGGGGTGAGTGATGTTCTTTATTTTGCCTGTTTTTTGTTGATTGCTAGTGATATCTGTTTGATAACTTGAGCTTGTATTGTTTGGATTTGAATCTATGTGCACATTTTTCATGGAGCACAATTTCAGGGAGTTGGGTTTTCTGAAATAATCAACCCAAATGTCTTTTATAGGTGTCTTGCATCCCCGTCTCTTTTTGTATCACATTGAACACAACTCTTGGCTTTATAGCATAGGGTTCTCTATTACCTTTATCTGGTTGTTTTTGTGACTTTGGAAAAGTCAGATGCACATGATTTTTGTTGTCTTAGAAGAGAACACCACTTGGCTATGTTGTTCTTGCAGTTGTTAGAAGAGAATGATGTAATTTGGGGTTTTGGGTGCCACTACAATTTATTGGGTTTGGGAGTGGAAATTTTCAAGTTTTAGGAAGAGTACACTCTTGACATTATAACAGATGCATGTATTCTTGTACTAGAATGGGTTGATTGAGTGTAAGAACAAAGTTTTATCCCTTTGAGAATAAAGAGGTGAATAGCTTCATATTCCATAGATTGTAGGCCATGTTTTCAGGAGTGCCCTTCATGTACAGTCTCTTACAAAGAAATACTTTTTAGCACAGTCCTTGTAATCTTACAAAGTATGTTTTATCATAGTGCTATTATCGTGGGAAGGAGGGTTAAATAATTGTAGGAGGTTTTCTATCTCTGATTTGGATCTATGTGTAGTTGTGTACCATGCTTTTGTTTGCCAATTAGATATGTTTTACTTGCATCTTCTCAACACCATTATAATCTGTTTCCATTTTTCTTCTTTTTAGAAAACAAGCAAAAGAATCCACTTTGTGAGGAGTCTTATCAGAGAAGTTGCTGGATTTGCTCCATATGAGAAGAGGATTACTGAGCTTCTTAAAGTTGGAAAGGACAAGCGTGCTTTGAAGGTAGCCAAGAGGAAGTTGGGTACTCACAAGAGGGCAAAGAGGAAGAGAGAAGAGATGTCTAGTGTTCTCCGCAAGATGAGGTAATGACTTTATTATTGCTGTTAATGATTATGTATATCGAGGAAGATGGTCATTACTATTATTTTCTTGCTGAAGAATTGTTACAAGTCCTTGCCAAGTATCTCATGTTTCATTCTTTTTGTCTTTTGAATTTGTACAGGGCTACTGGAGGTGGTGAAAAGAAGAAGTGAGGCCTGTATCCACCACTATTGATGTTTGAAGGACCCAGTTAGTTAATTCACCAGCTTTTACATTTGCGATGTATTTTTGTTTTCAAGAAAGAGAACTTGTGATCAATAGTTCCCTGCTTATGTTTCATGAAGATTTTGGAATTAGTGATTCTTTAGACTTTTTTGCAAATTACATGCTTTTCTGTTAGTGTACTACTTGTGTCGACTTGACTATCTGCTTGATCTTTGAAATGACTTGGACCAACAAATTTGTCCATGTTGACTCTACCTGAAATACCAGGGAATAGGAAACAAACTTTTGACAGTTCAATGCTGCTGAAATATATGTGCTTAACATGTACATCTTTGGGGTAGGACAATCAATTTGGTATTTATAAAATGTCAATTGGACATCTTTGCGGCGTTTGGAAAAATGTTTTCCACCATAGGTGTATTTTCTCCTTTCTTTGGATCTTTTTGTTAAGTGTGCAAAGTAGGTAACATGATAATCATATACAGTAATACATGGAGAATGTGATACACATTGAGTCACCTCTAACTTCTCTAACAATTAATTTTAGGCGCAACACAATAGGGAAAACAAGCCACTGCCTTTAAACTTTGGCTGAAAGATGAATTATTTCATCTGTAAGCACCATTGTGTTCCAAATATGGTCGTCTCCAGAAAACCACGAGTAATGCACATAACATCACTTCAGTTTATAGAGGGCAAATTTCCCTAGTATATGAATGATTATTTTGGTTTGTACAGGATTGATACAAGAATATGTAATATTGAGTTCAGTCACGTCTTGGATATCTGTGATACTCCTTCCTTGCAATCTCCAGCAAAATTGTTTCATTCCATCCATGAAACCTGAGCCAATATCAACTGCTCTATGTTGCATTGCTTGTTGGCGGAGCCACCCATCTAGGACGTTATCCTTTAGCTCTGCCATTTGTGTGTCTGTTTTTCTGTGCCCATTTCTTGAGCACAGATATCAGAAAGAGCATCTTTTCCATTATTTGCTGAATTGTCTCTTTTGATTTCGTTCTTACAGTATCAGCCATTTCCTTGAGCTTGTACATCAAACTTTCAGTTCCGTTAACACACTCTCTTCAACTGACTGATTTCCAGCACTGAGCCATGTAACATCAATATTCAAATCTTCTTGTATGTCATTGTCAACTACCACTTTGTTGATGCCTTGCCTCTGCCAACGGTGTCTAGCCGCCTCCAGTGCTTTTGCTCGCTCTCTAGCTCTTTTAGCCTCACCTTCAGCCCAAGCTCTGGGTGCAAGATTAAAACATGATGAGCTAAAGGAGAAATGCAATTGAAAAGAGTGGAATATTTTTTTAGCATTAGTATGAAACTGTTGAACCAAATAAAAGATGACTGAAATGTTTCAACATGAAACATGCAAGTGCAGAATATCAGTGGCTTTAATATAGCCAGGGCCACTTTGCCATTGTCAGCTATCTTTAACAAATGCGACCAACTTATACATTTGACAAAACAAAATTCAAGTTATAAGGTTTAGAAAAAAAAAGACCAGAGGAGCTAGTGGTGGCAACATCAGGAAAGAAATTATTAAATGAAGAAACTTTTGGTACTTTTCTTATCTTTCCTTCACCAGAAAGTGTATTCAAGCAGAACTGACTCTCATGATACATCACGTTGTTGCAACTTCCCAGAAATCTAAATGTCACTAGATCACATAAGGGATTTAGTCCAGAGGCGGAGCCAGGATTTTCAATAAGGGGGTTCATAATCTGTAGAAATAGGTAGCCGAAGGGGGTTCGACATATACTATATATACATATAAACTTATTTTAACCATGTATAAATAATATAGTTTTCCGCCGAAGGGGGTTCGAATGAACCCCCTTCATTAAGGGTAGCTCCGCCCCTGGGATTTACAGCTAGTAAATGGTAGATAACCAACTGGAACATACAGTGTGATTGATTAGTAAGCCAGGTAATATACTCACCTTACTAGAGCCATTACAGTGAATCAATTATGCAGATTGATATCCAATTAGAGAAGAGAACTCAAGCCATGACATTTAACAATATGTTTCTTACCTAGCCCTGGATAATGCTTTCCTTTCAACCTCAAGCTCATATTGTAACCGTGCAATCTCTAGGTTTTCAATTTCTGCATCTCTATGAAACTTGCCAAGCCTTTCCTTTTCATATGAGATATCTATTTTGTCACTCTTAAGGCTCTGCAATTGTTCCTCTACCTCATGTCTGAACCTGGAAAGAACTTCCAGTTCCGAATCAACAGCAGCTCGTTCCTTCATAACTACAAGATGCTCTGCTTTCCGCTCAGCTCTCAAGCTTTCCAACTCTTGCCTTGCTTCCTCAGCCAACTTCTTTATTGTATCAACCCTTTTCTTTTCCGATATGAGTTCCTTCTCAAAACTTGCATTCACATCTTTCTCAACTTGAGCTGCCAGAGAATTATATGATGCAACATCTTTTTCAGCAATTGACTCGGCCTCAATGCACAAAGTTCCTCAACAATGGTGTCAGAAGCTTCACCAGTTGCTAGGGCAATAGCGGCTTGACCTTTTGTCACAGGTTTATATGGCTGGAAGAGTCTTGTATATCCTGTATTGATAGGTTGGCAACTAATAATACTTTTCATTTCTCATGAATAAGTTGATTCATGTCAGAAACGATTGCAGTGAACAGAACTTACCAAATGCAAGGGCTATTATTCCCCATTCACCTGATGACTAGTCAGCTACCAGTGCTGGCCATGCCTCTGGATGAATCTTGTCAGTATCTATCCATCCAGATACCTTCTGCAGGGACTGCCCATAATAAGAGATTGTTGCACCTACTGATTAGTCACTGTTATGTGTCATAAACAAGGTAAAACCAACATTTTTATTGATTTGTATGCAACCTTCTGGTCAACTACTGGAAGCTGTCTTTTCTCCAGGGCCATCTTCCAACTGACAAGATGCTGACGTGATAAAGGACTGCAATAAAAAACTTCAATGTTATAAGTGGAACCTGATTTTGAGGAACACTATTTGGCCTCAAATCTATATTAGCACTGACATGAAGTTAGCCTGTAAGAATACCAGGGTCAATATTTATCAGCAAGTAAAAATTAAAATGATATAGAGATCTAAGTACTCATATGACATCAAATGTAAGGCGCTATTGATGAAGAGAGGGTAGAACAAAGAGAAGTTATTTTGAGCAGTATTAAACCTTTCGGGAGTGAAGAAGAAGGGACTTTGGTCAGGTCATGAAGATGACTTCTTGTCATGTCTTGAGAGCTTTCTAGAAATTAGGCCTGCTTCAGCCAAGCCTGGAAATAATTGGCATTCACAGACAGCAACTTCAAAGTATTTAACAGAAGTAAAAGCAGATATCGGAGAAGAAAATGGATGATTCTGAAGCTCTACCTTGTATGGAAGGGAAGTCTGGATCATCAAGCGTAATATCATCAAAGGCAAGTTCAGTTACATTCTCAATGTACATTGCAGGGTAAACCTTTGAGGCATTGGTTCTGCAAGAAAATTCAAAAGCCCCCGCTATTCCTCATAGGTAATCACTTTATTTTCGAGTGGTGAAAAGCATGACAAGATCAACCATGTAGAAGTTTATAAAGGTTAGACAGGTATACCTTGATAAAATGGTACTAGCACTCACTAACCAGCGAGCATATTCACGTCGAGTACAAAGGTCTCCAGGTTGAACATCAGCCTCAATAACCTAGAATTTAAAGATTCAAAACCAGTGGCAGAACTCTTTATGTGCACAACTGCAAAAACAACATGGTATTAAAGAGTTTTCCCCATTAATGTTATGTAACATATTTAAGTCTCTCAAGAATGAAACATGAATTGAATACGATCATATGAACACACGTTTAAATTTTCATTCTAAAGACATGGTGAGACTATTCATGAGAGTATAGGGTTATTTGTATTGGGTGGTAGGAAGTGGTAGAGGGACAGAAGTAGTACTCAGAAAAGTCTGCCTTCAGTTTTCTTTTCATTCTGTGGCATATTATGGAAATCTTGTTCTAGACATGCTCTTTGTCCAACAAGGTGCAAAGCACTAAGGCATTCCATCTTCCTGGTGACTCAACCTAGGCAGCAGGAGGAGTGCTTCTAAACAGTTATAGTGATGAAGTAATCCAACTGGCCAACAGGTTTACTTACAGTAGCAAAGAGAAATCTATCCTTCATATCTAAAGCTATACGTCAAACATATTGAATCATATTATGGTTTTGACCCATAATATCTCACTACAAGATGGTTGCACTTGCACCAAGTGACCTTGTTCTACTTTGCAAAGACACTGTTATCCGATACCTGAAAGAACATAAGTATAAGATTCTACTTTCTTATTTACCGGAAAAAAATGAAAAATTTTCACGGCCAAATGGCCTTCAAGAGCTTCAGGCAGTGAATTTTTAAAGCACATTCCGTTATTTACTTCAGCCAAAATAGACAAACTCTACTAGCATCTTTGACTAAACAAAAAAATAAGGGCCGTTAATATAGACTTTGATTGGTTGCAAGTATGGTAAACAAAAGTCATCAAAACCCACCATTTTTCGTAGGGAGAGATTATGGAAGATACACATTTTCCATAGGAAAATTTTCAGAAGGCTATTGCCCATCAAACTTTTTGTTTTTTACCAACACTTATCTACCCATATTTCTTGTCAACTAAAACAGGGCAATGCTTCTATACTATTTTCAGAGAGGAACACTTCGCATGTGGAAAAGTTAAAATTTTACTCCATACTAACGAAATTTTGTTGAACCAAACTTGCAGTTACATGGAAAAAATATCCATCGAAGTAAAATTATGATGTTTGTGTTAAGAGTCATCAAGAGAGCAAAGTGGGAAAGGCCATTGTTTGGCCCCAGATAGAAAGTTCTGAGGTGCATGGTTTACCTCAAGATTTTTTTTTAAAGAAAATGGAAATCAGAGAACTTGAAACAGAGAATTCTTCCAATGAAGGAAAGGAAATCTTCAAGTACCTTTAAAACTTGTAAGGCTGCTAGTGCCTGACCTTGGTCTTGATCAACAGCGGCAGGTACCAGAACCTTCCCAAGAAGTGCCTGCAGAACTGCAGAGGTAGTAGGTGGAGCAGGTATACCAACAAAGGTAAAGACATCACCAGAATCTATTGAGTTAACAGAAGATCCTCTTTCACTGATATCCTTAAAATTGTTTTTCGAGTTGGTCACAAGTTATTGGTGACGCTGACATTGTTCTAGACCATTTGTCTCCTTTTAATAATTATGCACTTATAAACATGACTTCTCTCCTTTGGTTTTGAGACCTCTGATATATCGCCGAGGTCGACATTCTTGATTGAAATTGAGCTTGTAATCTCCATATACTCTTGATGCATAATCTTGGGTTCTAAAAGTGTTCTGACTGTGGGTTTAATGAGATATTGACGATCAAAGGCTCAATAGGAGGTTTGTCCGATGAAGTTTTGGAATATCCTGGTCCTTATAAACTAGATACTTTCTCTTGGTTATCAATTTGATCTGTTCCATTAGGATTTATGACTGATGCTACATCTAATTTGGCATCACTGAACTCCTTCTCCCCTGATTCATTTGTTGATTCTATTTTTCCAGCAACAAGACTATCTTCCTTGTTTTCAAAGGTTGAGGCAGCAAGCAAATTGCCACAAACCCTCACTTCAGGTGATTTAAATGTGGCTTCACTAGCAGCTAATACATCACCAATAGCTGTTTCATTGTTCAACTCTTTTTGAAGATGGGTCTCATCAGTGACGTCACCATCAGAGGATGTGTCCCCTATATCGTACCTTCACTAATTCTACTTTATCAATAGTTCCATCATTTTTCTGCATATAAAGAAAGATCATTATCTATACCTTTTTCTATTCGACTGTTCTCTAAAAATTTCCCATCTTCAACTGTATATGTAGCGCTGTTAAAGGTTCCCTCTGCTGTTTCACTCCTGTGTACATGCACTTGAAAGTCATGAATCAAACTAGCTAGCAGCTTTCAAGAAAAAGTACTAAGGACGCGTATTGTTATTATCATCTGTTCAAATTAACAAACAAAGGTGGCATAGTTAAGCAACCTAACTGCTATAACAAGGAAACACAGATATCTGAACTGAAGTTGCTCAACTGCAATGGTTAGTAGCCTTTTTATGACTACTTAAACTCTCCTCATATGTGATGATTAATGCAAAATAGAACTTCCCAAATCTGAAAGCAGATGTTGACTCAGTTTCATCTCTAATGGATCCAACTATTAGGAAAACCTGTTAGACACGTCTTACAGAGGCTCTTTCAAAGATCACTTGTTTGATATGAAAGGAGTAATTCTTAACCACATACTAATGGAATGTGTTTGCTAGATTCTTTATCTCATCATTGTTCCAATATATGTGCTGCCCTTGAAATGAGTGGCTCCCAGTCCCCTGAGAAGGTGACAAATAAACTCACTTGTTGAGTTCCGCTTGCCAATACACAAGGCAGCAAAAGTAAGCGCAGTCACAAGGATAACACCAGCTGCTCCTGCTACCACAATACCTAGAAAAAAGATGTCCTGAAAGTGTTATTTGTCCATAAGAGAACAGAGAAGAATCTATCACTCCAAAGATTTTTTTATTTTTTATTTAATCACTCCAAAGATTAATATGCATTATGCATTTAAACCGGTCGTCTATGTGAGCTTCATAAAGCATAAATAAAAGAAGAGATTGTGGTAGGTTGATGGCTATAAAGTAGTCTTAACCATAATAAATAATCCTCTAAAGGATACATGATTGATATAACTGACTCCAACTAATTAGATATTGAATAATAGTCAATTGATTGATGGATGCAGTCTGCAGTTTCCTGCACTTGGATTTATGTTACTCTTTGATATTAATTTGTATAGTTACTCTCCATAATGCTCCTTCACTGTCATTGATTCTTTTTCCGACCTCCCCAGACCCCACTTTATGGAATTATACTGCATTCTACAGTTGAACATAGAAGGCATAAGACGGCAATATAATTCTCAGAGTCAAAGTAAAGTACTTCACCACAAGCTCAATCAAGACATTAATTAAATAAAAAATCCCCAAAACCAGATGAAATCTGCAATAGGATCCTCTCTCTCAATTCCACTTCATTCAGCATAAAGCACTCACTCACTCACCTGCAAAAGACTGCTTCTTCCCCTTGGAATCAACGGTTTTTTCAGCAACATCATCAGTTTCATACCATCCACCCAAACCATCAACTGAGGACGTAGAATTCTTAATTCACCCACATATTTCTCCTTCCAACACAATTACTATCATTTAACCTGTCATTCCCAGCAAACAGAAAGAAACAAATCCGAGGACACTCCAGCTTTCTAACACGCATACAGGAGAAGAAGACAGGCGGAGGTTTTCTGCAGCTGAATGCTAATCGAAGCTGAAAAGAATTGGGCTAGCATGCCATTATCAGAGAAGTCATTTTGTAGTCTTCTTCACAAACGAGAACTGGTAATTTAGGGTTTGAATTTATCGTCAATTGAAGAAGTAGCTGAGATACATTCAAGCAAGTATTTTTCTATCTTCACTTCTTTTTCGTTCTAACTTTGCAGTGACACTGTTATATAGTCTTGTTCACACCAACACCTGTTACTGGATACACATTTCCGTTAGAACTATTAACGAAAATGTCAGAGACAGTAAACACAAAGTTTACTACTCCATAATATGGATGGTATCACAATAAATAAGGATTGTGATAGAATGATAAAGTACCTTTTTGCTTTATTTTTAATGTAGAATTTTTCAAAGTTTAAAAATATCAGGTGGAAAATAAAAAAAAGAAATAAAAATAAATCACAAAAATTGTGATCTTCTCAAAAAATGTTATTTTCTATAATTTCAATTTTCCTACATTATTCTCAACAACATGATTTTATAATCATAAATTAATACGATGACATATTCAAGATTAAAAATTTAACATTTATTTGTTATTATTGTTAGTTTTATGATCCACTCACATTAATATTATTTTGGTTTAATATTTAATTACTAACTAAATTCTAATTCTAATTGGATAAGTAGAGAAGTGGGGAAGTGGGGAAGTAGAGAAGTTACTTTAACTACCCATTAAATCTTCCACTTTACCCATTACCTCTTCCAACTATCCATTATCTCCACTACTCACCATGACGGAAAGGTGTGAAACATGTTAAAACACACTCTATTCAAAGGGTTCTCTCTCTGCCATAAAGATACAATCTTATCCATCAAAGCTATACATAGAGTATAAGACAAGAGAGAGAGAAACAACTTCTAAATAACCAAAAGAAAAGACTTTCGCTCAATCAAGTCAAGAATTATAATGACAGATTCGGGTATGTATTCTTGACTGAAATATCATAGTATTAAATATATGTGAAAATCATATAGTTCTACGATCCTGAATAATTGATAGGATTTCTAAATGTTAGATTGTTTATGTTTTCACAATCATTAAAAATCCTTATATGTGGTATCAAGAGCATGGTTTAAGAACTAGTGATTTTTTATAAAATTAATGTTTCCTTATTTAAAAAGGGTAATAGGTAGTATTAAGTGAAATAATTATTCTCTATTATGTTGTATTTTATTTTAAAATTATGCATATGAGATTAGTTAATCACCAAAGTGGTCTAATCTTTGAAGAATTAATTCAAAATAATAATGACTAAATGTATATTCAATTATCCATTATTTTGATGCTTATAATTGATATAACTTATGGATATATATTGAAGTTTTTTGTTGTAAGATATTTAGGGATCACCCAAAGGTAACCATTGAACATTAATGAGATAATTTAGATGTGTCGTTAGTTTTATTTATTTATCCAAAGATAATAAATATTATTGATTGACACATTAAAATTATTGAATTACGTTAAATTCACATCTAAGCATTATTATGTCTTAGTTGTATTTTGATGTTTCGCCCAAAGGAGGACATAAATATACATTTAAAAATTTATAAACCATTTCTGAATTTGATAGTAAGTTAAAATCATAACTCAAAGTATTAACAAATGAGTATATTATATTTGCAGCAATTGCTCTTCATTCGCACTCTGCCTCTGTTACGACCTTTAACGGTCTTAACTTCTCAGATTGGTGCAAACAGATCAAATTCTATTTCGAAGTTTTAGATCTTGATGTTGCACTTTACACTGAGAAGTCAACGACTATTACTGATACTAGCAGTACTGAAGAAATGTCTCATTATAAGCACTGGGATCGATCTAACAGATTAGGCATAATGTTTATGCGAATGAAAATGCAAAAGATTTTCTGAAATTTGTGGAAAAATTCTCTCAAACTGCTGATAAGTCTCTTGCTGGGACACTAATGGGTACTTTGACCACCATGAAGTTTAATGGTTCACGTACCATGCATGAGCATGTCATCGAAATGACAAACGTAGCAGCAAAACTAAGTCTTTGGGAATGAAAGTTGAACAAAATTTCCTTGTACAATTCATTATCAACTCATTACCGTCTGAGTATGGCCCTTTCCAGATGAAATACAACACCATGAAAGACAAATGAAACGTGCATGAATTGCACGGAATGTTGGTTCAAGGAAGTAAGACTCAAGAATCAAGGAACCCACTCCACTAACTTTGTAAGTCATCAAGGAGTTGGAAAGAATGAAAAGAAAGAAAAAAAACATGCTAAAGGAAAACAGAGGCACCATAATGTTAATGAGTCCTCCTCTCAAATACATAAGAAGGAACACAAGAATGATAAGTGTCATTTCTGTGAAAAATCTGGACATTTTCAAAAAAATTGCCTGATATTTAAGGCATGGCTCGAGAAGAAGGTAAGGCTAGTACCTTTATGTCTCGAATTAAATCTAACTGAAGTTCCTTATAATACTTGGTGGATTGACTCTGGTTATACTGTTCATGTTTCTAATACGATGCAGGGATTCCTTACAACACAAACCATAAACCAGAATGAAAGATATGTGTATATGGGGAATAGAGTGAAGGCTCCAGTTAAAGCTATAGGAACTTACCGTTTGATACTTGATACTGGGGTCACTTAGATTTACTTGAAACTTGTTATGTACCTTCTCTTTTGAGAAATTTAGTTTCTTTGTCTAAGTTGGATAAGACTGGATACTCTTTTAATTTCAGTAATGGATATTTTAGTTTGTTTAAACATAATTATCTCATCGGTACTGATACTCTTTGTGATAACTTATACAAACTGAATCTTGACAATCTATTTGCCGAAACACTCTTAACCCTGCAGCATAATATTGGAACCAATCGAAGTTTGGTGAATGAACAATCTTTTTTCTTGTGGCACAAATGTTTAGGTCACATATCCAAAGAAAGATTGGAAAGATTAGTTAAGAATGAAATTCTTCCAAATTTTAATTTTACAGACCTTAACATTTTTGTGGATTATATTAAAGAAAAACAAACAAGACACACAAAGAAATGAGCCACAAAAAGCACACAACTTCTTGAAATTATACACACTGATATATGTGGTCCTTTTGATATTACATCTTTCAATAAAAAAAATATTTTATCACTTTTATTGACAATTTTTCACGTTATGGATATATCTATTTGTTGCATGAAAAATATCAAGCGATAAATACCTTAGAGGTCTTTATTACTGAGGTTGAAAGACAGCTAGATAGAAAGGTGAAAATAATCAGGTCAGATAGAGGTGGTGAATATTATGGAAGATATGATGAAAATGGACAACACCCAGGTCCATTTGCTAAATTCCTCAAAAAATATGGCAAATGTGCTCAATACACAATGCCTGAAACACCACAACTAAATGGTGTAGCAGAAAGGCGTACTCATACATTAATGGACATGGTTAGGAGTATGTTAAGTAATTTATCTATTCATCTTTCATTGTGGATGTATGCTATAAGGACTGCCGTTTACTTACTTAACAGGGTTCCTAGTAAAGCAGTCCCAAAGACTCTTTTTGAATTATGGACTGGTAGAAAACCTAATTTAAGGCACCTGAATGTTTGGGGTTGCCCGGTAGAAGTTAGAGTTTATAACCCATAAGAAAAGAAACTGGATTCAAGAACAATCAGTGGTTTCTTCATTTGTTATCCAGAAAAATAAAAAAGGTATAGATTTTACGGTTCTAATCACAGTACAAGAATAGTTGAAACTGGAAATGCTAGGTTCATTAAGAATGGTGAAGTTAGTGGGAGTGAAAAACCACGTAAAGTGGAAATTAAAGAACCTAGGGTGAGAGTTTCTCTACCTTTTACTTCTTTTAAAGATGTTATTCCTAAAGTTGTTGCACAACCTAACAACAAGAACAACAAATTGATGCTCCTGTTAATCTCAATGAAGCAATAATTAATGAACCTGCAGTAGATGTACCACAAGAAGTAGCATTAAGAAAATCTCAAAGACAAAAGTTTCTACTATTTCTGATGACTATTTGGTATATTTACACGAGTCAGAAATTGACTTAGGAATTGATAATGATCCAGTTTCATTTTCACAAGCTATTGAAAGTAATAATTTTGATAGATGGATAAATTCTATAAAAGATGAGTTGAAAACTATGGAACAAAATGAAGTATGGGACCTTGTTGAATTACCAGAAGGTTGCAAAACAATTGGGTGTAAATGGGTCGTTAAGACCAAACGTGACTCAACTGGCAATATTAAACGTTACACGGCCAGACTTGTTGCAAAAGGTTTCACTCAAAAAGATGACATCGACTATAAAGAAACATTTTCACCTGTCTCTAAAAAAGATTCACTCAGAATTATAATGGCTTTAGTAGCTCATTATGACTTAGAGCTATATCAAATGGATGTGAAAACAACCTTTCTAAATGGAAATTTGGAGGAAGAAGTTTATATGAATCAACCTGAAGGGTTCTCTTGTAAAGGAAAGGAACACATGGTGTGTAAACTTAAGAAGTCATTATATAGACTTAAACAAGCTTCTCGACAATGGTATAAGTTTAATGAAACTATTGTCACTTTTGGATTTAAGGAAAACACTGTTGATCGGTGTATATATCTGAAGGTTACTGGGAGTAAATTTATTATGTTAGTCCTGTATATTGATGACATCTTGCTTGCTACTAATGATCTTGGTTTGTTGCATGATACCAAGAGATATTTATCTAACAATTTTGAAATGAAAGATATGGGAGAGACATCCTATGTGATTGGAATAGAAATATTTCAAAATAGATCACAAGGATTATTAGGTTTGTCTCACAAAGCCTATATTAATAAAGTGTTAGAGAGATTTAGAATGGAAAAAATGCTCATCAAGTCCCGTTCTAATTCAGAAAGGAGATAAATTTAGTCTCAATCAATGTCCAAAGAATGAATTGGAACGTAAGCAAATGAATGATATTCCTTATGCATCAATAGTTGGGAGTCTAATGTATGCCCAAACATGTACTAGACCAGACATCAGTTTCGCTGTTGGAATGTTGGGCCGTTATCAAAGTAATCCAGAAATGGATCACTGAAAAACTGCAAAAAAGTGTTGCGATATTTGCAAGAAACTAAAGATCATATGCTCACTTATAGAAGATCTGATCATCTTGATGTGATTGGATATTCAGATTCAAATTATACTGGTTGTGTGGATACACGAAAATTCACATTTGGGTATTTGTTCCTATTAGTGGGAGGAGTAATATCATGGAAGAGTGCGAAATAGTCTGTTATAGCTGCATCCACTATGGAAGCTGAGTTTGTGGCATGATTTGAGGCCACAGTTCAGGCTAATTGGTTGCGGAAATTTATTTCAGAACTTGGACTAGTCGATAGTATTTCCAAGCCGCTAAAAATTTATTGTGATAATACTGCAACAATCTTCTTCTCTAAAAATGATAAGTATTCTAAGGGTGTCAAACATATGAAATTGAAATACTTTTCAGTTAAGGAAGAAGTTCAGAAACATAAAGTGAAAATTGAACATATTAGCACCAAACTTATGATTGCTGATCCTTTGACGAAAGGATTACCGCCCAAAATATTTGTTGAACATGTTGAAAGAATGCGTCTTATTAATAACAATGAATGACTTTATGTAAAGATTATATTATGTTTATGCGATTGACACTTTGATCTCAACTATATATATGTTTATGTTATTACCTGTTTTCTCTTGTATATGTTATGTTGAGAATGATATGACATGTTTTGTTTAGATAAAGATACTCTAAGCATTATGGTGGACCCATTATGTATTTGAAATATTGTGTTAGGTAATAGACTAATATTATAGTGCATGGAAGGGACTATGCCAAATAAAGTGGTGTACAACCACCATGACTCATATTAGTTGATTTACTTAATAACAACAAATAATATTGAATTTAGTATATGTGCACTTTGTAATTGAAATATTTATTAAATCATTAAGGAAATACTGTTACGTGTGTCAAGTGGGAAAATGTTAGTTTTATGACTCACTTACATTAATATTATTTTGATTTAATATTTAATTACTAACTAAATTCTAATTCTAATTGGATAAGTAGAGAAGTGGAGAAGTGGGGAAGTGGAGAAGTGGAGAAGTTACTTCAACTATCCATTAAGTCTTCCACTTTACCCATTACCTCTTCCAACTATCCATTATCTCCACTGCTCACCATGATGGAAAGGTAGGAATGATGTTAAAACACACTCTATTTAAAGGGTCTTCTCTCTGCCATAAAGATATAGTCTTATCAATCAAAGCTATACATAAAGTATAAGGCAAGAGAGATAAACAACTTCTAAAGAACCAAAAGAAAAGACTTCCGCTCAATCAAGTCAATAATTATTATGGCAGATTCGGTATGTATTCTTGACTGAAATATCATAGTATTAAATATATGTGAAAATCATATAGTTCTACGATCCTGAATAATTGATAGAATTTCTAAATGTTAGATTGTTTATGTTTTCACAATCATTAAAAATCCTTATAATTATTAGATTTTGTATCTTGCTCAATATATTCTTATAAAATAAATAATATTTAAGATTGGAGGGGTACATAAACAAATGGAACTTAAAAAAATAGAGAAAATACATTACAAAAAAATTATAAACTTGGCAGCAAAATTTACTTTAGTTCTTAAACTATACGTGTGTTTAGATACTCTTATCATCTTCAAAGTGATTTTTTCCACCTTGAGACTATAACACTACTCTCACCCGCCACATCATAGCCACGTAAGCACCACATCATAACCACGTAGGTACCACGTCATTATTTTTTAGTTCTTTTTTACTTATTCACTATTTTTTATTAAACACTTTTTAAGATTAATTATATCAATTAATTAATTTATAAATGCATACCCTGACCACCTCTCTTGGAGAATGGATTTTTTTTGAAAGCCAAGTTTTTCTTGACAACTCAAATAAGAAATAAGTATTGCATATGAAAGTTGATAAAAGAAATATAAATTCTATGAGAAATATTTGAATAGATCTAGAAATCAAAATGGGTCACTCAAAATTCAAGAAAGTTTACATTTACGAAATCGACATCAATAATATAGAGCGAAATCAACGTCAATAAAATGACTTTGGTATTGAATTTTACGTATTCGTAAAAGACTAGCAAAATGAAAATAATTTTTTTTTGAAGTGGGGAAGAAGATGGAGGAGAAGGTGTTTCAATAGAGAAAAAGGTGTATTGAGGAAGACAACAAAATGAAAAGAAATATATTAAAGAAATTAAAAGGGAGAGCCACTAATTCTAATACCTCTAAATAAAATAAAATTACATATTTTTATAGAATATACAAAATTATCTATTTAACTTTTATCAATGAGAAAAAATTACTTAAATTATTTGTTAAATTTACATGAAACTGAAAAAAGAAAATTGTTAAGTCATTCAGTTATCTCGATGATAATGAAACTTAGGATTAATGATATTAAATTTAATATTTATCTAATTTATTTATTAAGCGAGAAGTTATAAATTATTTTTGAAAGATAAAATATAAAGAATAGAAATGTTAATAATAACTTGATAAATAATATTATATTATTTAAAGAAGTAACTACATGATTTAGAAAATATATGTTATTTATTTACGATATATAACTATATATTTTAAAAAATTATTTATAATTATACTTTATTTTTTATAACTTCTTTCTTCTTTCTCAATCTTCAGATTTAAAACTTCGATTCTTATTAAAGATTCTAACTCCGTTACTAGAAGAGACTATGTTGTAGTTATGCTAAGTGACTTGGTAATCAGTGAAATCTGTTGGTTATCAAAAAAATAAAAAAAATGTTTTCTCCCTCCCAACACCCACCCCCAGCCTTTCTCACTGCCTCTTTTCTTAATTTCCAGTTTTATTTGTTCTTGCTTTAGCTCTTTTTTTTTTTTTGGGGTATTTTTTATGTGTTTGTATCAATTATATATTTACTCATTTTATTTAGTCACCTTTTTCTCTCCTTTTTTTTGGTACAAATTTTGTGTTTGATGTATATTTTTTTAAAAAAAGAAATTCATCTAAAATTCTTCTACGCGGTTATCTTCCGATGTTGGATATATTTTAATTTGTGTGTCTATGTCAATTATAATCTTATCAAATACATGAAATGAAATACATAGAAAAAAAGAAGAGGAAAGATATATGGATCAATTTCATTAATTATATCACTATTAATACAAGTGATACAAGCAATGTCAACCTTTCTGTATCATGACTGAATGTAAGTGTATAAATGTACATGCTAGTAAATATAACTTGTATCAGTCTTATTTTGTATTATGCATCACGAATGAATACAAAAGTGAATAAATACAAGAGATATAGTTGTTCCCAAATCTTAGTTGCCTCTTTCCTCCATCTCTCCAATCTCGCTCATCTCTTTCCTTGATAAATTGTAATCATGAATTATAAATATCTAAAAGATCAAAACTATAGCTACAAGGGGGCGTTTGATAGGCTGCATTAAAAGAAATAATTCATGTTTAATACTATGTTTGATAGGAATGTGAGTCTATATATAACTAATCAATGGATTAGTTAATACATCCTACATGATATTATAGGATGTATTACTAATACCTTCCATTTGAAGGTATTAATAATACATAGGATATTATACCATGAATAAGTACATAAAGACAAAAATGTCCCTCAAATCTCTTTAAATGTTTATTTTTATTTCTTGATTTTATATTTTATATTTGTACTAGTAAAATTATTTAAATAAATTAGTTTACAAAATATTTAGAGAGACTTATTTGTAACTAAATATATCTTATTCAAATCAATACAAATTTGAAATGTGAGTTATTTAACATTTACTAATTAAAAGACAAATATATCACTAATTGTTCGTATTTTGAACAATTTTAAAAAATTACATACGTGTTAAAAATATAACTTGCAATTTTTTATGTGTAAATGTACATGATTTATTAAGTTTTACAATTGTTGACCGTCTTTATAATTTTAAAAGTAGTTGGTTTATCTTTTTTAAATTTAAAATTGACATTTTATTAGTGATTTATTAAGATGAAAATTATTTATCCTCAAATAATTCAAGTAGAAAATTTGAAACATGACAACAAAGTTTTTCTTCTCATAACTAGTTAGAATGTCATAAAAAATATTTTTCGATAATGATCTACCTTGACTCAATTACATTATAATTTAAGGGCATAATTGGAAAGGAATTTTTTAAAGAATTTGATTTCAAACACAAGTTGGGATTGAAAACAATGTACCAAACACTTGATAAAAATAATCCCTGCACTACTAATCCCTGCA
Source organism: Solanum sitiens (assembly GCA_016801875.1). Taxonomy (NCBI): domain Eukaryota; kingdom Viridiplantae; phylum Streptophyta; class Magnoliopsida; order Solanales; family Solanaceae; genus Solanum; species Solanum sitiens. The sequence continues at coordinate 318,801 of JABWTJ010000302.1, forward strand.
TTACTAATCCCTGCATTATTATATCCATGCGTTGTTCATTTTTGTACCAAACGACCCCTAAATCTCTAATTATATCTAAATTATAGTCATTTTTTAAAGTTGCTCATATTTAAAGCCTCATTTATTTTCATTAAGAAACGTCTGAATGTGAATGCACATATAAGTGATTAAGATGTTGTTTCTAGATCTAAACACTGATTAAATCTGTTTATTTTTCAATACCCCATTATACATAATTTCTTTATACATACATGATAACTATACAATTCAAATAAAAATTAATTAAATATTTAAATTGAATTAATAAAATAAATTCATTATTAGATTTTAAAAAAATAAAACGCTTATCATGTTAGTGACGGTGGAGATTGTTTGTAGTGATGGTGGTGATGATAATAGTGGTGTTGTGATGACTGTCATTATAGTGACGATTGATAGTGATGTTGGTGATAGTAATGATGAAGTTGGTCAATGTTAGTAGTTGACAATGTTGATGGTTGTGGCTCAAGAAAGTATGATGGTTGGAGATGTGTTTATGATAATTGACAACAATGCTACTTATGATGATGGAGATAGTTGGTAGTAGAGATTGACCAAAATTATGGTAGTGACTAGGGATGACAAAATGGATAATTTATATGGGTATCCACTCAAATTATCCATCTTAAATGGGTTGGGTGCCCAACTCATTTAAAAATAGGTAAAAAACGAGTCATACTCATACTACCTATTTCAAAAAAGTGGAAAAAATTAGCAATTAAGTCATAATCCATAACATAATTAGTTAAAACAACAATACTTTGAAATATTTATTTAAAATGTCAGAATGACAATATTTTAGAAAATATTTTGTATTCAGATTTTATTATTTAAATTTTCTTTTATTTATCAAAACACTTCTACATGCTACATTAGACCAAATTCTAAAACCAATAAAGTTTTAAAAGAAAAAAAAATTAAATCACTACCCATTAACCTTCTTTCTCTATATTTCATATTCTCTTCCCTCACCTTTCATGTTATCTGACTCATGTTTCTTCAAGGTTCTTCCAAATTGTTCAACAAAATCTCTAGTTTAATTCAAGAGATTTTTTTATTGGCAAAGATAATATTGTTTATTTACTGAGATTTATTTTTATTTTCTTTTAAAATCGTCAATTATGGTGTAGATATGATTGTGAAGAGGGAAAATCTGAATTTCAACATGATCCTACCCATCCGACTAATGAAATCAACAGTTCAAAAATAAATAAATTATGGCTGCGGAAGAAGTTGATGAAATTGTTGAAGATCAAAGTGATGAAGAATAACTTTATGGCATGTTGCATTTTGTATTTAAATTATCATATTGTATTCTTTATTGTTTTTATAGTCTATTGCATTTTGTATTCATTATAAAACTCATGTGGTATCTTGCTAAAATTTGAGTTTTTTTTAAGTATAACTTGTATCTATTTTGCAGGTGGTATTAATTTCAAATCATTTATATGTTTAATTTTGTATTATATTATAGGATAGTAAATAAATAGTTCTACAGAATTTTGTACACTATTTTAAATTAGGCTGCATACAATTTTGTATTTTTTTTTAATTTTGTATTCATTCTAACTATATGTCAAAGATAGTGGTGGTGGGGGTGATCAAAGTAGTAAAAAATAAATTTAATTTATAAAAAGCAAGTGAAAAAAATAAATTTAATTTTTTAGGTGCTGGGGTTGGGATAATCCTTATATCAACAAATGAGCGTAATCCTTATAACATTTAATATTAGGAAATTTTTTCAAAATGTCAATATTTTTGTATTTAATAGAAATTCTTAGCCACACTTTCAATATTTATTAAAAATGTCAATATTTTTTAATGTTATGTATTTGATTTATAGTTTTATAATTTGTTTTAATTGAAAGAATACAAATATTTATTAACAAGGAGAAATTTAGGGAGAGAATATTTTTTAAAAAGAACATATTGCTTAGAATTCTTATCAGTTACAAATTCAAAAATACACACAAGCAGCTCCCCTTGTTGATGAAATTTATAATGTCGATTTTTAAGTTTCCATTGATAATACTCGATGAAGTGAATCCGTTTAAATTATTTTTTTCTGTTTGGGAAGAAGAGTTAGAAACAAACAGGTCCAAAGTTCGATGACAACCAGATTTGTAGAAGAAATTTGCCGCCGAAACTTTGATATAATTGGTGAAATACAAATTTAACTATGTATAATAAGTTAATTTTTGGATCCTTGATCTGTTTTCAAAGTGATTATAGAAAGGGTATGAATATTTTTGATAATTTATAAAACTATCTTGTTTCATTGTAAATTATATGTATTTTGAACAAGGTGGGAAGAATTAATTTTGATAGAGTATTTTAATTTTAGATTGATTGATATAAAATAAGAATGGGTGTAGTTAGTTGAACATCATTTTTTTCTGTGACCGTCTTTTTTTTTTTTTTTCTCTCCAGAAAATTGTATTCATATTGAAAAAACTAAAAAACTATACTATATTTTCGTTAGTGTTTGATTGAATTATAACAAATAATTTTGATAAAGATACAAATATGTTGGCGGTCATATAATGTAATTGTAATGATAGGGATATAATTTTGATCAAAAGGATACATTACGATAGCAAATACATACATTTATAACTTGATACAAATATTGTTAATGTGTTAAATATAAAATTCAAGGTATATAATTGTGGTGACTAATTAATTTAGAAGAAATACAAAATTGGATGATCTTAAAATTGAATTTCAAATTAATCAAATACCTTGTTTGTATGTCGTTGGATGAATGTAAAATTAAAAAGAACTGAAAACCTTTTTGACATACAAAGTGAAAATATAAATACAAGATGAGCAAAATAAAATACAAAGTCATTTTTTTTTGGTAATAAATATAATTATATATATTATATAATAGAGTCTGTTACAGTAGACATAGGATCACTGCCAGTAGAGTAATTGGATACATCAGAGTGGATGATACTTAGATTACCTAACTTAATAAGATTATTACTAGTAGTTATAGAAACCCACTTTTTAACAGTAACACCTTCTTTATCAGCTTCTAGCTTCTTAAGTACTGTAGGCGCTGGCAAAATGTGTATATTTTTGAAGACTGGTAGATTGCATCCTTGGGTCGCCAAAAGTTCAGCAACTGTGTTTCCTTGGCGGAAGCTATGCCGTAGTGCTGGATTCCCCAACTTTGTCAATAGTTGCCTGCATGATAAAATAACTGAATGAAAAATAGGCTGTAGTTTATCTAGGAGAGATATTACCTCAGTTGCATAAGTTTTCACATCAATCGGAACGAGGTTGTATTTGACAGCTAAATGAAGTCCCTCCTGAAGGGCCATGATTTCCGTCATAGTGTGGTTTGTTGCATGAATCTTTTTGGAGAAACCAATGACCCAATTTCCAGTCGAATTTCGAATCACTACCCCTATGCCACCATGATTTGTGGAATTTTTAAATGCCCCATCAATGTTTAGTTTGTAGTAATTTATAGGAGGTTTATGCCATCTAACATTAGTTTCTTTAAACACAACCGTCTCTCGATTGATGTAGGTTGATAGCTTATATTCTTGAGCTCTCATAAAAATAAGATGAGGTTTGATAGGAATTTTAACTTGATTGAAAGTATTATGATTCCTAGTGATCCAGATATGCCAAAGGGCAAACGGATAGAACTCTGCCCAGTCAATATGCTTTTGGTAGAAGGGATGTTAAGTCTGTTGATGATATGTAGCCAGTGCTGGTGGTGGCTGCTAATAAAATGGAGGTTCAGGCCCAAGTCAAGCCAGAATTTTTTAGCATTATAACATTTAAAGAGGATGTGAGTAGTCGACTAATCTGCCTGATGACAAATAGAACAACTGGTGTCCAAGTCGATGCCTATATGATGAAGGTAGGATTTGGTGGGGAGTCTATCATGAGAGCATATCCACAAGAAGAACTTAATCTTATTGAGTGTTTTGAGAGACCAGATCCAAGAGAAGTTGTAGTTGCTAGAAGAGCATGTAGAAGAATCAATGAGATGATATGTTGATTTGATAGAAAAAAGGCCATTTTGATTAAGTGACCAGTAGGGGATGTCAGAAATGGAGAAATCGCTTGATGGGACAGTGGAATTTACCCGGGATATGGTGTCATTCTCAAAGGTAGACGAAATAATATTCCAGTTTCATGAATTTCCATTCCAGAAGTTAACAACTGTGAGATTACTTTCCTGACGAGGAAGGGGGCCATTAGCGAGCGATCTGAGAGGAGGGGAATTAGGGATCCATCTGGAATTCCAAAGATTCAGGGACTTCCCTGATCCTAGATTCCAAGCCAAACCCTTGGCGCAATAGTACTTCCCATTAGGATTATTTTTCAAATAAAAGAATGGGTTGATCTGACAGCTTTAGGTTTATATTTATCTGTTAAGGCCTTCGCCCAAATTGAATGAGGGTTAGAGATGATTCTCCATGTTAAACAAGTTAGTTGGAACTTATTTTGTTTAAAGCCTTATGGAGTCCCAAACCACTGAGATTAATTGTGTTAGTAATCGTATCCCAACCAATATAGTGTATTTTTTTTTCTGATTCTTGGTGGTAACCCAGATAAAATCTCGTTGGATTTTGTCAATCCCATGGCAAGTTTTTTTTGGTAGGTATAAGTATTGCATGGAATAAGCAGGAATGGTGTTGAGCGTGGCTCTAGCTAAAGTAATGCGACCCGCATAGTTGAGGAAATTAATTTTCCAGTTAGAAGGCTTACAATTCATACTATCAATAATGTATTGAAATCATGTTTTTTTTTTTATGGAAATAGGAAAACCCAGATGCCTACCAAAATTATTAGAGCTCTTGATTCCTAAGATATGGAAAATCTCTTCACGAAATGCTGCGCTACAGTTATTAGAAAATATAGCCTTAGATTTAGAATAATTAATCTTATGGCCTGAAAGTTGACAGAAGATGGTTAGAGCTTGAATACTATCCACAGATTTTGTAGGGTAAGATCATCGGCGAAGAAAAGATGGGAAAATAGATGGTCATTCTTACTAAGGGTGACAGGATCCCAATTAAGAATATCTACTTGGTGATTTATATCTAGAAAAGAGTTTCATGCATAGAATAAAAATATATGGTGAGATAGGATCACCTTGTCGGATACCTCTAGAGGGATAAAATTAATCTATAGTGAAACCATTGATAAGGACAGCAATTCTACTCGTATTAATACAACTCATGATGAGTTTCGTAATATTAGGTGGAAACTTGAAGTAGAGAAGACTTGTAAACACAAAAGACCATTCAATATGGTCAAAAGCCTTTTCAAGATCTATTAAGAATTTCACTATAATAATAATAATAAATAACTTTATTATTTATCAAAAAATAGTCCTGAAAATAAGATGAATATTACTACGATAATATATAAATAATAGTACATAAAATAGATAAATACTTGAGTCGTGCTGGGCACTGTCCTAAGAAACTATTTCAACGGTGTGAAATATTTCCCCAGGATTAAACAAGCACTTCCCTATCTTAGATAAATAGAGGTAGCAGGAATCAACAAGTTATTAGGGAAATTAAAATAACAAAGCAAGAATTAATTAACTTTAAAAGGAGAAAATATAAAGAGAAAGAAGAGCAAAACGTGAGGAAGTATATATTTTCTTCAATGTTAACAAACATATTTATAGGCCAACAAATGTTTTTCATCTTGACAAGTGTCAAGGTGCATGAAATGATATTTGCCAAGTTTAAGGACACATGTCTTCTTTTAAGACATTTAAGTGTCAACACTTTCTTTTCAATTTTGTCAACTTTCCAAGTATAATAATTCCAAAAAAATTTAATATTTGGCTTTGTAAATATATTTTTATAAAATATTTTGAAATAAGTGGGGGGTAAGCAAAATCTTTTATTTCAAAAGATTATTTTATTAAATATATTTACAAATACAAATACAAACTCATATAGCATAGTGAATACAAACTCATCAAATAACGTAAGCATGACTACAAATTGAAATAGAATCAATATTCTTAAAAATCATGAATATAAAATACGTACAAAGAAAATATTAATGAAGTAACATGTAACTTAGAAACCACAAAACACAAATACAGTAATGTACCATTGTTGACACCCAATTTTGACCCTCCCCGATAAATTAATCGACAATCTTCCTAATTCCAAACGATTTAAAATAATTAGATTTTATAAAGCTAAAATATTTTAAATTATAGTAAATTAATTTCAACAATATTATATATATATATATATATATATATATATATATATATATATATATATATATATAATTGTGATTAGCCTATTTTATAAAATTAGGAAATCATCTCAAAAGTTTGCTTCCTGTTAAATGTTAGGTCTAATTAGTTTAGTTATATTTTCGTTTACCTTTTTGAATTATTTTTTATAATATCGTCGATCATTTTATCTCGTTAAAGTTAAGAAGCTTATGTGATTAATTCATAGTGATTTATTTATTATATTTTAAGTTGTTTGGACTAATCAAATTTGGGCCTCCTTTTTATTGTCAGCAGCCCACTCCTCCCAATTTCCCTTTCCTCATTTCCCAAGCCCAATATTAATTCAGCATATTCCCAGTAATCCCCAGCCCCATCCAGCCCTAAATTTCCTCTATAAAAGCTCTCTTTTCATCATCTCTGAGGACTGGCCTCATCTGATATAGAGAAGAGCAATCCACAAAACACCCCCATATCCAAACCCCGACCAGAAATCCACCAGAAATAACCCAAATCCACCAGCAAACAACCTTAAATTCACGTGAAAATCCATCCATTTTCTCACCAAATAAACCCCTACCAGTCCTCCAAACCAGACCCAAACAAACCCCATCTTCATTTCCTCTTTTCCGACATCAAATTTGCGACCGTCGGGCTCCATTAACGAGCTCCATTTCAGCCGATTGGAGCAGAAAACTCCATCTCCTTCTTTTCTCACGCCAGACTCACAACAACCAGGCCAAACCCATCTTCGTTTCCTCCCTTTTCAGTGAAATAGCCATTGGAAATGACATTAACGCCACCGCCAGTCCCTTACCCTTTCCCCCTTTCCGTTTTCCTATTCATTTTGCAGGTCACTGGAGAGCTCAAAGCTCGTCCCACTACACGGATAGTTTTTCCAACTCCAGCAACATATAGAAACCAACAATCCCATTTTGTTGTGATTTCAATGTTTTAAACATGGTAGTATTTTTTTCTGGGTCTTGTTCATATTTTATTCTTTTATTTTATTTTATTGTTGACATGAGTATTATATTTCTTTATTGGATTGAGTTTCATGCCTTTTTTTATGTTGGGTAACATTTTTAAATAGATATGTTTGTTTTAATGCTCTTATAGTGGTCAATTTTGAATAGTATTTGGTTTGCTGTTGATAATTATTTGAATTTTATAATGGACTATTATATTGCTTTGAATATCATTATTGTTGATTGTTTATCCATTTGTCTTTGTTAACTTTTTCTCTTATTGTTGATGTATTGCTTGTTTGCCAACCGTTAGTGTTATATTGGTTCTTATTATTTTATCATTTTGTTTTAGCTTTATTTGTTAGTGTAAAAAATGGCCAATGAAAAAACTCTCCGTCGGTTTTGGAGGCCTACGCAATATTAAAAGACGGAAATTTTTAGTTCAAGTTTTAATGCTTGTTATTGTTTAGATTTATTCCATTTTTTCATTTATTGTTATTTTCTTCAATTGATCCGGATATATTTAGTTGGTGAATATGCTTAGTTATTATTATTGATTATTTATTTTATTATTTATTCCTTGCAGTGAATAATAATGTTATTCATTTTAAAGTGATTTTAGTTAATGATGATGCCCATCTGTTTTGTTGTTACAAGGTCGATTCACTTTTATTATTTTAATATATTACCATTATTATTATTGAGCTGTAAATTTAATGACATTATATTCCTTTGTTGATTAGTTTGATGGTCAAAATATATTTGTTTATTTTATTTGTTTCTTCTAGCGTTTTTATATATTCAATTTGTCATTGTCAATAATGTTAGTTGTCTTTCCTGTTCATGTTAATTTGATCAACTATTTGAATTCTTTTGAGGGGTCTGACATGAAATGTCACATTATAAGGTTATTTCCTTCAATAGTGGTTATTATTTCTAAGTTGTAGTTCTTGTTTTGGATTGTTTTAGAGACATTTGGTTACTTGTTAATTTTATTTAATTGTTAAGAAACAAATTAACTTGGACAATAAAAAAATCTCTTCGTCGGTTTTGGAGGCCTTCCCATTTTAAAAGACGGAAATTTAGTTAAATCTATATTATTTACTTGTTAAAATGGCCGATGAAGAAATTACCGTCGATTTCTAAGGCCTCATGTTAATAAGACGGGTTTTTGATTTTTAAGCTATTATTTGATTTATTCATTTTTATTCATATTTATTTATTACTAACACTTTTACTAAGTGTCTTTACAGGTACAAAGAATTGCTTCCATTGAAGCTATTCAAAGATCTCAAATTATATTTTTTATTCATTATTATGTAAATATCGACGTTAGGCAAACCTTAGGCCGTTTCTTATGTTATTATTTTATTTTATTACTTGTGTACATTGCATATTTATATTACTTGTATATTATTATTATCTCCTTCTCAATTTTTCAAAAAATGAATTCAGCCGGGACCCACACTTGTGGATTTCGAAGGGTGCCTAACCCCTTCCCTTCGGAATAATTTGAACCCCTTACCTAGAATCAAATTGGTTTCGTAGATCACTTAATGGTTTTCCTAGTTTTTTCCTAAAATTAGGTGGCGACTTTTTTTTTTTAAACTCGTTTATTTTTAAAAATTCATTAAGATACGCAATATTAATTATTTTTTGAGTTGCCGCGATGTTTCGCCCTATTTTGATAGAGTAGGGATGTAAACAACCATAATGAATACAAGAACATCAAGTAATAAAACATGAATACAATATGAAATAACATCAAGATTCTTAAAAATAAATACAACTAGATAAAGTAAATATGCATCCTTAGTTGATTGAATACAAGCAATACCCTACAATGTTCAACACTAGAGAAGAATACATATGTATGATGAATCTAAATATGTGGGTTTAATATCAAAACTAACATCATGTCTACTAATACAAAAAAAAATAATTAAGATTTACAATATCCATATCTACAATCCCATTTATCCACCAACAATAGCAACACAATCCTAATCTACAGTTATGTTCTAAACTTGAGGGTTTTGCATATGGATCGGGTCATGTATATGCTTAGATCGTCTCTCTTCCATCATTTTAGCCGCCAATCAAACATTATCCGTCATTCCTTAAGTAATACATTGATTAAAAGATAGAAAATCGCTAGAAATGAATGATTAAGTTGAATAGCTCTTGTAATCCTCTTAGACTAGGCCACTACTAGAGAGGGATCTCGAGGTTTTCAATATCCAAAATTCTAAATGAAATTGAATAAGTTATACTCAACCAAACAACAAAAAATTTGAAAGATTTAAATAAAAACAAAAACAGAATACAAACCTTAAAATCAGAATAAAATGCCTACCTTAACTAGAAGAATTGTTGTGCATATCTTTAGATATATATATTTTTCAATTTCAGGAAAAAAAAGGCGAAAGAACGGAAGACAGAGAATTACGGGCTGAAAGAATGATGAAAAATTGGAAGAGGGACGAAATTCCTGAGAGAGAATATTTTTTTTTATGAAAACATATGAGAAAGAACCTGTTGGAAACAGGTAATTAATGTGAGATAAAAAAAGAACTAAAATAGGATACACTTTATTTTCTAAAATATTGACATTTTGATATTTTTAATAATATTTATAAAGTGTGGATGTTTTTACTAATTATGTTAGGATTTTTGACTAGATTGCTAAAAAAATTTTAATATTATTATTCAAGACAGAGATATTTTTTAGGTGCTGGGGTTGGGATAATTCAAAAAGACGTATATTCTTTCATCGGAAAGCTATCTAATATTGGATATTTATGCAAATATGAGCTCAATACACCTATTTTACCGACTCAAAGAATTAAATCGATCTCAATGTGCTCTCAATTATCATAAACATAGAGTCCGAGAAGAAATACTCATGGTATACAAAACGAATTAACGACCCTTAGTTGCACGCTTCCAAAGGTAATTTTTTTTTTTAGAATCAATAATTATTAGATACCGAATAATATACATACAACACAGGTGTAGACATAATTATAACTCATAATATAAAACAACTACGAACCAAACAGTACCACCAAAATAAGTAAATGTGGAGCATATGAAAGAGTACTGCTCTAGCACTAATGACTTGATTGTGCCTGAAGGTATGAACGCGTTCACTGGTAATTAATGAACCTATATATAATTTTAAAAAATTGTAAATAATCAATAATATAAGAGATTTTGTTGATAAGTTAATAATATCAAAAAATTAATCTTAAAATTTTTTACTTACAATCATGATCTGCCCAACCAATTCTCTGCTGAGCCAAATCATATACTAAAATTTTATCTCTAAGAGCAATATCTGTGTAATAAGAGAAAGAAATATAATATGTGTCAACCTAAATTATAATACAAGAAATGCAATTAGGAAATCAACAAAGTTGTGTATTTATATGGTAAACCACATTAGTGTGTTCAGGTCAAAAGGAAGCTGATATACGGTGAAATGGAAGTTCTGTATGCCCTTTAAAGTAATACACACGTACACACATACTTAGTGATAAAATATCTTTGTCTTGAATAATAATATTATTAATAATTAACAATTGGTATGAAAATAATAGCCCATTTTAATTGTATATATACATGAACCAATCAAGAATTGATACGTATAATGCATTTTCCCTCTTTCTTCATTAAAATCGAGGCATGTGCATCTTGTGCGCTTTCTGTGCATTATATGTGCATTTTTTGTTAATTATGTAGTATTCTATTTTTAAAAACAATATCAAATATATGTTGAAGTTAATTGATAATTTATAAAGTCAAACTTTAGTAAACAGTGCAAACATATTAAAAAAACTAGTATTGTGCGTCACATGTACATCTCAGGTGTATTACACGTGCATCTTTTGCCAATTAATAATTTTATTTTAAAAATCACATATATAATAAAAGTAAATAAATTTAATATTTATTCGTGACTACACAATCTATGCATACAACAAGAATGTTAAACCAAAACTTTGACAAGAAATTGATTTCTTAAAATCAAAATGAATTATCTGATGTTCATTATGAAGTAAAGTAAGTAAAATATATCAGAAGTTCATCGGACAAAGCAACTAAGAAAATCATGTAATTATAGTATTGCTTAACATCATCAAAGTTGAGACGATTAAGTCACATTTAAATGCATAACTGTCTTCTTTGCAATAAGTCAAAAACTAAACTTACGTAGCTTCTATGATATTTCATTATGATCACAATTAAAGATTAATTCTCTCAACTTATTTATTTACAGATAACTGTTGTTATTTCATCTTCTGCCAAGTCAATGACATTAGGAATAAATCCGTGCTATCTAATTTCTTCAAGGTTAATGTTTTGAATTTCAACAAGTGAATATTTAATTCAAGTTATTATGTACCTAATTGATCTCTCTTGATGAACAGATTTTCAAATAATGTTACAAAGATGTTTCCTCAAATTACTCTATACTTCGTTGGTGGTGTATCAATGGATCTAAGATCAGTAAACTATCTCAGCTATATGGGCTCTTCTGTAAGTATTGTTGACACCCAATTTTGGCCTAACATTTTAAGAAATTCGTAATTTTGAAGTTTTATTTATTTAATAGCTTAGAATAATTTTTTTTATAATTTTAAATAAGTTTATCGATGACTATCTTTATTTATCAAAATTTAGGATTTTTTGTTAGTTAATTTTTAAAATTGCATTTCACATGTCATTAGTTACGTTTATTATATTATTTTAAAATTTATTTTATTTATTACATTTGTTAATATTTATGTTGAATTTAGCACAGTCTAAAATTTAGTCAAATACGAAAAAAAATTGGGGATTCTATTGAGATAATTTTGGGCCACAATGCTAAGCCCATCATTTGAGCCCATTTTGTGTTTTCTTATTAATGTTATTAACTAGGTCAAAAAGAGTGGGGATGTAAACAGAATGGCGACTCCGCTGGGGATATATAGAGGTTCTAACCATTATGTGTTTATTTTTTCAAATTGAGGATATTATTCTTTTATTGTGTTATTCATTATATGTTGTATATTTTGTTGATTATTTGCATGTTGTACTCAGTATTCATTCATTAGTTATTGTATATTTTCATTGCATTTATGATATTTTTCATTATGTATGTATAGTATATTATAGAACGGTTTTGCGGAACCGCAGACAAGACTTTTCTATACTCAACCGTTTTTCAGAATGATCGATAATTTATTGGTTCGTCATGCGTCCAATGGTTGTCGTGAGTTTCAGTCTAAGTTGTCCGCTTGGGTTCCCATTCATTCAAAGCCACTCTTGGTCAGCTAGTTTTAGAACATTCATAATCTCAGTTGGAAAGCTTACGGGAAACATGACCGAGCCCTTATGGCGCCTACGTATCCTATTGAAACAAGAATCAAGTCAAACGTAGTTCCAACAATATTATAACTCGGACAGAGAATGGATTTTTAAAATGAAAACTTGGGCAAAATTTTTTGAGGAGATCTCCAAAATTTCACAAATGAGATAGTTGTTACAAGATTAAATATCGGAGGTTGTTAAATCTGAAACAGGGGCAAAATTTTTAAGGAATGCCCTAAAAAATTTTATCAAGTTTGTACACAGACTCCAGAATTTATGAGGCTTCACTCCGAGTTGGTTTGTATATTTTGCATTAAATTTTTGTACATGATGTCACATTCATTGTATATCTTTGATTCTTATTTATCTTACATTTCATTAAAAAAATATTTTAATTAATTTTTTTAAGTTGGGTTGTCCGCCTTTCAATGTGACTCATTCATTTTTTTATTTCCGTTATTTTTTAAAATTAATAAATAATATTTTTGTTAAGTTTGGATAGTCCGCCCTTTAATATGACTCATTAATTTTTTATTTTATTTTAGTTATTTTTATTAAATTTGGGTGGTCCGCCTTTCAATGTGATTCACTGATTTCTTCGTTCTTGTTCAGTTTTCTTTGATTAATAAAAAATATTTTTTGTTAAATTTAGGTTCCCCGCCTTTCAATTTGGCTCATTATTTTATTTTATTTTTTTTCATTATTTTTCCTTTGAAAAATTCATTTGGTGTTCAAATTATAGGTTTTATGTCATATCTGGACGAACTACGCGTACCTGATTCTCATTTTAATGAGATACGTAGGCAACCATTCTTGGGTTCGGTATTATCTTCTCCAAAAGTAAAAAAAATAGTTTGTGCATATTTTCCAAGTCATATCTGGACGAACTATGCGTACCTGATTCTCATTTTAATGAGATACGTAGGCAACCCTTCTTGGGTTCGGTATTATCTTCTCCAAAAGTAAAAAAAAAATAGTTTGTTATATCTACATGAACTACGCACACCTGATTCTCATCTTAATGAGATACGTAGTCAGCCCTTCTCGGATTCGATAATCATTCTTTCAAAAAATAAAATAGCTTGTACATAATGTAAGAGTCATGTCTTCATCTCGATCGGGACCTATGTAGTTAAGAGCATGTAAATATATTTGATATGATGGAAAAGACTGACTTTGCGGTAAACTATAAGATTCTCGTGGTACCTCTTATCTATACTTTTGTGATGCTTGAAAATTCTCTTGCATGCAATCAAGATAAGAATAAAACTAACCTTATGTTTCATGTGCATTATGTGGTGAGCTTTTGATCAAAGTTCAATTGTGTTACACTGTTGATCTAGAACTTGACCTGAATGTTTTTCGAGGCGAAATCCTGAGTAATGTTTGGTTTGAGAAAGGATTGTAGGCCTTTTTTTGACCCGATTGTGCCTTTCAAAGCCTATCAAATTAAATTAATCCCTAGTTTTCCACTTTGATCCTGAAACCTTTCTTTGGACAACCACATCTTAACCACTACCCTTTTGAGTGCTTACAAGCACTATCCTCTCTTGGCCCAACCTTCTTGAGTGCACCAAGAATGTGCAAATTATAAGAGGAGATCCATGTTTGAAATTTCCAAAAGCAAAGATATCGAGTCTCCCCAAAATCATGGAAGCAAAGACTTCTAGAGAAAAAGAGAGAAAGGAAGAAAGAAATAAAAAAGGGTAAAATATACCCTTACAGGGTCAGTGAAAGGTGGGAAGGAAAATACTCCAAAAAAAAAAATTATTATAATAAAGAAGTGAATAAAAGAAAAGCTCCAAGAAATGAGGACTTAAAATAAGTCAAAAGAAAAAGGTGATATAGAAGAAAAACTCAAAAAAATAAGGACTCAAAAGAAGTCGAGACAAGAAAAAAAAAAAAGAGGAAGGGAAAAGCGTTAAAAATGAGAATTCAAAAGAATTTGAGAGGGCGGAGAATAATGAAGAGGATCTAACGTCAAAGGCGTACCAACCATTAAGAGCACAAATTATGTATGACACTCAAGGAGGAATTAAGTCACTTTTATCTCAAATAAATATCCTACCCATCCCTAAGCCTACGTTACAAGCCAATGACAAGCCCTACATGATCTCATTCCAAATGTTCTCACATTAGTGGAGATTTACATAAGGGTCAAGCATTTGGTATCACAGTTGTGTGCATTGAACATTCTTGTGAGTGTGAGTGCACTTTGAAAAATGTCCTATAATCAAATGTTTCAAATATGTGTGAAATAGGACTAGTCTTTGTCGTGAGGGCACTTGAAACATGAGGATTGATACAATTCAAAACCTTTGTTTGAAGCAAGATGAACGAATCTTGTTGATCCTTAAGTATATTTGAGGTACCACTTGAAGCTGTAGGAATTACCTTAATTCAATCTTAAAAGAAAAATTAAAAGAAGGAGAAAAAAAGGGAATGAGAGCTTTACCTGCAATCCTAACTGTTGGTACCAATTGTGGTGAAGATTTGACTATCTCATCACATTTTTTATTTTGCAAAAAGAAAAGGAAAAAAAAAATGTCAAGCACCCACTCTGTAATATTTTCAAACTTTCTTTTAGATTCTTTTATTTATTTATTATTATAAAAAAAAAAAAAAAGAAGAAAAAGAAATTGTCTTTTGAGCTGTTCATTATAAAAAGTGTTATTAAGTTAATCTTATATGTGTGAGACGCCTATTTTACTTCATTGGGTTGTCCATCCCAAAAATGTGATATATCTTGTCTTTAGGCTTTGAATATAGCAAGGAATACCATTTTCATATTTTATCATATTCATATTGTGCATTTTCTACTGATAATCTTCCATATTCTTTGCAGTACTCATCATCCACAAGATTGGAACTACATTTGACCTGATTCCTGCCTCAACAGGATATGTAGGCGCCACGACGGCTCGGTCATATACCCAGTGTGATTATTATTTCTCCTTTCAATAAAAACTGGGACAGAATTTTTGAAAATATCTCAAAAATTCACAATAAAGATGTTATCGCTAACAAGTCAAGATTGAAGATAATTTTGAGATTTGCCAAAAATTCTAACTGGGACAGTATTTTCGAGGAAGACCTCAAAATTCTGATAAGTACTGCGAGAAGCCTGATAGCAACTACAAAGATCATTTACCGCTTGAAGCTCAACGTCAACGTGCAAATCTTCAGCGTTGTAATAGCAAGCCAGCAGCTCCTCGTACAAATCCTTAATAAAACATGAGTCACAACAAACATAAAATGGTCAAAACTAAAATGTTGATTGCTCACATGTGTTAAAGTTGTCAGGCTTTTGTACATATTTGCTTTTAAAGAATCTTTTCTCAAGGTTTCTTGACTAAGTCGCTAGCTAAGGCGATATTTTTTCTAATAATTGTTTCTTTTCAAGTACAGGAACAGGCGAAAGCATTTGAGAGATGAAACTTTCAAAATAATTCCCGAGCCATCCACCTCGTTACAGTTGGACAATCATCGAGCCATCCACCTTGTAACAGTGGAAAATCATTAGATCATGCATCGCGAGTTAATTCATGCATCACGAGTTAATTCATGCATCACGAGTTAATATTCATGCATCGCGAGTTAATATTCATGCATAGCGGAAGATCATGCATCGCGAGTTAATATTCATGCATAGCGAAAGATCATGCATCGCGAGTCAATATTCATGCATTGCGGAATTTATGCATTGCGGGAAGATATTCATGCCCCGCAGAAGATCATGTATCGAGAGTCAATATTCATACATTGCGGAAGGTCATGCATCGCGAGTTAATATTCATGCATCGCGAGTTAATATTCATGCATCGCGAGAAGATTTCATCACTCGCAAAATTTTATGCAACGCGAGAAGATTCCATCCCTCGCAAAAGTTTATACATCGCAAGAAGATTTCATACCTTGCTGAATTTATACATCGCGAGAAGATTTCATCCCTCGCAAAAGTTTACATAGAAGATTTCATACCTTGCGGAATTTATGCATCGCGAGAAGATTCTATACCTCGCAAAATTTACGCATCGCGGGAAGATATTCATGCCCCGCAAGCAATCATGCACTGCCAGAAAAGGAATCGTGCATCTCAAAGGAAATATTTACCCCTCAACATCAACTGCATCTTTATTTGGCAAGAGTGAATGCCAAGGGAATCATCAAAGACGACATCAAGATAAATATCAGCACACTGCATCTGTTTTTATTTATTTTCGACATTAAATAAAGAATACATTGAAGATTACATTGCATACATAAGACATCTAGTTGCTTTACGTCAAACCGATCGAGTTGACGTCAAATGTCGAGGAGAGCAATTAAGTGTCGACACGGTAAAAGACACTGTTTCCCATTTAAATTGCATTTTTAAGCTGACGAGTTTTATCTCAGTCTTTGTCGAGAGCATTCGAAAGGATGAATTTTCCAAAAAAAAAAAAACATGTGCAAACTACTTCAACAAGGACGCAACACATCATAGAACCTTTTGGAGACAAGTCTGGGATTGACTTCCACCACATTCAACCGCACTTCTCAACAAAGGTCATGTGTTCGGTCAAAATTGGGTTTGTCAATTTTCGTTGTCCACGATTTCTTTCATCAATCATACACAACGAAAGGGACAGCTGTTGACACCCAATTTTGGCCTAACATTTTAAAAAATTCGTAATTTTAAAGTTTTATTTATTTAATAGCTTAGAATAATTTTTTTTGTAATTTTAAATAAGTTTATCGATAACTATCTTTATTTATCAAAATTTAGGATTTTTTGTTAGTTAATTTTTAAAATTGCATTTCACATGTCATTAGTTACGTTCATTATATTATTTTAAAATTTATTTTATTTGTTACATTTGTTAATATTTATGTTGAATTTAGCACAGTCTAAAATTTAGTCAAATACGAAAAAAATTTAGGGATTCTATTGAGATAATTTTGGGCCACAATGCTAAGCCCATCATTTGAGCCCATTTTGTGTTTTCTTATTAATGTTATTAACTAGCTCAAAAAGAGTGGGGATGTAAACAGAAAAGCTGTTGACACCCAATTTTGGCTTAACATTTTAAAAAATTCGTAATTTTGAAGTTTTATTTATTTAATAGCTTAGAATAATTTTTTTTATAATTTTAAATAAGTTTATCGATAACTATCTTTATTTATAAAAATTTAGGATTTTTTGTTAGTTAATTTTTAAAATTGCATTTCACATGTCATTAGTTACGTTCATTATATTATTTTAAAATTTATTTTATTTGTTACATTTGTTAATATTTATGTTGAATTTAGCACAGTCTAAAATTTAGTCAAATACGAAAAAAATTTAGGGATTCTATTGAGATAATTTTGGGCCACAACGCTAAGCCCATCATTTGAGCCCATTTTGTGTTTTCTTATTAATGTTATTAACTAGGTCAAAAAGAGTGGGGATGTAAACAAGTATTCAAATCTATTTTTTAATTTTAAATCTTTTATTGAAAAGTCATATTAATCATGTCAGTGAGCGGAGCCACTTGAGAGGTGTCGATCGATCGACATACAAAAAATTATACTGCATAGCTAGATAAAAATATATTTTTTATGTATATAAATTATATATTGACACTCCTCGACTTCAATTCAATTTAACTTCTTTATATTTTGATACGCCTTAATTGAAATTCTGGTTTCGCCACCATGTCATCTTTTCATGTCCTAAAACGATAAGTTACTATATTATATCTGTTTAACAGAAGAATACTGCGCAGTGGTGCGTTCTCTTGATGATGAAAAGTCAAACCCTAATAATTTTAGGAGGTTAGTTACCGAATAATAGTTATTGTTTTTGTACTTCATTCAATATTCCAAATTTCTAGTCGTAGACTAAAACGAAAATGATTACTTCTTGTCTGTTGTGATAAATTGTTTGTTATGTCGTGATTTTACTATTATTTAGAAAAATCATTATTGAAATGTTTTCAAGTATAAAATAATTTAAGAAAATAATTTTAATAAGCCGTCATTTAATTTTTTTAAAAATTAAGAGAACTTAATTATTAGCAAATCAAATTTTTAAGAATTAGAGAAATACAGCAAGAGGTTCTTATTTCTACTTTAAAAACTAAGAAGGTATTAGCACTTAAAATTGCCGCTAATACCGACGATTAAAATTAAAATATTTGATTATGAGGAAATAATTAAGTAAAAGAACATTTTTTTAGTTTTAAGGAAAATAAAACTTAACTTAACCACTTCAAATAATTTAATATAATTAAGACTTCAACAAAATAGATTTAGTAAGAATTTATTGAATCAAGAAACTATCTTAAATTAATTAAAAATAAGTGAAAATTTTGACTAAAGATATTTGATTAAGTAAATAAAGGATACAAGATTTAATAACATAAAATTTATTAAAGCAGAGTAAATTTTAGGTTTAGCAAACATAAAAATCACATTTGTATGTTATAGCTCTAGTTTGTATAATTGCGCTCCATAGGGTTATTAATCTGTATATTTCGGTATGCATATACATAAAAAAATATGTTTTTGGGTTTATTTGTATATTTTGATATACAAATGAGTCATGCATTTGTATCATTCTCTATACAAATGGCTCCTACATTTATATTTTTCGGTCTGTGTGTATATTTCAGTATATAAATGGTCATGCGTTTGTATATTGCGGTATACAAATGAAATGACCAAAAACATGGAATTTTGTTGCGAATTACAAATAAAAGAGACTATGACTATAACATATAATTTGAATTAATAATTTGTTATTTCATATAATTTTCCATAATTAAACTAATTTTAGAGTTAGAATTAAGGAAAAATTTTCAAAATAACAATATTTTAGTATTTAATAGGATCTCTTGTCTACATTTTTAATAGTTTTTTAAAATGACAATATTTTGATTTGATATAAGACTGATTTTTGTATTTATTTAATTAGAAAGATACAAATCATAATTTTTGAGTAAGACTCCTTAGCAACAGTTTCATTATTTATTAAAAATGTCATTATTTTAGTTTGTTAGATTAGTTATGTATTTGTTATTATTTTGAAAAGAATACAAATAATTAATAACAGAACAGAGAAAATCATGGAACAAAAAATAAAAAAATAAAAAAAGATTTTAATTAGATAAAATCCGATTAATTAATAACATAATGGAGAAAATCAAGAAAAATAATATTTCA
The DNA here is from genome assembly GCA_016801875.1 of Solanum sitiens. Classification (NCBI taxonomy): domain Eukaryota; kingdom Viridiplantae; phylum Streptophyta; class Magnoliopsida; order Solanales; family Solanaceae; genus Solanum; species Solanum sitiens. The sequence goes on from JABWTJ010000302.1 coordinate 338,592, forward strand.
AATAAGGTAATTTTTGAATTTAAACCAACAAAGTTACGTTACCATAGTTACAAATTCTAATTTTAGTATAACTTTAAGTAGGCATAATTTTTTTCCCATTACTTTTAAGACTTTTCCTCTTTTATTTTTGGGATTAAAAATTACAAAATTTCTTTCTTATTATACGTGTTTGGTTCCATAATCGACTTGGCTTTTTTCTCCCTTATTTCTCAAATTTATAATATTAATTTTTACACTTTATTGAAAATACTGAATCTATGTAGAATTGAAGTCGATTGATTAAGATTTTCCCGGGCAGTGAAGAAGATTTTAGAATGAAAAATAAAAAAGAAATACAAAATTTGTTGGCAAACAGAATGAGATTGAAATACAAAGTGAGCACAAAAAATCTAAAACTTGTAGGCATAGAAAGCGAGAATGACATACAAAATGAGATTGAAATACAAAATGATATTGAAATACAAAGTGAGCACAAAAAAATAGAAAATTTGTTGGCATAGAAAGTGAGAATGAAATAAAAGTAAGATTGAAATATAAAATGATATTGAAATACAAAGTGAGCATAAAAACATACAATTTTTTTGTCGTATAATTAGAATGAATACAAAACTAAAAAAATACAAATTTGTATGAAGCCTAATTTAGAATAGTATACAAAATTCTATAAAACTATTTTCTATTATCCTATAATATAATACAAAATTAAACATATAAATAATTTAAAATGAGTACCACCTATAAAAGATACAAATTATACTTTAAAACTCAAATTTTAGCAACATACCACATGGGTTTGTAATGAATACAAAATGCAATAGACCATAAATAATAAACAATACAATATGATAATTTAAGTACAAAACGCAACATGCCATAAAGTTGTTCTTCATCACTTTGATCTTCAACAATTTCATCAACTTCTTCGGCACCCATAATTTTTATTTTTATTTTTGAACTGGTGATTTCATTATTCGGGTGGGTAGGATCATGTTGAAATTCAAATTTTCCTCTTCACTACCAGATCTACACCATAATCGACGATTTTAAAAAGAAAATAACCTTCACCAATAAAAAGATCTCTTGAGTTAAACTAGAGACTTCGTTGAACAATTTGGAAGAACCTTGAAAAAAGAGGAGTTAGAAAACATGAAAGATGGGGGAAGAGAAAGTGAAATATGGAGAAAGAAGGTTAATGGGTAGCGATTTAATTATTTTTTTTCTTTTAAAAGTTTATTGATTTTAGAATTTGGTCTAATGTAGGAGTGTTTTGATAAATAAAAGAAAAGTAAAAATAAAATCTGAATTCAAAATATTTTTTAGAATATTTACATTCTGACATTTTAAATAAATATTTTAAAATATTGGTGTTTGAACTAATTATGTTATACTAGATAATTGAAGGCCCGTTCACGGGCCCAATATAATTAATTATTTTTTGCAATTTTATTTTTTTTTACCTAAATTCACAAATTATTTTATTATAATTTCTAAAAATTTCTAGCATTTAAAAAAATTACAAAAGTTCCCTATCAGATACATCACTATCTCCTCTCGAATACATACATATTCTCTCTCGAATACATCTCCATCCCCTCTTGAATACATCTCTATCGTTTCTTGGATACATCTCTCTCCTCTCGGGTACATCCATATTCTCTCTCAAATATATATAGCTCTCTCCTCTGGGATTCATCCGTGAGCTATGTGTCTGTGAGTTTCCTGAATAGCAATATATCATAATCGATGTATCCGCATGTCTGCTAATAAATCTATTTTTTTTTAATTTAAAGAATTTTTTTTTATTTGAAATAGAGTAGGAAAATAATGTAATTAACTCTTAAAACTATGAAAATTTATGTCATTTTAACTTTAGTTTATGTGACATTTTTCTCTATAGTCAATTTCAAAAGAATGATGTATTAATATATTTAATAACATTTTGACTTTAAAATATACATGTTTTTCTTAGTAAGAAGATTTATAGTCATATGAACATCTATGGTTTGTTTTAGACCACGAGTTTTATAAGTATCTTTTTTTAAAAAAACTTTATTTTAAGTCAAATAAACATTACATAAATCGAAATGGAGTGAGTACAAACTTTAGTTAAGTTATTAAAAAAACTATTTTTCTGTTTAAAAAAATTTAAAATAAAAATGCTAAATGTTTTTCACAATTATGTTTTATAGTTTTTTTTTTAATCAATATCTAGTCGATGATAACCAAAATTTTAATATAAATAAGGTAATAAAGTAACTTAATTATGAAATTCAAGTATTGATACTAAAAAAATATTTATTTATAAATTGTAAAGCATTCATAATCTAATATTTAATATGCTTCTTACTTTCGACAAATGACACTAATTTATCATTATTATAGATTGTAAGAAGTAGAAATCAAGACTAAAAGGGGCAATTTACTATTATATGAAGGTCAATCCGTAGTTTATCTATTGTGAAAGTTTCCTAAGTATGTGATACATAATTATATGACAAATTAATTCTTATCCTATATATTTATACTATTTCAAAATTTATCCCGTTAATTGGTTATATATTTTCTTAAACTACAATTATGAGGTCATTATTTATCAATTCTTACATTATTAACTCTATATTCTTCTTTTTTTTATCTCTTTGAAATTGTGCTATTTTTGTTTTTTTATTTAAGACATAATTTTTAAAGATAAAATAAATATTATTTTTGAGATAAAATAAGTTAAATAAAACTATACGAATACTTATATTTAAAAAGCATTATATATAATTAAAAAGGAAATTACAAACATGAAAGATTGTAGGATTATACTGAATATGTTGTAGTAGTAATAAACATAGATGAACGATTTAAATTGTCAAAAGTATAAAAGTAAAAATATTTTTCAAATTATTATTATAATCAAACAAATACAAATTGATTTTTAAAAATAAAATACAATAATTTGTGGGCCACACATGAAACAAAACTTTTTATGATTCTTGAAAATGAAAATTAAATTCTTAGAAAACTATTTTTAACAATTAAGTATACAATAAATTTAGACCTTTGCCCATAATAATGTTTAAAATTACAAAATTGTCATTGATCGTCCTCATCATGACTCTTCTATATAATAGAAATATTATCACTTTGATTGCTAATTTTCCCTTTAATATATTATTTTAGAGTGGCTCATATTTGTGTTGGTAAAAGGTCAGTCATTGTTTAATAAGATTTATGTCAAAATCATAATCAATGGGTTAAGCAACATAATCTGATGAAAGATAAATATTCTTGGGGGGTCCTTAGGCGTAGAAACTTGTTCATCCATCTCTTAGTAGAAGTATTGGCCATGCATATGCTAACTGCCATCACCGAAGAATAGGAGGAACTCAACTAACTAGACAGTACAAAGACTTGTCGATAAATCTCCTCATAATTCAAGAAATAAAATAGAGTGCACACACAAAAATACTTGTTGATGAGATGTTGAATGCAAGATCCCAAGGGCACATCTAAAATTCTCTAATAACAAAAGAGGGGTAAGTAAGGTCAGTGAAGCAAAGGTGGGAATGTAAAATTATCTATCGTTTTAGAAGTCATGGAAGAGCATGAGAGAATCGTCAAGATTCATTAGGGAAGATTCCAGAACAATGCAAACTTTTCTTAGGCGCATGTATTTGTTGCCCAATTCTCCTACCAGCTTATCTTTGGGCATCTGAAGAATCTGGCAAAAATAACACCCAAAACTCAACACATTAGTACATGTGGTGAGTCCACTAATACTCAATGAAGAGGAAAGGTAAATAACAACAATTGAATCTTCACTTCTTTTAACTTCAATCTCATACCATCATATCATGATACAACGCAAGGGAAGGTAAATACACAACATAAATAGAATAGATTGCCAGATCATGCAACAAGGCTGATTTTAGCTGTCATTCCTTTGAGAATATATATATATATATTTTACGAGTATCTTCTTCCGACAAGAGAAAGAATGAAGGGGAGAAAACCTTGCAATAGGTGTAGCAAGCCAAGTGGTGGGCATGACAATGAAGTTAATGGCAAGAATATAGTAACAAAAAAATGAAAGAAAAATGTTATGCAACTTGACTTGAATAAGTAACCAAGCCAATGTGAAGTCATGTTCTCCCCCTCAGGGTTAGAACACTCTATTACATCTGAAAAATTGAATCCACACAACATTCTAACATTCTGTTAAACAAAACCAACATATATTTTAGATTTTATGGTCTAGAAAGAGTTATATCTTGCACAGTTATACAGACCAAGAGATCATTCCTTCCACTTGAGGGAAAACAGTAACTGCACATGCACAAAGATGTTACAACTAATGACCTGATCTCTCTCTGTTAAGGCATTACCTCAACTTTCTACAAACTATCTGCCAAAATTTGCTTTTAGTTGCAGCATAATTTTTTAGCACAATAAGTCGCTTATTTTTGGGATGAATTTAAATTTTATGGAGATTATGTTTCCAAGTTGACTATTTAAATCCCATGTTTGATAAAAATTTTGAGAGGTATTTTCAATCTACTTAAAAGAACTGACAGCGGTATCCAAAGACCATTGATCTTAATGGATCAGTGAGTTCATCAAAGAAAAATGATTTTTCACCGTTTTTAACCCAAATCTAATTTCAACCGCTTAGCAACTAATGATTTTTTAAACGCATGAGCATTGTGTTAACTCTTGCCTATTTTTAACGCTTGGGCTCTAATACCAATTTTCAAAATTTTAACTATATTTCTTTTAATGCAGAACTACTTTCAACCATACCTATTTTAACCTAATATACAATATTTTATCCATATTTATTTTTAATCATGACAAATTGACAAGCATACATATTCTTCGAAAGACCCACAAATCTTCATAGATGAAAATCATTGTAGTTGGTCAGTGAATATGAAGTCAAAAAGCAACTTAACAAAATGCATGCTTAATTCTCTTCTATTTGAAAAGAAAAGTTATACAATTCTTCCAATCACAAAACAACAAAATTGTTACTGAAAAATACTTGTAGCCTGTGAATTGTGATAAAAAAAAAAGGCATGGAAATTGAGTTCAAGAAGATGACAAAGTCATGTTATAGAACTAGAAGTGTGCAAGTTCAAAAGCACTAAAAGAATTTAGCACCAACCGCAAAGACAAAAATTGAGGAGCAGTTTTTTTATATTGTACTCCCCCCGTTTCAAAAAGAATGGTCTAATTTGACTTGGAACGGAGTTTAAGAAAAGAAAGAAGACTTTTTAATCCTGTGGTTCTAAATTAAAGTTATGTCAAATGTACCAAAATGCTCTTTAATCTTGTGGTCTTAAACATGCCAGTGGAAAGTTAAAGTGTTGCCTAAAAAGGAAAGGGGTCATTCTTTTTGAAACAAACTAAAAAGGAAATAGGGACATTCTTTTTGAAACGGAGGGAGTAACAACTAAAGCAGGGGAGAAGTGTTGAAATTTGCTTTCAGTCACTGCAGTAATTTTTTTTTTTGCATAATAAATTGCTTAGTTATCTAAAAATTTCTATTAGGTTGTATTAGTTTGTAGTATTTCAGCTTTTTGAATTTTCATTATGTAGATTTTCTGCAAATTATTTCTTGAAGTTGAATATATAAAACTCTCTTGTGCTTGTTAAAACTATTGAGAGACATTTTCAATAAATAATACTATTAACCTTTTTGTTCCACCATCCTTTAAAAAAACCAACAGTCAAATAGTGTATTTGTTGTAAATTCTAATTAAGATTTCTCTAGATACTAACACTCTATCTCGACATGCATGTTTACATGACAGAATAGATGATTAATGATTTCCCCCGTCTGGAATAATATGCCCCATCTACCAGATCTCAAACATAAATCAAACAGATAGCTTCATATTCCCTTTCTTGGTTAATGTTCCATCCTGATTGAAGGGAAACAAGCAATAACAAGTTCTTTTCCAGAGAATCATTCTTGATGCATGCACACTCATGGTTTTCTTTAGTGTTTGAGAACCTTAATCTGCCGGCAACAGGAAAAAGTGAAAGAACTACTACTATGTTTAATAACAGAGTAGATAACTAATTCACACTCAAGTGCCACTTGACAGTTGACATAAGTGGTTCATGTCTCAAAGTAGAACTAGAAAGACTATTTTGTTCCCTTTGAACTCCTTTACTGTTCGTGCCACTCTGTAGGCTGACCAATTTATAGCAAATTGATGTCTATCTTAGATGAACAAAGGGAGAACTTTGATCTCACTCAATCATCTTTCGTCAGAAGATGCCGGACCTAAAATGAAGATGAATGCAAACACAGACGGTTGCCGCAATCAAACGATAACTAATTATTTGGTTCATTAACAGACATATCTACTCACCCATACTTGCAAAGTTAATGATGATAGAAGATGAATGCAACACAAACATAAACAAGCAATAGATACAAAGTAAAAACTTGATAAGGGAGATCCATAAACAAACCTCTTTTTCCTGTTCTTTCTCATGTGTTATTCTCAATCTCAAATTAAGGGCAGCATGGTACATTTCATCTAGAATATGTTCCCAAAGAGACTGCTTATTAATTTTCCACAGAATGAATTCTGATTGCTTTGCTGCACGTGCAATAACTTTCTGCAGAGAATGGGAACATCATTAGTATGTACTACAAACTTTGTTCAATGCAATCTTTATATATAATATGTGTATATGCATGTGCCCGTACATGTATGTATGTGTACATATGTAAGAAGAAGAAAGCTTTCTTCAATGCAAGCCACAGTTGGAAAATAACACAATTCGGAGCTTATCATTTTACTTTTTATTCTGTCCTGCAAGCCTATCAGGGCGTTTCATACGCCATCAACCTTCTATATCTAGATGGAAAAGCATGACCATCTGTTTAGATCATAGAGCTTCATAGATTAGCAAATTATATAATGTAGCACTCCGTTGAACAGGACAACAAGGAGAAATTCATAGTTGCATAAGTAGGCATTTATGCTACCTAACACACCTACTTAATTGCATCCTACAGTGACAGTTATTGTGATACTTATCTGCACTCTGAAGCTTCATTATTGTCCGCATTACTTTTCTGCTTCACTGTGGATAGAGACTTCAAAAGATGGTGAGAGAATGGCTGCTGAAAAAGGGATTTGACTAGTTAGTAGCTTTCTGCACTTTCTTTTGTCGGCCAATTTGAATTCAATTCCATTTTTTATTTTGAATAGAGTAGGAATCTGCTCATAGAAAGAAACCCAGCAGGAGAGCACAAGCATTCCCCTAGTCTAATGGTTGCCTTTGCAAGTGCTAGTTTGTGGAAATATATAAGTAGTTTATGGCCTATCTTACAACAAAACATAAAGGTTGAGATTGGATACGGGAGTGAAACTACATTCCTACAGATGTATCAGGCTGGAGAAAAGAAACTGATGGAAAATGCACCCCATTTATATAGTATTTCTACCAAAAAAAGAAAAAATTGTACTATTGCAGATTGAAATTCAGAAGCAGCCTAGCAACTAAAGAGAAACTTCAATGATTGGGAAATGCAAGATGCCTGTCAACTACTCAATCTTCTAGAACCTACAACCTTGGATGAAAACAAAGTGGATTCAGATATGGAGGGCCAGTAAATATGAGAGATATTCTGTTAAAAGCTGCTACGAACTTCTTTGACAACAAACTGGTTGGTGGGAGGTATCATGACCTTGGAAGTTGCTTTGGAAGATCAAAACACATACAAAAGCTGCTGGTTTTGGGTGGATTGCGGCCCTGAACAGATGTCTTACTCAGGATATGCTAAAATGAAGAGGATATGCCTTACACAGCAGGGTTTTTTTCTGTAAGAAATTCAGGAATCTGTACACCGTTTATTCCTCCACAAACTGCACAGATATGGAGTCTCCTCCTATATATCTATGGTGTTAAATGGGTAATGCCTGATAGCATTAGAAGTCTGTTGGAAAGTGGCAGAGTCAACAGGTAAGCGAAGGGACAAAGAAGATATGGACGACCATTCCTTACGAAATAAGCAAAAGATGCTTTGAAGATCACAGGCTCCACATTCCAATGTTAAAAATATATGCTAGCACAATTTGTAATTTCAGTGGAAGGGAAGTGTTGTAGACGACCTGGTTCAGTTTTTAGATTTCATGGATATACAGGAGTTCAATATGTAACTGCTATCCTATGTATTGGTGCTTTTCTGAAGTTTCTACTTTACCTGATAATAAAAGGAAACACGCATTCTCCTTCTGTACTTCTGATGAATCAGAATGATCCTCACACTTGATTCTTAAGATTTTACCTTTGAACAGAATCATGTGTTCAAATCAGTGGTAAATTTTCCTATTGAGGAGCTTAGTGATTCACCCACTTCGCGTACTCGGGTAATTGTGTTGGGTTAGAGAGTTCATGGTGTCCCAAGTCCCCATCCAATCTTCAGCTAAAATTTGAGTCCCCTAATTTTCAGTATGGATCTCGTCATCTCTACTACGAAGCAGAAGATAATTGTAACGAAGTTGTGCACAGTATATGGAACTTCCCAAAGGATATTTTTTGTTAAACGTAAGGATCTATTTGTTTCAGATTAATCTATGACTGTCAGGGTATGCCCAAGTGTCCAGTAATTCCCCATGGAATAGACCAGAGGTGGTCATGTTACTATTTAGGAAGAGATAAAATATAGTTTATAGCACGGATCCGAACAAACTTACCCTCCCTTCATTAGCTTTAGTTATCAGATACAGAAGTAAAGCCAAGTGTATTTTTGCTGCTTCCATAACATTGGCATAAAAGAGCAAGAAAATCCACAGAATAGTTTTGAGTTATGTTTTAGTCTACTCAAGGTCTTCAATTTTAAGGATGCAATCGAATCAAGACATATTATTCTACTACTACAATAGAAGACTGGAAACATATTACCTTCATCTCTAAGTAGTCATCTTTCCACAGCTTAAATAGAATCTTGACTGCGTCTTTCTTTTCAACAAATGTGGTATCTGAAATCTGAATAATTACAGCATAGTAAGACTGCTATCATCTCATTTATCAACAAATTGTAGCACCCAATAAACAAAACCCTTGTACACACTAGTCACTAGTGCACTTCAACACTATTCTCATGTTCGCGTACTTTCTCGGGAGCCTCTACAATGTGAAAAGAATATCAATGGAAGTATGGAACAAGATATATCCTCTAATCTGTTGTATTTTTTACCTATTTTCTTAATGTTTTATCTATCATATTATTTTGTTCTTTGCTTCAGTTTTGTGAAACACTTTCTCAACATTTGGGGACTACATGTTTAGAAGGCTTCTTTAAGATTTACATTTGCTAGAGTAAATTACAATGTAGAGAACCAAGGAGATATACACTTGTTCCTTCACCGAGCAATGCATATTGCTTGGTGAAGTGAGCTTGGCATTTTGATAATACATGAAGATATTGAATAAAAAATAGGAGAATATCTGAAATGACAGTCATCAATTAAAGTTAATAGCAAATATATAAACCAGTTTCAGAGAAAAAACAGAGCTATCTATGCTTTAATGATTACATCAAAACACTTTTCGTCCCTCACAACATTAGCTGGACTTGACAATAGATTTCTTATGGGCTATAAAGAAAGAGGGAAGACAGCCCATGATAAAGAAAATCTGTCAGGTACAGAGCAGTCTCATAGTCATCTATTTATTTAATTCTCTCATAGTGGTGGTGGTTGAACCAGTGTGTGAGCAACTCGACTATTTCATTACATGCTATTGCTCGCCAGTAAAGGTACCGGGTAATTTTGTCCACCAAGGCTTAGGTAGACGAGATAAACCTTGGTCTCACTTTATTGATTGATAGACTACACCCTTGGTGCCGCCATTGCCAATTATGCAGGCAATAATTTGTAGAAATCTAGTATGCCTTCAAATTAAGTAGTCTTTAAATTAACATATAATTCAACAAAGATATGATACCTTATCCGTTTCAACAAGACGATCAGCTTTCGACAGTAATCTGAACATCCTGTAGGCCTCCCTCCCATATCTTTTTAATACAATGGATTCCACCTGCAAGTTATAGCATGTAGAGATGAAGTAATTCAATTCTAGAACATTGAGAAGGTCATCGCATGTCTATAATTTTGTAACCAACCTCTTCAATGCGAGCCTGTTCAATAATGTTCTTCAAATCTGTGCACACATAACTGTCAGTTAAGTCGCGGGAAATCAAAAACTTGGATCCACAAGGATTTGAACTTCTCTTAAGATTATATTACAATGAAAAATCATGTGTTGATAGATATGCATACCTACACTATAAGTTTCATCTATTTCCATCAATGGGGCTTCACATCCTAAATCATCAAGGGAAGCTCTGATACGCTCCAGGTCCATACCAAGACCACCTTCCCTCTTTATCACCTCATCATAAATAGCATTTATGGACTGGGGAACTGCAAATAAAGAATATAATAACAAACGCATTAAGAAAAAGGGAGAAAAGAGACTAGAAATTCAAAAATAATGCTAACACTACAATGAAACAACTTAACATGAATCTGACATTCATAAACACAAATCGCTCCATTTCCCCAGAAACAAACACATGGATATTTTTGACACAATATCCAAAGCAAGTCCAAAAATGTAAAAAAAAAAAAAAAAAAAAAAAAAAAAAAAAAAAAAAAAAAAAAAAAAAAAAAAAAAAAAAAAAAAAAAAAAAAAAAATCTACTACAGGCAGCGACTTGTTAATTACTCGACCAGAGACCTTATCTTGAAAAAAACTCAACTACAGAAAAGTAAAGAGGTCAGAATGCCACTGTTATGCATGTCTCTAGAAAGGCCTATAAGGCCCAGGCTTCACTCTAGAAATTTATCCATATACAACTGTACATGATTCTAGATGAATGTACCTTCACAAAAGACTCAAGGTGCTAAAAGCCTCAAAAGCAAGGCTGGAGATTAAAGTTGGTGGGCCATTTATTATGAACAAAAATAAGTGGACTTTGTAAATGTGAAAATATCAAGTCTATTTATGTCATGAAGCTGGCTATACCTCATCTCAAACATATGCATATGATTCATATGTTATCATGAACCTGCCCCTAGTCGAGACATGAGCATTGTTATCCACTTTTTTTTTTGACAAATGCAAATTTTAGTTTCTATTTATCCATTAACAGTACCAGGAAGAGGTCACAATCATGTTTAAACTTTATTGACGATTAAATGAAATCCTCACTGACCTGAGTTATCAATTCTCAATTTAGTTTCAGAATGTCTACTCAACTCCAGGATCGCAGCAAGAACAATGGCAGCATCATTGTTGACACGTACTTTCACATTTGCAACACAAGCCTACAATGCATACAATTTTATGTAGCTGTGATTCCATAGCCAACCACTGCTTGAGATTCACAGGAGATTTTAAATTCTAATAAAAAGTCAGACGAGACAAAGTTATCTAAACCATTTCTACTGTAATGGTAAAGGTTTCTGATTTTTGCTAAATAACTTAGCAAGTTAAGGAGAGACTTCTTCAGTGGAGGCAACAATCAGGGCCACAAATCTCACCTCATCAAGTGGGAGAAGGTGGCTCAACCAAAATCTCAAGGAGGTCCTGGAATCAAGGATCTTGTAGCTCATAACAAAGGCATGATGATGAAGTGGCTTTGGAAATTCAACTTGGAGGATGCACGGTCTAGAAAGATGTCGTCATAGAAAAACATGGAGGGTTGAAGCAATGGTGCACGAAGGCTTCCGGTCCCCCTCATGGAGTAGGTCTCTGAAAGGGTATTACAAAAGTGTGGACACCTTTGTTCAACAGACTCATTTTGAGGTAGGCAATGGCTCACTCTTATGATTCTGGAAGGACAAATGGCTTGGAAGTACCACTCTTCAGAATGACTTCCCAAAATTGGCACATATCTCAAAGATCCCGACTCTGTAATTGCTGCTAACAGAGAAGGGAAGAACTGGGATCTGACATTCAGAAGAAACATGTATGATTGGGAAGTGAATGAGTTGTTAGACCTTTTTGCAAGCCCTCAGCAGTGTCACATCAATCACCAGGCAGTTGACAGGCTCAAGTGGGGGAATCTACGCAGTAAAGGAAGGTTGCCATCAGCTGTACTCTAGCAACCCCTTGATAGACAATTGACCCTGGAAGCTCATCTGGAGGTCCAAACTGCCTCCTAAGGTTATACAATTCACTTGGACAACTTTATATGAGGCTTGTCTTCAGCTCCCAAGCAGATGCTATATGTGCAAAATGGATCCTGAAACCAACAGGCACCTATTCCTTTACTGTAAGGTAGCCTCAAAAATCTGGAACATGTTTTTTTTGGCGATATTGGTCTCAAATGACCCCCCCCCCCCCCCCAAATCTGAAACATGGTACTCACTTGTATATTTTGGTGTCTCTGGTTAGATAAGAACAGGAAATGTTTTGATGGGGAGTCTTAACTCCTTCAGGTCTTTTGAAGGCCAGGTATATTGCCAATTTGTTCAGCTGGTCAAATTTGGTTCCTGTTGTTAATGCAGCACATCTTTCGGATTTTATTAAGCTTATTAGTCCTGACTTTGTTTCCCTTTGTACAGCGAGCCAGTAATTTTTGTAAGCTAAAATGCTATATCTTGTAATTTTTGCATCTTCTTGATGCCTTTACTAATATTACTTACTTCATCAAATAAAAAAAGTAGAGAGATCAACCTTGTGTCTCAAGCGGCGAATGAATTCTTCAAAATTGGCACGCCAAAGTATTTCCTTTTCGCCAGTAGCCAGATCTTTTGTGTTTGACTCCAAATCATCTTTTTTTGAGAAGGAATTTGACTCCAAATCATCTTGCTTACGCTAAAATCAGAACAGAATAGATCAGCCGACTTTCAAAATTGTTATCTTCAATGAAAAGGTCATACCAACCTTCATGCCACATTTCACATCAGTAGTCCTTTTGTCAGCTTTTTCCACAGAATCATTCCAGATGTCTTCAACTAAGAATCTCATGGAGTCCATTGGAGCTGCTGCTGCTAAGGCTTGTTGTTCCGTGGTTTGTGCTTGAATCTGTTTTCATCGGTAAATGATAAACTCAAGAACATGAACAGTGAAATATTTTTTCTGCACTATATTTACTTATCAGGAATATTTATAGAATATGAATGCTTATGCTCTCATCCACCTTCCTCACCCCAAATAACCTATAGGAAGCACTATTCTTCTTGTTAGCGAATGAAGCAAGGTTCATTTGAAGAACATCACCTACATTCCTTTAATTCCTATGCTACAACTCCATCCATTTCCATGACAGTATTTGACTGAGCATGGAGTTTAAGATATTCATTTTATTTTATGTATTATAATATTAGTGGCAATGTAAGAAATATTAAAGTAGTTCTGACCCAAAAAAAAAGTAGAAAATTAGTTTGACAGAGGAACTATCACATCAAAGTTCAGAACTGAAGTTAATGGATTGAATACTTGGAAGTTGAAAAAGCTGGATAGAAATAGAACTGAGTCAAAAACATTATGGAATGACCAGAAATGGAAAGAGACAAAGAGTGACATATAATTAAAAGCTTAAACAGACGGAGTATTTGTTTTACATTGTCAATTCTGTCTCCTATCCTATTTTCTTGGTTACTGTCATTTCTATGATTTCAATCAGCCAAAAAATGCATGTAATCCTGTCTTCAAATGACAAATGGACGATGTTACTGGTTATAGAAGAATAAAGAGGTATTCTGTTGCTCATAGAAAATCTCCATCACATTTACTTGTTGTTTATGATTAACAGTACTAAAGCACATGCTAAATTAAATAGAACTTCAGCTAAAGAAGGTTTGCCAAGATCACACAGATTTCTAGAGTAAAATGAAGAATGCAGCAGAAAACAAACATCACATGGAGTCATCAAGGTCACTGGTATACTCTAAAGAAAAACCTTTTAATGGGAAAGAAAATTGAACAGAAGTTGTCATCATATTATAAACTTGACATCAGAGTACCTTGGCAGATTTAGCACCTCGTTTCTTTGCAGCAGTTTCTTCTGCAGCAGGTGGTTCAAGAAGTGGGTCAGGGGCAGGACAGCGTTCCACAAATCTAGCGTTAACAAGGCAGTTGAAGCTATCCCGTGCAGCATCAACACTAGAATCTCCTGGACAATGACAAGGCATTCTTAAAGCAAGAAAGATGTTTAGGAGGTTCAGCCTAACCTTTTCAAAGATTGACAACCCAAGTTTTGTTGCTTCAAGTTCAAGTAACTTTAATCAAGAAAAAATAAAGATGCAAGTTGAGGTTATGAAATAGATTGGAAAAGCTTGTTCTTTGAATTTCACAATCAACTTTGGGTGATGATAAACCTCAAGAATTGCTTTAGGTATGCACCCAAGGATATAGTCTAGTGATCAATGTAGTGGGTCCAGCACCATGAGATCCTGGATAAATACCAACATAGGCAAAAACATTAGGTGATTTCTTCCCATCTGTCCAAACCTTGGTGGATAGAGTTACCTAAATACTTTGAGCTAGTGGAAATAGCAGGTACTACGTGAAATTAGTTGAGGTGCATGCAAGATAGCCCGGACACCACGATGGCCAAAAAATTGCTTTACATGTGAAGAACATAGATGCTCGCTTGATGCTAGACACCTAGATCTATTTGACTCTGTAGAAAATTTTGAGGCCTTCCTTTCATCCTTCCTCCTTTTCTTGTGGCTTGCTTTATTTCAATTTTCAGTTTTGCATGAGAAGGTTGCAGGGGCTGTTCAAGCAAGGATCCTTTTACCCCAAAAACTGGGAAAAAGAAAGGAAAAGAGAAACTCCAGTACAATTGGTAGTAATAAGTGCAATTATTTTATACACTTGTAATGAGAAAGTCAAAGAGTGGTGGGAGTCTTTCAGATTCTCCGGGAAACCAGATTTTTTGTTGGTGGCAAAACTCAAAGCACTAAAAGGGAAACTGAAGGAGTGGAGTAAGACTATTCATGGGAACCTAGGGGTTCAGACGCAGAATGTTTTGAGACAATTAACTGAATTAGAGCAGATTCAGGAGGACAGATCTATGAAATAACAACTAGACTAGCTTTAACTATGGAATTTGAAAACATAGCAAAAAGGGAGGAAATTGCTTGGAGACACAGAGGTCCAGGGCTACGTGGTTAAAAAAAAGGAGATAGAAACACTGGTTTCTTCCACAGAACTGCAAATGCTCACAGAAGAATGAACACATTTACAAAGCTGAAAGTGAGAGGAGAAACATTGAGCAATCATGAAGAGGTACAAGAGGAGATAGTTACATTAGATGAAAAGCTTTATTCAGAAACAGAAGATTGGAGGCCAAACCTAGAAATGAGGAACTGCCCTATGATTGGTGCAGATGAAAACAACCTGTTAATGGCACCAATGGAGGAGCAGGAGATGAGCACCAGGGCCAGATGGTTTCTCTATGTCTTTTTTCGGCCAGTGTTGGGACACTATCAAATCTGATTTGGTGGCTGCAGTACAGCATTTCCAGAAGGAAGAAAATTTTGAAAGAAGCATCAATGCTACATTTGTAGCCTTAATCCCTAAAAAAGTGGGAGTGGAGCTAACTGATTTCAGACCTATGCTTAATAGGAGGAGTATACAAGATTATAGCCAAACTCTTGGCAGAAAGATTGAAGAAGGTGATCCACATTCTAGTGGACAGACAACAGATGGCCTTCATAAAAGGAAGGCAAATCATGGATGCAATATTGATAGCAAATGAGTGTGTGGAGTCTAGAAAAAGAAGCAAACAACCTGGATACTTGTGCAAACTTGACATCCAGAAAGCCTATGATCACTTGAATTGGAACTTTTTGATACTAATGATGCAAAGAATGGGCTTTGGAGCTAAGTGGATAAGATGGGTAAAATAATGCAGTGAAGTTCTCAGTCCTCATAAATAGGACACCATGTGGATTCTTCTCTTCTCAAAGGGGACTGAGACGGGGTGATCCTTTATTACCTTTCCTATTCATCCTAGCAATGGAAAAGATTGGATCAGGGGATTTCAGGTGGACAATAGAGCTACACAAAACCTGGAGATAACTCACCTACAATATGCAGATGATACTCTAGGCTTTTGTGGAGCAACGACTGACCAGATGCTGATACTAAGGGCGATTTTCATCATTTTTGAAGCTGTTTCCGGGCTAAATATCAATTGGGGGAGAGCTACATATACCCCATTAATGAAGTGACAGAGGCTAAATAGGGGAATTACCTACCACATACTTAGAAATGCCTTTGGCAGCCAAAAGTAAATCAATGGGAATTTGGAATGGGGTTGATAGAAAAATGTGAGAAAAAGTTGACCAATTGCCCAATTGGAGGAGTCAGTACCTTTCCCGGGGGTAGATTGACCATGATCAATAGTGTTCTGGATACAATGCCTACATACATGATATTTTCCCAGCCCCTGACAAGGTGATCCAGAGAATAGACATGCTAAGAAGGAACTTTTTTTGGCAAGGAAATGAAGACAAGAAAAAATTCCACTTTGTCAAATGGGAAGAGGCTATGATCAGCTAGAAGGAAGGGGGAGCGGGGATCAAGAATATGAAAATGCAAAAAAAAGCTTAATGATCAAGTGGCTATGAAAATTTATTACAGGAGAGAACATGTTGTGGAAGGAGGTCATTTGTGCAAAGTATGAAATGGAGGATGAATGGATTACAAAAGCAGTGACCATTCCTTATAGTTGTAGTATCAGGAGATCAGTTAGGAATTTATGGCCACAATTCTTGTCAAAAATAAATTTCAAAGTGGGGAATGGACTCAACGTGGCTTTTTGGGAGGACAAGTGGATAGCTCAGAGAACTTTGAAGCAACTATTCCCTGATCTACACCTACTAAGATTTCAACAACAAGTAACTGTTGCTGAAATGTGGACAGGTCAGGGATGGAACCTTCATCTCAGAAGAAATAATGATTGGGAGGTGGAAAGGATAGGTGCTCTCTATAACACCTTGGCCTCTTTCAACAACCTAACTGGGGAAGAATATAATGCTATATGGGAGATAGGTAACAAAGGAGTTTTCTCTGTGAACTCAGCATACAAGAACCTCACCACTTCAAACAAAAGGAACAAACAATGGCCTTGAAAGATGATATGGGGGACAAAAACTCCATACAACGTTAATTGCTTCACATGGCTGTTGACCAGAGAAGTAGTACTGACACAGGAAAACATGAAGAAGAAATACCAATTGTGTTCCAGGTGCTACTTATGTGAAGAGCAAACAGATACAGTCAACCATCTCTTTTTACACTGTAAGTGGGCAGACCAGCTATGGAGAATATTCATTTGTCCGAGGAAAATCACTTGGGTGAAACCAAGGAACATTGAAGGAGTATTGAAGTGCTGGATGAGAGTTGGCAATGCTACAGCAAAGGAGGAGAGATGGAAGTTTGTCCCAGCTTGTATATGGTGGACAGTGTGGAAGGAAAGAAATCAAAGATGCTTCGAGGGAAAGCAAAGCAATATGCAGAATTTAAAGATGAACTGCCTGGCTTTGTACTATTTTGAGTGTGAAGAAAAAGTGTTAGGACAGAGTGAAGAAATTTTTGATGTTTTAGACTATTTGTAATAAAAAGTACAAATAGATTTCTTAGGCTGTAATACTTGTGGAAGGGGGACTACAGTCACTTTGATGTAGTACACCTGTGGATATATAGACTAATAAGTTACCTTTCTCAAAAAAATAAAAATATTGCTGGACTAAGTAATACTTGTGTTTTACTTCAAAACTAAAGACAGGAACATAAAAAAATGGCATGTAACTAAGAAGTGTCAATAATTTTGTACACTCACAGCTTCTTTCATTGATTAGTTGAGTAATGATTTAGTATAGTTCAGTCTTTATGCATGAAGAAAAGGTGATCTATGTAAGATCCTTAAGATTGTATTATTTTTTTGATAACCGTGGTATTTGGACCAGTTTTCGTGCACCTCAACTAATTTCACCGAGACCTGCCACCTCCCACCTCCACAGGCAGCCCACCTCCCACCGGCAGCAGGTACCACATAATTTTGTCCACCAAGGCTAGGATAAATGAGAAGAAATCACCTAGTGTTTTTGTCTTTTCTGGGATTTGAAATTGAGACCTCATGGTTCTCAACCCACTTCATTGACCACTAGGCCACAACCTTGGGTGATGTTGTGATTCTCATGTGTTCTTTGTCAATGTCTCTTTCTGCTTGATAAAATATTAGAAACAAGAAGTATGTTCATATATTGTCTATCATCTTCAATTAAAACCATTTTTCGATGAAATGATTTTATACCTTTTAAAATCAGTAAAAACCTTCTTCACGTTGTTTCTTATTTAGAAGAAGAAAAAAAAAGCAAACACAAATTAAAAGCCAAAATAGAACTCAAATTCGCATATTAAACTGATTAGCTATGATGATAGTAAACCATAATCATAGTTTACAAGATAATTCACAAAGAACTACAGAAAGGATATTGTTTCACCTTGTTTCGATGCCTGCTTGTATTTTACTATAATTTGACTGAGTGAAAGCCTACCATGCTGAAGCAACCATTCCAAAATCTCTTCACACTAGAAACACAAACACAATAACTACCACTAATAGGGAGACAAATATTATAACAGGCAAAACCAATAAAACTGACCTCTTTCCCCAGCTCCTCAGACACAATCTCTATAAACTTAGGGAACCTCAATTTATGTATAATGTTGTCAAATAGTGCCATGTATTGTGTAATAATTTTTGCTTCCTCCCCAAATCCACCTAAATGACAATATATCAGACATCAAGGAACTTCTCACCATATATCCTCAAATTGAATAGCTAATTGCAATATGAGAAAAAGTTCTTGTAGCATTACTCTGTGTGTACCTGGTTGTCGAATTGCAAAGGCTTGAACACAATTGTGATGAATAAGCACAAGCAAACAGTTCTTAACATTCTTTCTGCTAAGCTCTGTGGAACTTACAACCTGGTGTAAAGTTTGTGTTCCTCTTCGCAACAGACAGTCACAAACCTTCTGCAAAAATTATCAGAAGATGAATTAGGAAAAAGGGGATCATCAACAAATTATTTTAACGAAATTAAAGTACTATCTATATGGTTTCTGCATAAAAGATAAAAAACCCAAAAAAAGAACAACTACCACTACCCTCGAATACAATCATCTATATCTATTTCATTCTACTTGGGCCCTTTTCATTCCAACACCAATAATTAGCTACGTTTTATATAACCCTAAAGCAAAAAAGGAAAAAACAACAACTGCTTCTCCTTAATCCCATGCTATATACAATCTTCTCACCCCGAAGAAGAAGAAAAATTAAGAATTTGAAATCTTTAGGCATAGGTTTTGCTTTCTAGTCTATAGTTCTCTATGCAAGGATTGTTACGTATGAATTTGGGTTATAGGAAGAAAAGACGGAGAGAATTACAGCATTAAGATCACCGAAGTAAGAAGAGATAAGATAAACAGCGAGCTTGATGCCGTGCGGCGAAACCATGGCTATACTCTGCTTTCTCTCTTTCACAGTACTGAGGGAGAAGGAGAGGGAGAGTAGCAGTAGAAACGGAGGCGGGAACAAGTCAGGGTTGAAGACAAGAAACAACTTATACAAAATATAGGGCATTGGTAGCATCAAGGGTTCATAGCTCAGTGGTAGAGCATTTGACTGCAGATCAAGAGGTCACCGGTTCGAATCCGGTTGGGCCCTTTATAGCTTTTACTTTTTTTTTTTTTTTTTTTACATTGTTACTAAAAATAATTTATTCTTAAAAGTACTTTTTTAAAATGCATTTAAGAAAAGTGTTTTTGGAAAAAACAATTCATTTGAGAAGTACTTTATAAGCAAATTGCGATTAGCTAATTTCTTTTGTACTTTATTAAAATTATTTTATACAGATACTATTTGTAATATCTATTACTAAAATATTTATTTCTATTAAATTAAAATGAACATATTTTAATTTTCAATCAATATTACTTATATCTTTTTTGGAAGCTAATTTTTTTCTTTTTTTTTTAGTCTTGCAAAAATATTGTTGTTACTTTTTTTTTTAATTTTGCAAAATAACATGTAATATATAAAATAATAATATATAAATATAAAATAAATTTAAATTTGTCATATAAAAGTAAAAAAAAATCTTAAATAATATGTGTGTGTGAGAAAAAGATATTTAATCTTGAGAAAAATAATTTATTTTCTTATTTATGCTTCTGCTTTTTCAAAAAGCAGAAATTTTGAACTTCTTTCCAATAGCAGAAAAATTGTTTTGTTTCCATTAAAAGCACTTTTATTGATATGTCAAACGCCTTATTTTTCAACAAAAGAGTGTTTTCTCAAACTAAGTGCTTCGGCCTCCCAACGACAATGTCAACCAGATTCTAAATTTGCGTTGAAAAATATTTAATAGGTTAATTAATAATAAATTGTTGGTTTACAAGTTTGATAGTGATTTTGATTTTATTTTTCATCTTGTTATCAATTTCATCAATTTGAATTAGGATAATGCACAAGTATCCCTTAACCTATGCCCGAAATTCCAGAGACACACTTATATTATACTAAGGTCCTATTACCCCCTGAACTTATTTTATAAATAATTTTCTACTCCTTTTCGGCCTACGTGGCACTATCTTGTGGGCCCAGCGTGTGTTGACATTTTTTTTCAAATTAATGTCACGTAGGCCGAAAAGGGTAGAAAATTATTTATAAAATAAGTTTAGGGGGTAATAGGACCTTATTATAGTATAAGTGTGTCACTGAGATTCAGGCATAGGTTGAAGGGGTAATTATACATTTTCCCATTTGAATTTTATATTTTTGACAGATTAACTGCCACTCTGATAATAATTAAGGATAAATCTTATGAATTCATTGTGTTTTACTATTCAGGTTTGCGCAAATAATATAAAATTAGTTGGTTCCTTTTGTACCAATTGTTATACATGCTATTATCTACTTGCATTTAAATTTTTTAATATTGTGCACATTGTGTTGTTTATACTTATGCTAAGCTAGTAGATCATGTTTAATTTGAGTGGATGAATTTGATATTTAGGCTAAAAGTACTTAATAATTTTGGAATATCCTATTAGATTTTGTTTTATCGCATTGTATGTAAGTGAATTTTAATTAAAAAAATCACGTGTAATCTTAATAATTAATCTGATAATTGAATCGACAATGAAATGATAATTAACTAATAGTCAATTAATTAATAATTTAATGATTTTTTACCGATTTAGCAGTCTGCAAATCGATAAATGTCGATCAAATTAAGAACCTTCCGAACAAAACACGATAACCTAGTTTTAAGAACATTAAAGATCCCATAGTTTAGTGATGGAGCATTTGATCGCAAATCAGGATGTCACCAGTTTAACTTGATTGACCCCTTTTTAATGTTTGTTTTTTCGTTTTCTATTTTGTATTTTAAGCTTGTGTTTCGAATATCTTATAAAATCATGATTCTAATATGAGACTCTAGTAACATCAAGGGTTCATACCCTAGTGGTAAGACATTTGATTTCTAATCAAGAGGTCATCATCAGTTTGATCCTAGTTGGGCCCTTTTTAATGTTCGCTTTCTCTTTTTCTAGTTTGCACATTAAACTCGTGTTTGGATGCGACATGTAATTTGGATTCATGATTTTAAATTTTAAATTTCAATTTTTTAAAAGAAAAAACATGATTTGAAATGTCAAATAATAATTTCAATCATGATTAGAGTTGTCGTATATAATTGAATGGCATGAATTATTAGGGAGGGTGGTGGTGGTGGGTGAATGCGATTAAATTATATGAATTATTAGTCTAATTACAGATCTAATTAGAGCCTTTTAATGCTTGTTTCTTTATCCTTCGCATATATATATATATATGTGTGTGTGTGAGAGAGAGAGAGAGAGAGAGGGGGGGAGAGATATCCATAAATATATGTGATATTCAATTATATAGATCATATATATTATGATAGCTATGTTTTAGAGGTCGATCTTAAATTTAAATTTTTATTCCAAGCTAGTCCAAAGCACTTCCAATCTTCATTTAATTTTGTATATAGCTTTGTCCAAGTGTTTCCAACGGAATTTCAGCCACGACCACTCAAAAAACAACCTCCAAATATGGGTTAGTCATTGGCAAATATTTCGTACTTGTAGTACAGTTACAAAATTTTCTGTTGGTTACCACAAATATAACAACTTATCATTGAAAATAAAATAACAAAAATAAGTATATTATATATTGAAATGCTCAAATCACCAACAATTTCAAACATATTAATTTGAAAGCTAGAGGGGTCTTAATTTGTGTATTTCATTTGGGAGTTTTTTTTGGTACTAGTAAAGGAGATCTTATCAGAGGTTAATCTAGTGGGGTAGGAGGGTGTTCACCCGAACCATCTCAGCAAAAATAAAATAAAAAATGCACACCATATATATAAGGTAGATTTTATGTGTTTATGTACATATACAAATTTTGAATCTATTGAACAACATGTAAAAGGTTAGCTCAGTGGTCCAGAGCATTCAAAAATGCACCTCAACATCCAAGGTTTCATTATTAGAAATGTGAAAATTTTGGGTCCGCCGCTGAATCTAATGATGTTTGAACCTTACTCTGTTCCATTTTTATGATTGTGATCATATTTCATACACAACTCATTCAAAGGGGAAGAAGAACAATGCAAGTGAAACGAAGTGTTCATTTGCACATTTTCACTTCTTCTTTTGTTGCATCTATTCACTAATTATAATTTGTAATGAAAATTGGAAAGCTTGTCTTCAGACTTGCTGGCAAATGCTGTTGGTACACCGCGACAATGTAATAGAACAGGACAGTGTGAATTGTGAAATGAGAAAAATTCTCTATGCATCTCTTACGCGCAAGTTATACAATAGAAATTGAAATGAATGAGATCGATCACAATCTGATGTTTCATTTAGGGGGAAAAATAAACAAAAGAATATGCAGAAATGATCAGGGTGATGAAAATGGAAGTAACACAAAGATAAAGCTTATGACATGGAACATAATCAAATAGGGAATACACTAAAATACAACAGCATAGCATCGGCTTGGAGACGGATATGATGAGATTCAAAGTGCTCGCGATTTTATAACGTCAAGGCTCATTTCAGTAGGATCTGTTGCTTGCAATTCAACTTGAATTCCATCTATTTCTCTCTTGAATCTGTCCTTTGTACTCGCGTACACCATCTTCATCCTCACCTTTGCTGTGTCGGGAGCCCTAAAATTAGTGTTTATCAGAAAAAGAGGATATAACATAACAATTAACATAGGTAATCTATTGATGTAACTTGTAGTGTACCAGGCAATGAAGAAAATCTTGCTTTTCTGGCAATTTTCATCAGTAACAAAGTCGAAATCAAAGACAGCATATCGGCATTCCTCTGCAGGCAGAGCGTTAGTGAAATCTTCGTAGCTTTCTTCAGGGTTTCCAAGCTTCTCCACGACCACTTGTTGGGCGTCAATTTTGAAAATGATGAACCTGTAGATTCTCTTTGCTTTTAGTTCCAAAAACTTCAGCTTACAGTCATCATGCACAGCCATTCCAGATGCAGCATTCGCCTGCGTTTATTAATATGTCAAATCAGAAAAGGGAGAGTCGCCACCACATTAGTCCCCTCCAGCGGGAAAAATTACACTATTTATACATGGTAATTTTTTTTTTATGTATATATGAAGTATAGACATTTTAACTTCTTCACTTGCTTACTTATTCATATTTAATTTTGTTTCATTTCGTGTATCGTGACTTTTCCCCTGTTTATAAGTGTACTAGTATTCTCATGAAGGATTCCCAAGAGCAAGCGTATGATATAATACGAAATCGATCAGTTGGAAATTAATTAATTAGCTAAGTATGAGATTGAGTGAAAGATATATACCATGATGTGTGGTGTTGCAGAGGAGATCCTTGAATCTGTATGAGAGAAAGAGGAGACTAATTTACATATGCATATGCATGTTTTTTCAATGTATATAAAAAGGAAGAGAATATTGAATAAAGGGTTGACAATTTTGGCATGTCATGTTCACCACGTCTAACTCTGTTTCTTCCTTCCCTCATATCATGCCATCACACTTACAACGATCGTGCCACAGACTCCCCCCCACCCACTCTCACATCCAATCACTCATCAACTCATTTTTTTCATCCAATCATTTTCATTCTAGGACCTAATGGTATCGTCGTAAAGTAGCCTCTTGACGAATGGGGAGTGAATAATCCTTCTATGTAGATCGGTGACTCCATTCCTCAGTTATCGAAAGTCTTGTAAGCAACATAATCATAGCTATAACTAAAGACAAAATTTGAAGTTTTTAAGTTTAAAGTTAATTTGTAATTGAATTATAGTTTATTTTAGTTATTAAGCTATAACAAATTTTCTAATATAAATACAAAATTTAAGCAAAAGCTACTAATTTGATTCAAACTCATACGGTATGAGTCATACCTAATATTATAGTTTCTCCACTTCACCCTTTCCTGTTGACTTCTATATTACTACTTATTTCCTCCGTTCACTTTTAATTGTTATTATTTCTGTTTTAAAATCAAATTATAAGAACTTTAACTAACATTTTAACATGTATCTTTTCGTCATATTGATATGCAAAAAATTATAATTTATAGTACTTTTTCATATAGTTTTTAAATATCTATTTTTTTGTTTAAAATAACGAATTAATGTAATTTAATTCAACTTTGAAAATTAGTTAAATATACTTTCGGAAAATACAATATTACAAATAAAAATGGACAGAGGGAATATTATTCCTTTTCTTGTTTAAAATTTTAAAGGGCCTCTTTGGTTTCATTTTAAGGATACCTTTGTTATTTGATTGAAATTGAAAAAAATAAATATAATTAGAGTTGAAGTTGAGAAAAAGTATTGAAAGTCACAATTATATTTAAGCATTAATTTCAGGCGAAAAAAATATTTCACTTGAAACTATCAAACCAACTTCAAATCAATATATATTTTAAATTAGTTGAAATATAATTAGTCTTAGAACACTTCCATTCTATCAAAATCATACTCTACACATAAATACAAGTTCATTAATACTCATATCTTATTATAAAAGTTTGGGTCAAAAAGTCAATCCAACAAAATTGAAAATTTCTTTCGAAATCATTTTAGTTGTTGAATAAGAATTAACTCATATATAAAATTAATTCATTAGACGGAATTCAAATTTAATTTCAAATCATCAATTTGAACTTTCTTAAACTTTGAGGGAAAAGTTCCAAAATAATTAATTTCTTACCCGCAATATTTGATCAAATAAACGAAGAATCATTGGGGAATTACCAAAAGAAGGGTTAGACACTTACCCCTACAAAGAATCTTTTGAATATCCCATAAAATTCATTTAAACCTAAGCTCTAGAACTCCCAAATTTCATTGCAAACGTGAAGGGTGTCTTGTGATGGCGTAGAAGGGTGTTTGGCACAAGTATAAGGAATTCAACCTCATCAACATCATGGGTGTGTTTGGTATGATTTTCAATTTTCTCATGTTTGATTGGGATAAAAGTTTTAGAAAATGTTTTCCAAATCAATTCATTTTCTTCAAAATTGACTTACCTTCAAAATTTAAGGAAAATAGTTTCTAAAACTCTCGTTCAACTTCAAATTACATTTAAAAAAAAAAAAATCAATTTCTAGAAAATATAACAAAAAAAATTATATTTGTTTTTTAAAAAATATTTTCAATTTAAAATTTTTTTTCACCCAACCCTCGACACCCCATCCCCCGGAAAAATTAAGTTTGTTTTTAAAAAATATTTTCGACCTCAAATTTTATTTTTTCACCCCTACCTCGACCCCCGCCCCCAACACCCCACCCCACCCTACCTCCCAAAATAAATTTTCATTTTGTTTTTAAAAAATATTTTCAACTTCAAATTTTTGTCCCCACTCCCGCCCAGCCTCTACCACACCCTACCATCCCCCACCCAAAAAAATAATAATTTTATTTTGAAAAATACTTTCAACTTTAAATTTTTTATTTTTTCACCCTCCACCACCACCCCGCCCCTACCAGTCCCCCCCCTCTCCCCCCCCCCCCCCCAAAAAAAAATTATTTTTTTAAAAAAATATTTTCAATTTCAAAAACTATTTTCTACTCTAGTAAAAATAAAAGACATTTCTCAAAAATATTTTTCATTCATAAAACAAACACCAAAAATCATTTCCTAATAATATTTTCTACTCACCAACCAAACATGAGAAAATAAGTCATAAATCTACTTGTTTTTCAGGAAAACATTTTTCTTCATACCAAACACACCCTAAATGTTGACTCTGGTCGAATTTTCGAAGTTCAAAACTTTCAAATCACAAAAACTCCAACAAAACCATTCGATCACCTTAGAATTTGAACCACACATTTCTGCAAGTGATAACTACCAATCCAAAGCTATAGAGAGGGTCACGCGAGAAAAATAAGTTAAAAGTATGAAACCACATTGAGGGTCGTTATATATCCTACTGGTCCCCTAACCAACATTATAAATCGTTGAAGTTCATTAGGTTCTATTCGAGCATGCTTAAAGTAGTAGATATGTATATAATGGACAAATCTATGATTCTTTGTGAGAGCGAGAAATTATTCTTTGATGTTAAGTCCTTGAATATTGTGGTTCCTATTGGAAAAATAGTTTGTTACATAGAGTCCTATTAGCAAATAATATCAAGGTATTTCAGCTTTGTCCTAGTCTTTAGGGAAGTAGTTTATCATGACTTTACTTCTTATTTTTAGGAGTTATTGGTTCCATTATTTTTAGCTTAAAACGTTGTGTATTTGTCATATAAAATCAGCAATTGCAGAGCACTAAACAAACAACAAAGTATTTCCCTTTCTTCTTAACGTGTCGACTAGTTTTCTCTATTTTTGTTTACTGCCTGTTTCATTATTTTGCTTTTGTTTACAGTGATATCAGAGCGAGGGTGAGATTCTGCAGTAGTACGAAACAAGCAGCGATTCTAGAGTGAAAAGAAAATAGCAGCTAAACCTTTTTTTTCTCTTTTCGTTTTAACTCATGAAATTAGATAGTACTTCCATACAAGCAGCGATTCCACGCTTTAATGGTCATTATGACCATTAGATCATGCTAATGGAGAATTTTTTTATGGTCAAAGAAGTATTGGCCAATTGTCGAGGATGGAATCAACACCCCGGCGGAAGGCAAAACTTTGACGAATGCTCAAAAGGCAGAATTGGAAGCAAAAAAGTTGAAAAATTTGAAGGCAAAGAATTATCTCTTTCAGGCTATCGATCGTCTCATACTTGAAACTATTCTTTGCAAAGAAACTTCTAAGGATATTTAAGATTCGATGAAGTAAAAATATCAACGCACTGCTAGAGTGAAGCGTGCACAACTTCAAGCCTTAAGAAGGGATTTCGAGACGTTGTAGATAAAGGAAGGAGAGTCTGCAATGAGTTATTGCGCTAGAACAATGGAGATTAGCAACAAAATATGATTTCATGGTGAAAAGATGACTGATGTCACAATTGCGGAAAAGATATTGCACTCCCTGACGTCGAAGTATGACTATGTCGTTTATTCCATTGAGGAGTCAAAAGATATAGACGAGTTATCACTTGATAAATTGCAAAGTTCCTTATAGGTACATGAGCAAAAAATGAACCGCAATTCATCTTCCGAAGAACAGGCCTTGAAGGCTTCTACTAATACTCGTTTCTCAAGAGGAAAGGGTAGAGGTAGAGGAAGAGGAAGAAGAGACCAAGGATATAGAGATGAAAGCAACAAAGACGGCAGTAGGAATTCAAGATCCAATGATGACCACGGTAAAGATAGAGAAAGGAATTTTGACAAATCAAAAGTAGAATGCTATCGATGTCATAAATTTGGTCATTATAAGTCTGAATGTTATACTAGGCTGCCTAATGAGAAGGACGAGAAGTCAAATTTTGTTGAAAGAAAGGAAACAGAAACTTTGTTGATGGCAATACAAGCACAAGAGGAACTCGTCCATGATGTTTGGTATTTGGATAGAGGCTGCACTAATCACATGAGTGGAAGTAAGTCTTGTTTTTCTAATTTAGATGAAAGCTTTCGTTCTAAAGTTAGTTTTGGTGATTTCTCTACCGTAGATGCAATGAGGAGTAAAGATATTAAAATTAAAGCAAAGAATGGTTTTCAAGAAATAATATCTAATGTGCTATATGTTCCTGCTTTAAAAAGTAACTTATTGAGTATTGGAGAATTGCAAGAAAAAGAATACTTTATTCTCATTGGAAAAAGGTGTTTGTGAGATTTATAGTCCTACTAGAGGAGCTATTGCTATGAAAATAAATCAAAAAATTATTTTCCTTGAATATTGAGAGTATTCAATCTTGTTTAACAACAGATGCAAAAGATTCTTCATGCTTGTGACATTTTAGATATGGTCACTTGAATTTTAGTGGATGAAAAACTCTCCAACAGAAAAATATGGTGATAGGCCTTCCTGAAATTCTCATCTCTTCCCGAGTTTGTGAAGAATGTGTTGTTGGCAAACAACATTATTCTCAATTTCCAAAAGGAAAGTCGTGGAGGGTGAAGGATTTTTTGGAGTTGGTGCGTTCTAATATATGTGGCCCAATTAATTCAATTTCTAATGGAGGTAAAAGGTATTTCATTAGCTTTACAGATGATTACTCTAAAAAAACTTTGGTACATTTTTTGCACAAAAAATCAGAAGCTTTTGGAGTGTTCAAAACCTTCAAAGCTCATGTAGAAAATGAAACTGAAAAGGCCATAAAAACTCTTCGAACTGATCGTGGTGGCGAGTATTGCTCAAAAAGTCTTTAAAGATTTTTGTGAATCTAATGGAATTCGAAGAGAGTTCACCACTGCTTATACACCGCAATAAAATAGTGTATCAGAGAGAAATAATAGAACAACTCTTAATATGGTGCGGACTTTGCTAGCAAGAGGAAGGATGAAAAAGACAGTCTGGCCGGAAGCGATAAATTGGAGCATTCATGTATTGAATAGAAGCCCAACATATGTTATTCAAAACATGACTCAAAAAGAGGCTTGGAATGGGAAAAAGTCATCTGTCGATCACTTTCAAATTTTCGGTTGCATTGCCTATGCACATATTTCAGACGAGAAGCAAAAAGAAACTTGATGACAAAAGCAAAAAATGTATCTTTCTCGTTGTTAGTGAAGCATCAAAGGCATATAAATTGCTTAATTGTAGAGATGTTATTTTTTATGAAGAAAATACTTGGATTGGAGCGTGCAACAATCTACTCCAATTGTATTTGACAGTGAATTCGAAGAAGTGACAGAACTGCCTGAAAGTGCAGATAATTCAACTCCAATATATAGTTGATGAAACTCTACCAACTTTTGATGAAATTTCACCAACTGCTGAAACTTTACCAAAAATTTATGTAGCAACTCAGTCTGTTCGTCGTGCTCACAGAAAGCCTGCGTGGATGGGGGACTATAAGGTAACAGGAATTAATGTAAATGATGATGCAATTACTCATTTTGTATTGTTTGCAGACTGTGACCCGATAACTTTTTAGTGCGTTGTTAGAGAAGAAAAATGGAGAAAGGCTATGGATGTGGAAATCGAAGCTATTGAAACGAATGATACTTGAGAGTTTGTTGATCTTCCTGAGAAGCAAAAAATCATTGGTGTCAAATGTGTCTATAAGACGAAACTGAAAGAAAATTGTGAAATTGATAAATATAAGGTGCGATTGGTGGCTAAGGGATAAAAACATGAGTATGGTGTTGATTACACTGAAATTTTTGCTCGAGTTGCAAGGCATGACACTATCAGAATGCTAATTGCCTTGGCGGCACAAAATGTGTGGTCTATCTTCCAATTGGATGTCAAATCGGCTTTCCTACATGGATACTTGGAGGAAGAGGCATTTATCGAATAAACCACTTATTATGTTAAGATTGGTAATGATCAGAAGATTTATCGATTAAAGAAAGCTCTTTATGGACTAAAACAAGCCCTACGGGCTTGGTATAGTTGTATTGAGGCTTATTTTCAAAAATGGTTTCAAAAGTGTCCATACAAGCATACATTTTTTTTGTTAGAATTGGGGAGATTGAGAAAATGCTCATTGCGTGATTATATGTTGATGATTTTATATTCATGGGGAATAGTAATGTTATGTTTGATAATTCAAGAAGTGTATGATGAATGAATTTGAAATGTCCGATTAAGATGCATTATTTTCTGGATTTAGAAGTGGTGCAATCTGATGAAGGAATATTTGTTTCTCAAAAGAAGTATGTACGAAATTTTTTAAATAGATTTGAGATGCAGAATTGCAATTCAGCCAACATTCTAGTTGAGTTTCGTTTGAAACTTAGCAAAGCTGGGAGCGGAAAGAAGGTGAATAGCACGTTTTACAAGCAAATTATTGATAGTTTTATGTATCTAATGCTACAAGGCCATACATCATGTATGTTGTTAGTCTTGTAAGTAGATATATGGAGTGCCCTACTGAAAAACATCTCTTAGATGCGAAGAGAATTCTACGTTACCTATAGGGAACCAAGGATTTTGGAATTTTCTACATGAAAGGAAAGAAGTCAGATTTGGTTGGCTTTACTGATAGTGATTATGCAGGAGATCAAGATGATAGAAAGAGTACTTCAGATTATGTGTTTATGCTAGGTGCAGGGATTGTGTCGTGGTCCTCTAAAAAAATAAACAATTATCACATTATCAAGTGCATAAGCTGAATTTGTTGTTGCTACATCTTGTGCTTGTCAAACTATTTGGCTTAGGAGACTAGTTAAAAGAACTGCAGTTCAAGACGAGAGGAGCCACTATAATATTTCGTGACAACAATTCATCCATCAAGTTATCAAAGAATCCCGTGAACCATGGAAGAAGCAAACACATTAATGTGAAGTATTATATCCTGCGAGATCTCAATAATGAAGGAACATAGAGTTGCAGTACTGTTGAAGTGAAGATCAGTTGGTCGACATGTTTACCAAACCTCTCAGATTTCTCCCTTTTCAAAATCTGAGGAGGTCGATGAGTATTGACACTATGGAAGATTTCAATAAGCTGAAGTTAAATTGAAGCTTACATGCTTTCAGTTCAAGGGAGGGTGTTAGAAAAACAGTCTGTTACATATTAGCAAATAATGTCAAGTTATTTCAGCTATGTCCTAGTCTTTAGGGAAGTAGTTTAATATGACTTTACTTCTTATTTTTCTTATTTTTAGGAGTTAGTAGTTCCACTATTTTAACTTAAAATGTTGTGTATTTGTCATATAAAATCAGCAGTTGCAAAGCACTAAACAATCAACAAAATATTTCCTTTTTTTCTCAATGTGTCGACGAGTTTTCTTTGTTTTTGTTTACTGCATGTTTCATTATCTTACTTTTGTTTACAGTTCCTTGATTTAAATTTGTAGACTATTTCTTTTTGTAAGAGCAATTTTTTCATGATAAATAGATGATATAATTAGCTTTTTACACAAACTAGGTGAACGAAATTTGATGAGTTGGAGTTTGTGTATGAGGTTAGAAATTTATCATTTGATTGGGTTAATTTGTATATCATGCATGATGATCATAAAGTATACTATATATTTGATGTTGTAAATTGCTATAAGGAACCCAACTGTTAGTATCAATCAAAGTGGTGTCGCTCCCTAAAGCTTGATTTATTCAGATAAGTTTTACATTTGCTTGAGGACGAGCAAAAATGTGATTCACTCAAGTAATTCAAAATTGTAATTATGAACACAATAACAAATCTATACATTTTTATTTTATAATACATTCCCGATTGCCAAGTTCAATTATAAATTTACAATACTATCCTGAAGTTTCACTTACACAACGAATTCTACAACACTGTCATAAAATTTCAATTATAAAACTATCTTGACAAATATACTTATATGTTCAATTCAATTTGTTTAAATATTTGCAATTTGAAGTGCAAAACTTGATGGCATTTACTAAAAACAATATATATACACGAGGAAATTAAGTAAATATCAACTTTACAAATCACCAAATTCCAACCAAAAACACTAGTAGACAATTTCAACCAATTTTAGAGTAGAATAAATATGGGAAATCCATATACTCACCACATGTAGGAAAAACACACGGTTCGTGATTCAATCAATTTGTGGAGATAAGATGTCAACATCTAAGCATTATTGATAGGACAATGCAAAAGGAGCAAATAAAACAAAATAGGAAGACTATTTTAGGTAGTCATCAAGTATATATATATATATAAAAGAAGGCAGCGACTACAAGAAATAATTAAGATTGAAGAAAATAAGTTTATTAACTCACCATTGAAGAAATGAATCTGGACAGAATGTGGAGAGAAAGGGAGAAAAAGATATTATTGATTTCTGAAATTCTAAACTTCTTCAATTACTTCAATCTAATCATTTATATAGATTGAGTAACTAATTATTTACATGACACAGTAATTGAGATAACTAACTAGTAAGTATTAACTAACTACACTAACAAATTAACTAACTACATGAAAGTCACTGTAGCTACATAACTAATTGCTACAGTGTAAACAAGAACAATGTAAACAGAATTTTAACACACCCCCTCAAGCTGAAGGGTGCAAAATATTAAGCACACCAAGCTTGCCTAAAAGGTATGAGTGCTGAGCTTGACTCAACCCTTTTGTTAGTAAGTCTGCAAGTTGCTGCTGAGTGTGGACATAGGCAGTGTCGATGATTCCTGCTTTGATTTTGTCTCTGATAAAGTGACAGTCAATTTCGATGTGTTTTGTTCTTTCATGGAAAACTGGATTTGCTGCTAGTTGTATGGCTGATTTGCTGTCACTAAATATAGTAATAGGCATATGAATCTTCACACCAAGTTCTGTAAACAATCCCAATAGCCAAGTGATTTCAGATACAGCTGAAGCCATGCTTCTGTATTCAGCTTCAGCTGAACTTCTGGAAACAGTCTGTTGTTTCTTGGATTTCCATGACACTAATGAGTCTCCAAACTTAACTACATATCCTGTAATCGACCTCCTAGTATTTGGGCAGGCAGCCCAATCAGAATCACACCAACATGACAAAGTTGCAGCAGGTTTAGATTGTAGCCAGACTCCTTGACCAACTGTACCCTTTAGGTACTTAATCACTCTAATTGTTGCTTCCCAATGTGACTTCTTAGGAGATTGCATGAACTGACTTAGAGTTTGTACAGCATAACTAATATCTGGTCTGGTGATAGTGGCATACAGTAGTTTCCCAACTACCCTTTGATAAGCTGTAATGTCTTGAAGCACTTCATCTCCAATATGACCATTTGCTAGATCATATTCTAAGGATGTTAATCTCATATTAGACTCAATAGGAGTAGAAGCAGGTTTAGCACCTGTTAGACCTGCTCCAGATATGAGTTCCAAGATATATTTCCTTTGATTCAAAATTACCCCTTCTGATGATCTTAATACCTCAATACCAAGGAAGAACCTGAGTTCACCAAGATCCTTCAACTTGAATTGTCTATGTAAATTCTCCTTTGCTTCAGTGATCATTTGTGTGTCACTCCCGGTGATGAGCAAATCATCAACATAAACTAGAATGATCACAATCTCTGCACCTTTCTTTAGATTAAATAATGAATAATCATGAACACTTTGAGTGAATCCAGCAGTCACCAAAGCATTAGTTAACTTCAAATTCCATTGTCTGGATGCTTGTTTAAGCCCATATAATGACTTAAGCAACCTGCATACTTTGTTCTCCCCTGACTTTTTGAAACCCTCAGGCATTTCCATGTATACTTCCTCATCTAGATCTCCTTGAAGAAAAGCATTATAGACATCCATTTGTGACATATTCCAACCCTTTGAAACAGCTAATGCAATTACACATCTGACTGTCACCATTTTTGCAACTGGTGAAAATGTATCATGATAGTCTAGTCCTTCCTGCTGACTGTATCCCTTAGCTACTAACCTGGCCTTGAATCTTTCCACCTCACCACTTGCCTTATATTTTATTTTGTAAATCCATTTAGAACCTACAGTATGCAGCCCTTTAGGTAATTCAACTACTGTCCAGGTGTTGTTATCTTCTAGAGCTTTGATCTCTTGTTGCATAGCCTGAATCCATCTATCATCTTTAACAGCTTGATGGAAGTGTTTTGGTTCAATGCACTCTGATAACTTGCTCAAGAAAACCTTGCAACCAGGTGTAACTCTGTTATAACTAAGAGAGTTGGCAATTGGATGTCTAGTACTACTTTGTTTATTCCCTGCATAATCTTTCATCCAAACAGGTTCTTTAATGTTCCTTGAGGTCCTTCTGACTGATTGATTGTGAGTAGGAATATTCGTAGTGGTGGGAACTGCATCAACTTCAGTGTCAATAAGATTATTAGTACTGTCTTCATACTGCATAGTAGGATGAGCAACATTTTCATCAGGATGTACTTCTGTGTTAGTAGCATTATTAGTCTCATAATCTGGAATAGGAGTATTAATAACATCTAATGGAGAACCATAGACATCTTGTACAGAATCTGTGTACTTTGCAGAAAATGGGAATATAGTCTCATGAAACACTACATCTCTGCTCACAATAAATTTTCTAGACTTGATGTCAAGCAATATATAGCCCTTCTGCAATTCTGAATAGCCTAGAAATATAGTGGGAATAGCTCTTTCTGCAAATTTATCACCCTTAGGCAACACTGAAGCATAACACAAGCAGCCTATAACCTTTAAATGAGAAAGTGTTGGAATTTTTGAATGAATAAGCTCATAAGGACTTTTATTTGCCAAGGTTGATGAAGGAAGTCTATTCATTAAGTAGACAGCAGCCTTGATGCAATATCCCCAATATCTAATAGGCAACTGTGACTGAAATCTGATGGCCCTGGCTATGTTAAGAATGTGCCTATGTTTTCTCTCCACCACACCATTTTGTTGTGGTGTGTGTGAACAACTACTTTGATGAAGTATTCCCAGATCATTAAACAGTTGAGTACATTGAGAACTAAAGAATTCAGTACCATTGTCAGATCTAACAACTTTAACATGTGCACCAAACTGAGTTTTTATCATAGAGAAGAAAATTTTTATAGCTACAATGGTTTCAGACTTCAACTGTAACAAGTGAATCCAAACAAACCTACTGTAGTCATCTACTATTGTCAGAAAATAATGTTTCTTGTCTAGAGTAGGAGTCTTATATGGTCCCCATAAATCCATGTGAACCATATCAAAACAAGCAGAAACTCTAGAACTACTACTAGAAAAAACCATTCTTGTTTGCTTAGCTAAAGGACATACATGACAACTAGTAAGTACTTCATTGTTATATCTGTGAACTAGATTCAAATGCTTCATGACATGTTGTGAGGGATGCCCAAGTCTTTGATGCCAAAGTTGAACATCTTGATCTGTCATACCTGCAGCCATTACTTGTTGTTTACATTGTCCAACTTTGTTTTGTTTTATTATTGAATCTCCTTTGAACACATATAATCCTCCTTCTTCCTTACCAATCCCCTTCACCTTGCCACTGAAGAGGTCCTGAAAAACACAGAAATCAGGATAAAATGACACAAAACAGGACAATTCCCTTGTGATCTTGGACACTGATATCAGATTGAACTTGAAGTCTGGCACATGTAAAACATTTCTCACAATTTCATTATCAAAAATAACTGATTCACCAGTATGATTAATGTTCACCCTGTCTCCTGTAGGTAAATGTACCTGATTCTTTTGTGACTTATTCAGTTCATGACTCTTTATCAGTGACTGTTTGTGTGTTGTTATGTGATGAGTTGCTCCTGAATCTATAATCCAGTCTTGTGAAACAAATTTTGACATTAAGCAAGTTGTAATACCTGCCATGTTGACTCTTTTTGGCTCTTCTTTGTTCAACATGTCCAGTATTTGTTTGTACTCCTTCTCAGTAAATACTTGTGCCTTTGTCATGTGTACACAATCTCCTTCTCCTTGACTAGTTGAAGCTACTTGAGATGAATCGTAAGAATTGGAATCACTAGACACATTATTGGCAACATGTTGTCCTCCAAACCTCTGGTTATTAGATGTTGATGGCACTCCTCCATAGCCACCGGAATTACCAGTAGTGCTTCTATTACCATAACCTGCTTTCTTCCTCAGTTTCCAATCACTTGGATAACCAATCAGTTTATAGCAATTGTCTTTGGTGTGGCCAGTGAAGTGACAATACTCACATTTTCTTCCTTTAAAAAACTCCTTCCCTTGAGTCTTATTTACATTCATTACCATCGACTCTGACTTATCAACTACATTGGTCAAGCATGCTGAATGTTGTATTTCATCTTCTATGATCATAGCATATGCTTGGTTCAAAGAAGGTGACACACTTTTAAGTAGTATTTGTCTACGAGGTTGATCATATGATTCATTTAGACCACTCAAAAACTGGATTAGTCTTAATTGTTCAAGATGATCTGTATATTCTTTAGACTGTGGGCAATTGCAACTAGGATGTGGTGTTACAGCATCATACTCACTCCATAGAGTTCTAAGCTTAGTAAAGTATTGTGACACAGAATCTGTACCTTGTGTAAGTGTTGTGATCTCTTTGTGCAATTGATAAACTCTCATGCGATTGACCTTATCGAACCTCTCTTTGAGATCTGCCCGAACTGAAAATGCAGTTGTAGCATAGACTATACCACTAAGAAGTTCCTCACTGACAGTGTTCATCAGCCATGATAAAACAATGGCATTGCAGGTCTCCCACTGCTCATGCAACTCATCTTTGTATAGATCCTTGGTACAAGCACCAGTTACAAAACCATATTTCCTCTTACCTAGAAGTGCAATCCTCATAGATCTGCTCCACACACCATAGTTTTCAGATCCGGTCAATTTGATAGGAATCAACATAGCTCCTGATGAATCAGATTGACCAATGTACAGAGGATCACTTTGATCGATTCTTAAGACAGTCATTATCAAGCTTTGAATCAAAGAGAAGAAAAAAAATAGCACAGAACAACAAACTACAAGAGATCTAAACTCGAACAACAAACTAGAAGAGATCTAAACTCGTCTAGAAGAAGAACACAGGATCAATTGTCTTGAAGAGATCTAAACTCCATTGAAAACCTGCTCTGATACCATGAAGAAAATGAGTTTATTAACTCACCATTGAAGAAATGAATCTGGACAAAATGTGGAGAGAAAGGGAGAAAAAGATATTATTGATTTCTGAAATTCTAAACTTCTTCAATTACTTCAATCTAATCATTTATATAGATTGAGTAACTAATTATTTACATGACACAGTAATTGAGATAACTAACTAGTAAGTATTAACTAACTACACTAACAAATTAACTAACTACATGAAAGTCACTGTAGCTGCATAACTAATTGCTACAGTGTAAACAAGAACAATGTAAACAGAATTTTAACAAAGATGATATATATGAAATGTCCCTTTAAGAGCTCAAGGGCCGTGTAATTTTGTAGAGTATTTATGAAAAAATAGTCATCCATCCCGGCCGATTGATTGATGTGACAGAGTTACAATTTAAATACACAAATTTTAAATATATTGTTATTTAAAAACTATATAAAAAATATAATCTATCATAATAATTACAATTTAAAAATACTTAAAAAGAATACAATAAAATTTTGATCAAATAAAAATTAAATTAACTCTCAAGATTTTAGCCGTGATACGTAAATATAAATGGAGGGAGTAATATACAATTATACATGAATTATTCTATAAAGATTAATTCATCCATACTAGATCCATTATATAAAATAATTCGTAGATTAATGTGTAAGTTACTAAAAATTAATGGATTATTTGGTTTGTGAGATAAAAAAGAATTAGAAATAAAATTTAAGATTATTTTATTTCATATTTGGTTAAACTTATGGTTTCTAAAGTAACAATCTCGGGATTGTTAGACCACAATTGTGGTATTATTATATTATCGTGTTTGAAGTCCTACTAAGCTAAAGAAACAGATGAAGCATCGGGTCTTGGGACCAATAACAGGGGGTTTACTGCACAAGGCCCCTATAAAGGAAAAGTTTTATCAGCGAATGGAAGATATCTCCGCACACCATAGGAAATAGCTATACAAGAATCAATGTAATATAATAAACTTGGATTAAAACATCAATCAAAATGATAAATATGACTTTCTCCGATTCTCTTCTCCCAAAATAAGAAAAATTGAAATTGAAAATATTCTTTTATAGCTCACCTTATTCCGTGTATAAAATCAAACACATATTTTATATTATACCATCTTATATCTTACGTAAATCCACTGAACCAAACATTTATGAAAAATAAAATTATATTTAAATTATTACTAAATAATCTCGTCATAATGTAATTTCCATTTATAAACACGACATTGTAATATTTGTGTAATCTATTCACCAAACAAATTATTTTAAGTTATATTGAAGACGAAAGTGCAACCAAATGAAGGATAAAAACTATCGAATTATATATATGATTATTTTTTAATATCTCCGACCAAGCGATTCTTAATTAACTATTAAAAAGTGGAAAATTTATTAGGTTTCTAATTATATGTGCCTTCAATCTTCATTAATTAAGAACATGGAGAAGTTTTATTGATAGGTGATGGTGGGACTCTAACTAGTGAACTCCAAAAGCTATAGCTTTAATACCATATTAAGTAATTATGCAAATCATAATTATCCAAAAGCTACATAACATCTTATTGAGGAAATATTTCTTTAAGTAATAGTATTTGGATTATTCCTCCAACAAGTTATTTAGAAATTAAAGTTGTCTCATAAACTATTTCTAATTAACTATGAAAATTATTGGATAAGCGATAATAGTTTGTTTGGTAACCAATCAACTATAAAGATAAATTGATAATGAGTTAATTTTTTGAAACACATGACTTTTTGGAAAGTAACTTAACAACTAACTAATCATAAAACCAAGTAAACAGTTATGACAATATCAAAAATTATATATACAAAAAGGAATTTTTTTTGTGTGGAAAGAGAGTACAAAATAATGTTTTTTGATTTCCGAAAAAGATTAAAAGAGAATAATTAATACTTTTTCCCCTCAGGATAAAAAAGAATGATTTACTCTCCTTTTAAACTTATTTATAAAAAGAATTTTAATTTTTCACATGATATAATTTTAATTTAGAATCAAAACCTTTATTTTTTTTTCTAAACTCCAGCTAAATCAAACTAGATTTTTTTTATTTGAGACAGAGAGAACATGTAACAAAATGTCATACTTCTCATAACACTTCATTTATTCTTGATAAATTTTGGGAGACATACTGACCTACCATAGAGTTTGCCCTGATATTTTTCACACTCGTATTTGAAAAAAGAAGAAGAGGATAAGGTGTAATAAAAAAGAATGACATAATACATAAATATATGATTCTTAACTTGACGTCAGTTGATAATCATAACCTTTAATTTTGAGTGTGCACAAATAGACACTTAAACTTGTATAAAATTGAACAAGTAGATACACATCTCCTATATGTCATAATACATGTAGGACACAAAATTGTCATGTAGGGTGCTATGTTGGACAAATGTGTTTATTTGTCTAATTTTAGACAAGTTTAGGTGTCTACTTTTGCACACCCAAAGTCAAAGATCATAGTTATCAACTGACGCCAAGTTAATGTCATATTTATGTATTATGCCAAAAAGAAGCGTGAAATAGTTTTGTTGTGTATATCATATGCTTTTTAGTCAGAACTCAGAAGTCTCCCGTTCAAATATTTTGAATATAGAATTCTCTCATCAAAAGATATTTTATCTTTCAATGTGAGAAAAGAAATTTCTCACACAAATTTAAATTTAATCAAACGATAAAAAAAGAAAGTGCAAATGAGAAATGTGACTTAATTTATTGCTTAAATAAGGGGTTACCAAGTTAAGGAGAGAGATTTGTTTGCTTCATGGCAAATGTTTAATGATGGATGGGGCCTAAGTTGATTACTCCTTGTCATCTCTCTATGAGAGTTGGCATTGCAACAAGCAACATGGGGGATTGTTCTGACAAAAGTCCTTTTCATTTTCCAGTTGTTAAGAGTGAAAACCAAGTTTGGGATCTCTCTCTCTCTCTCTCTCCACACTCCACATGCTTATGTCAAACTCCCTCACTCACAATTCCCCTAAATATAAAATGACAATTCTCAAACCCATTATGCACAACAATAATGTCTACCTAAATCTTATTTTATATCAAAATAGTGATTTCGATAGATATTTAATTCAAACTATTATAAACGAAAAAAACAACCCTTAAACTAAAAACAACAATTTCAAAATTATTGTTTTTATCTATCTATGATACAACTCTACAAGGTAGTAATATTTGTTTCGATTCCTAAATATCTACGTACTATAGAAAAATAGATTTTTATTTAAAACTATTAGACGTGTCTTTTAATTACGTGTCATTTTTCACATTATAAATTACTGTGTACATATAAGTTACAAACACCTATACGAGCCCATGATTATGATATCCCAACTTTTTTATTTTTAAACAAATACTCTTGATACGAAAATAAGATTAATTATGTTAAATATGGCAAAATATACTGTAATTTTATGGGCTTAAAAATATTGCGATAAAAGATGAAATTGAAATATTGTGAAAAAAAGATTATTCTTTTCTAATACAAACTAAAAAGGAAAACTAATAATTTGAAAAAAGATATACTCTGGAAAAAAATTGACCAGATTTCCTTTTTAGTCTGTTTTTTTAAAAAATAATCCATTTTTTACAATACTTTTACATTAACTTTCACCACTTGACATGTTTATGACCGCAAAATTAAAAAACATTTTAATATATTTGACATAATTTACTTTAAAGCTATAAAAATTAAAAAATCTTATTTCTTTTTTTAAATTCATTTACAAGTTAAATTAGATATATATTTTTTTTTTAAACGGAGGAAGGGAGTAATATAATATCCTCTCAAACAAAAGAATTTCTGAGATCGTTACAGTTAACGGCGAAAAAGCTCCGTTTACTCGCGACTCTCCAATATATATACTCTCCCTCTAGTGTGTGGCATTTTCCCCAAAAATCAATTTCTCTCTTCACCAGTAAACCCTATACTCTCTCTCCTACAAAAAGTCACTCCAAAGTTTATCAGCGAAAATGCGTGAGATTTTGCACATTCAAGGAGGTCAATGTGGAAACCAAATCGGAGCTAAGTTCTGGGAAGTTATCTGTGCCGAGCACGGCATTGATTCCACCGGAAGGTATCAAGGAGACAGTGATCTTCAATTGGAGCGACTGAACGTGTACTACAATGAAGCAAGCTGTGGAAGATTTGTTCCACGCGCTGTCCTCATGGATTTGGAGCCGGGAACTATGGATAGTGTCAGATCTGGACCTTTTGGTCAGATTTTCAGGCCTGATAACTTCGTGTTTGGCCAGTCAGGTGCTGGTAACAACTGGGCCAAGGGACATTATACTGAGGGAGCGGAGCTTATCGACTCGGTGCTTGATGTTGTGAGGAAGGAGGCTGAGAATTGTGACTGTTTACAAGGTACTTGACAAGTCTACTCAAGTCTAGTAGAGTCAATTCCCTTGATCTAACAATTTCACTGTTTAGTTTTTTTTCTTCTTTCTGGTTATTGAAGTTATACATGTTTCAGTCGTTATGTTTTGTGTGTCCTCTTTGATTTCTTGAATTTCTGGTAGGATGAGTTTTTGTTAAAAGTCATCGCGTTTGAATTCGATTTTACTAAATCAATCCGCTGATTATAGTGAACAATTGAGTGAAATGTCACAGAGCACTTTCATACTGTGGTGGTGTTTAGATATTATGTATCTTTATCTCTGGTTGTGCTTCAGGAGTGCATTTTCTTGGAGTTTACAGATACAGTATCTCTTTGAATGAGCGCTTTGATGTGAACTTAGGTTTCTTTGTTTGTGCGTATGAAGAGCAATGAGTTTTAGTTCAATTTTTTTACAAAACAACTTTCATTCAGCAAAGAAAATTTGTGTCTATTTGGCAAATATGCTAGAAAACAATTGAGTTATTTGGTACTTGACAATGTATCAGGTTGAATATTGTTTCTCCTAATGGCTGATCATGGTTGCTGCAATTGCTTGAAACCTCTTTGCTTGGTTGGTCTCTTATTTTTGGTCCATAACAAAGTACATGAATGCAATTTGAAGTTTAACAACTCAAACCCTGCTTGAATGAGAGTCAATGATCTAAATTTGATTTGTTCTGTTACCCTCTAAATGAGTAAAACATTGGGCTGGCTACCTTTTTCTTACATCTTGTGGAAGCATTTTGAGATCAATGTAAAATACCTTTTCGACTTGTTAGTAATCTGATATGTTAAGCAAATGAATATGGATTTTGTTTTGGTTTCAGGTTTCCAGGTTGCTCACTCTCTAGGAGGTGGAACTGGATCAGGAATGGGAACACTCCTTATATCTAAGATCAGGGAGGAGTACCCAGATAGAATGATGCTTACTTTCTCTGTATTCCCTTCCCCCAAAGTTTCAGACACAGTTGTTGAGCCCTATAATGCTACTCTTTCTGTTCACCAGCTTGTTGAGAATGCAGATGAGTGTATGGTTTTGGATAATGAAGCTCTTTATGACATTTGCTTCCGAACTCTCAAACTTACTACTCCGAGCTGTAAGTTGCACCTCTTCTCAGTTAGCTGTTTTGTTCTTACTAAATGCAACCTGATAGTTGTGTGTTATATATTCA
Organism: Solanum sitiens; assembly: GCA_016801875.1. Taxonomy (NCBI): domain Eukaryota; kingdom Viridiplantae; phylum Streptophyta; class Magnoliopsida; order Solanales; family Solanaceae; genus Solanum; species Solanum sitiens. The sequence continues at coordinate 381,395 of JABWTJ010000302.1, forward strand.
TGTTATGTTTTAACATCTATTTTTTGACTTAGAATAATTAAATTGCAATAAGCTGAGGGAGGATGAGGTGACATTCTTTTATTTATGTGTTGGAATTGTTATATGTATCATTGTTCAGTTGATTCAACTACTTATTTTAGAATATTTGCAATTCTTTACAGTCAATACTATGTCCAAAAACCTTTTGATTGTGTATGATTCTGTTTTATGATCACCATGTATTTGTGCTTGTCCTTTTTTTACCCTTTAGTTAGTTTGGAAATCACACTCAGTCCTTCTAAATCGGGGCATGAAAATGAGTTCTACTACATGTATCATTATCATTAATGTACTTGCTATGATGAATTTTGTTGATTTATTTACTGATGATTGATGTTTGCCTCAGTTGGGGACCTAAACCATTTGATTTCTGCCACCATGAGTGGTGTAACTTGCTGTCTCCGTTTCCCTGGTCAACTCAACTCTGATCTCCGCAAGCTTGCTGTTAACCTCATCCCATTCCCTCGGTTGCATTTCTTCATGGTTGGATTTGCTCCGCTCACTTCTCGTGGGTCGCAGCAATATCGAGCATTGACTGTTCCTGAGCTAACACAGCAGATGTGGGATGCAAAGAATATGATGTGTGCTGCTGATCCTCGTCATGGTCGATATTTGACTGCTTCAGCTATGTTCCGTGGAAAGATGAGCACCAAGGAAGTCGATGAACAGATGATTAATGTGCAGAACAAGAACTCTTCCTATTTTGTTGAGTGGATCCCTAACAATGTTAAGTCAACAGTCTGTGACATCCCTCCTACTGGTCTGAAGATGGCCTCAACTTTCATTGGTAACTCCACCTCGATTCAGGAGATGTTCCGTAGGGTCAGTGAGCAGTTTACAGCTATGTTCCGAAGAAAGGCTTTCTTGCATTGGTACACTGGAGAAGGTATGGATGAGATGGAGTTTACTGAGGCTGAAAGCAACATGAACGATTTAGTTTCCGAGTACCAGCAGTATCAAGATGCAACAGCTGAAGAGGAAGGTTATGACTATGAAGATGAGGAGGATGAACCAGTAGAATCTTAATGAATTCAGGTGCTGGAGAGTTTTGAGTGCAGTTATATAGTAGTGATGTTAAGCTTTCTATTTTTGTTTTGTGGTTTGGAACTTTGTGCTGTTTGGCCACCTTGGTGGCACAATTATTGATTCCTTTGCATTATTATAGTCGGTAATGCTTTATATACCCTGCGATATTGAAATCTAATGGATGCTTTCTTTTGGTCCCTATTCTAGTTCTAGATGAAATACTTCAGAATGGGTAAATGGCTTATTTCTTGATTAACATACCATTTTTTACTTTGATTATAGTGTTTATCATCTCTGTGGTCAAACTGAAAATTGCAGCAAGCTCAGGTACAAGCTATAGAGAGCTCAACTTGCAAGATATGTTGTAAAGTTTATTACTACTGCCTGCTATAGGCAGTTTTCTTACGTATTAAATTGTACTAGTCTAACAAAAACAAAAATTCATTGTAAGAATATCACTGTGTTTAATGTTCACTTTTACAAGGAAAAGGAACTTTTAATGTGCCTACAAAAAATAATATTGCCAGTAAAAATCAAATCATATGTTAATAATTATTATTTGAGAGATGATAGTATGTATCATTTTCAAGCTCCGAACTTAGGCACTTTAGCAGTTGAGATCTGTGCAAGGAAGTGCTCTGCAACAAGTCGTCGTTGAATTTTTCCAGTTGCAGTTTTTGGTAGAGAATCAGTCATGAACACCCTTTTGGGGACCTTAAAGGCTGCTAGATTTTTCTTGCAGAATCCCAACACATCTCCTTCGTCTATCTTTGACCCTTCACGTGCAATGACAGCACAGTTTATCTGTGGAGCATGAAGTGTATCTGAATTAGACCTTATTATATACATGACAGAATGAAATTTACTTCAATGGGTGATATATTAATTGTGGTCATTTTGTTACCTCTTCACCATACTTGTCATCAGGAACTCCGAAAGCAACAGCTTGAGCAATCTCTGGATGAGAAACAAGGACTGCATCCACTTCAATTGGAGATATCTTTTCCCCTGAAAATTGTAAGATGGAAAATTGCAGATCAGAAACGGTTCATGAGATGGTCGAAAGCGTTTAGAAATCTAATATGAAATCATGATTTAGTTAATTATGACAATAGAGTTTATTGTTTTCAACATTTTCCTAATTTCATTTTTGTATTATTCTGCTGAGACCTTAAGGTCTACTTAATTTTCAAGGCAGGGGGCGGAAGCTATGTTTAGATTTTGGAAAAATACATTATTGGAAAAGAGCAGATGTCAATATCACAAACCAAAAATTAGGCAAATAAAGAAAATTACGATGAAGAAAGTCTCTAAGTAAGCTGTCACATCCTACCTAATAATTAAAGGGCGATGCAAGCCAAGTTTGATGGCAACTAGAACCACACATTTGCCTAATAACAGTCGATACAAAAATAATACTAGTAATAGATAGATGGTCCATTCTAGTGTCCTACTAGAATATTCTCCAGAATTTTATTTAAAAAAAAACTTCAAAAAGAGAGGTCAATAATGCATTCAATTTCTTATGTAAAATTGGGACATTGACCTTTAAATATTTTCGAATAAAATTTACTATGGAAACAACATTTTTACGATCAAATCGAACAATCAATTAAACTATGTTTTAATGCCTATATTAGTCCACTTTACATCTTTGAGTCTTTAATATTTATTCCTTTCTATTTAGTTTATTTCATTCCAATACATTAAGAACTTTCAAAATATATTTGGAAAGCCCTGAGACATAAAATCACTATTTAACTCCCTTCGTTTAGATTTGTTTGTTTTATTTTGACTTGACATAAAGTTTAAGAAAATAATTGTGTTTAGTCTTGTGATCCTAAATTAAAGATACATCAAATGTATCAAAATATCATTTAATTTTGTGATATTGAACATGTCATGTAAAAAATTAGAACTAAAAAGTTGTTAAAAAAAGAAAGAGACGTTCTTTTTTAAACGGATTAAAAAAGAAAAATAGAAAAAACAAATTAAAATGGAGAAACTAGTTGTTCTTAAAGTACAAAGAGTCCGAACTTAATATCCAAGGAAGTAATACATAAATGTGTCATCTAACTTGAGTGAGCATATAGGATGCTCAAAGTTGGCCTTAGACACTTACCATATAACTTGTCCTTATACAAAGTTGAACAAGTAGACATGTGTGTCCTATGTGACATAATACATGTAGGACCTAAGTTGATCGGACTTTCCATTTTCGATGTGCACCCGTGTCAAAAGTGTGTGTGGGAATTGTACATAATTTGGTTTGAACAAAATCGAGGGAAAAATTTTGGACAAATTTAATGAGTTTTGTAATCAAAACTCTTTTCTTATATATATAAATTTAAATTGATGAAAATGGAAAACCTTGTATACATAAAATTTTATTGTCACTCCCTTTTCTTTTATCTCCTTCCAATATTCTCCTATTGATCACTATTTTCTTCTCAAGTTTTCTACATAATATCTCATAATTTATGTTTTATAACTCTATTTTAGCTAAATATCCGCACCCGTATCCAGATAGTGGCGGAGGTAGAAATTTCACTAAGGGTGTTCAACCTTTAAAGAGTCGATAATTTTTTTTAGCGGAGTGGGTACACATAACATCTTTTTTTTTTATAGATCAGTAGGTGCACAAAAATTTCTGTGTTTTTTCGTTTAAAAAGAGATCTTTTAGTAGGTTCAGAAAAATTTCTGTGTTTTTTGTTTAAAAAGAGATTTGTATTTAAAAAAAAAGCTAGTGGGGATCGAACCCCAAAACCTCCATGAGATAAATGACCACACCAACCACTAGACTATCCACCTTTGCTATGTCGTGTTCAATTAATTATATATACATATATTAGACTATATTTTGCCTATATACCTGATATAATTTTTCGACGAAGGGCTTTCACCTGACCACCCTTAATAGGCTTTAGCTCCGCCCCTGTTAATCCAGACATAGATCGGTACCCCAAATTTTAAACTTTAGGTCATAGAGGATCCAACTTCTAGATCCGCATCCATATCGCACATCCGCACCCGAGTCCGAGCAACTTAAGGTAGGACGGCAGACGCAGTATAGGATGCGAATTGCCACGTTGGATGCAACATTCAACATGTATGTCTATTTGTTCAATTTTGTATAAGTTTAGGCATACACTCAAAGTTGAAGGATATAAATATCAGTTAAAACTAAGTTACACCACACTTTTGTGGCTTGTGTATCTAGGCAAGCAAGCATGTTCACATTTCACACCAACACTAACATCATGCATTCAAAAGAAGCACTTTGATTGAATATTAACAAGAACTTTATAAAGTTGAAATGAACATACCTCCACGATTGATCAACTCCTTGATCCTTCCAACCAAATGCAAATATCCATCAGAGTCCAAATATCCCACATCTCCAGTATGAAACCAACCAAACTGAAAAGCAGATTTATTAGCCTCAGGATTATTCTTATACCCTTTTGTAACATTTGGACCCCTAATGCAAATTTCCCCTTTTTCATTAGCCCCTTGTACCACACCATTCTCATTCAATATCCCCAATTCTTGGCCCACTGGCTTCCCTACTGACCCTGGCAAATGTTGACCATTTTCTGGTAATGGATTTGAACACATCAAATGTGTTGCCTCTGTCATTGCATATGCCTCCAAAACAGACGCACCAAATGCTTCCTCTAACCGTGCCAATACGGATGGTGCAAGAGCAGCACTACAACTCCTAATGAACCGGAGTCTCGGGTAAGAAGACTCTGGATTGCTGAAATGACGGTCTAATAGGATCTGGTGAATGGTAGGCACCGCGGTGTACCAAGTGGCGTTGGACTTGATCATATCAGACCAGAAAGATGAAGCAGAGAATCTACCAGAAGCAGGGAGCGTTACAGATCCTCCAGCACCAAGCGAGCTCAGTAATCCTGCAATGTTTCAAAAAATTTGCTTAGGTCAAAATGAATTACGAGTACTAATTGATTGAATTTGGTCATATTTACCTGCAATCAATCCATGAACATGAAACAGTGGCAAGACGATCACTGTAGAGTCCGATTCAGTGAGTTTGTAAACCGATTTAATATTGTTCACAGATGATACTAAATTGTGCTGTGTTAGGGGAACGCCTTTTGGTCTGCTGGTAGTGCCTGATGTATGTAGAAAAAGTGCAACATCGGATGGATCATTCACAATTTCAGAAACCAAATCACAATCTGATAACGGAATATTCAGGCTGAGAATCACATCGGAATCGGAACTGGGCAGAGACACCTTAATCCGAGTAATATTGAGCTTTGTAGCCGCTGCTTCAGCTGCCTTATTTCCTTCTTTTTCAATTAACAACAGTTTAGACTCAGAATCTGATAAATAAAACTCGAATTCTTCAGGCATATACGCTGAATTCAGTGGCGCTGCTGTGGCTCGAACTCGAATCACAGCTAGAAACATAATCACAAACTGAAATAAATAAAACAACACATATTTGTTACTATTAGTAATAATACAATTAGGGCTATCATTTAATTTATACATACTGACAGTGCAAATATACCTCGATAGTATTGGGAAATGTGAGAGCGACTACATCACCGGGCTGAATACCAGCAGCAACGAGCAGAGACGCGGCTTGTTCAATAAGTTGTTGTAGCCTTTTATGCGTGACGATGAATTTTCCCGAAACAGATATTGCGTTGCGGGTAGGGAATTTTTCAGCCACATGTTTCAATAACATTGTGAGCGTCAAATTACTTGCCATTTTTTCCAACAAAAGAAAACAATACAAGAAAGATTAATTAGTTGTAAGAAATAAAAAATTGAGATGAAAATAGAGTTGTGATTAGCAAGGCATATATAAAAGAGTAAAAAGTGGCGGCCAATATAAATGCAATGAAGTAGGAACGAAGGGAGGATCTATTTTATCAAGATCGTTAGAAGGAGTCTAGAGGGATATTACGAGTTCGGATAAATTTAATAACTTTAATTTAAAATTTGTATTTTAATTAAGATATATGTATAAAAATTGAAATCAGAATTCAACTCCTAATATCAAATATTCCTTTGTCCCTAATTATCCGTCATCTTTTGAAATGACATCTATTAAGAAAACAATGATTGAAATAGTAAATTTATTATTTTAATTCTATTAATTATGAGGTGGATGAAATAATAATTTAAGATTTTCAAAAAGTTTTTATCTTTTTTTGAAGTAATTAATTGAAGAATAATATATATTTGTTTTTTGTCTATTCTTGATTTCTCAAAAGGGACAAGTAAAAGAGAAAAATTAGACAAGTAATTAGAAATAGAAAAAGTAAAAGAGAAATATTCAAAACACTCATGAACATGATGCATATTATTAGTTTCGTCCCCAAACTATTAATAACCTTAAAAACATCTCTTTACTTAATTAACTAAATTTAGGGTGTGTTTGGTATGAAGGAAAATGTTTTTCATGGAAAATATTTTCCTAGAAAATGTTTTCCTGAAAAACAAGTAGATTTTGGACTTATTTTCTCATGTTTGGTTGGTGAGTAGAAAATATTTTCCAGAAATAATTTTTAGTGTTTGATTTATAAATGAAAAATATTTTTTGAGAAACATCTTTTATCTTTACTAGAGTAGAAAATAATTTATGAAATTGAAAATATTTTTAGATTTTTTTTTGGGGGGGGGGGTTGGGGGTGGCAGGGGTGCGCAGGGGGTTAGATGGAAAAATAAAATTTTAAAGTTGAAAATATTTTTTAAAAATAAAATTATTTTTTTTAGGGGGGGGGGAGGGCTTGTCGGGGGTGAGTAGGGGGGCTGCCGGGGGGGATGGAGGGAGGGAGGAGTTTTAAAATAAAAATATCTTAAAAAAGGAACTTAAATTTTTTTGGGAGGTGGTGGGGTGGGGGTGGGGGGCTGGCTGGTGGTGGGTGGGTGGGGTGGGGGGTTAGGGATCGGGCGAAAAATAAAATTTTCAAATTGAAAATATTTTAAAAATTGATGGTTCTGTAAAAAAAAAAATGTAATTTGAAGTTGGAGGAGAGTTTTGAAAAATATTTTCTTTAATTTTTGAAGGGAAGTCATTTTCCTTAATTTTGAGGAAAATGAGTTGATTTGGAAATATTTTCCAAGACTTTTGTTCCAACCAAATATGAGAAAATTAAAAAATATTTTTCAGAAAATGTTTTTCTTCATACCAAACACACCCTTAGATAAACAACTGACCAGAGGTGAAAAATTTAGAATATATTTCACTCATGTTATAAAATTAAAATGGTACATATTTTCATTATTTCTCTCATCAAATAAATATCTCTTTTCAAACATTTTAAAATAAGACCAAAGTGATTGGGTGAATATGAAAGGGAAAGTGGCTTAGAAAAGTTTGATCCGCCAAAAGGCTCCTTGAAAAGACCAACTTTGAATTGGCTTCATTAGTAGTGTTGCAAGTTGAAACTTGTTTTGTCTCGTCTTTGAGTAAAAAATTAAAGAGGAAGGACAAGGACTCCACCAAACAGCTTTCTACCCACGGAGCTAGCTATCCCAATTTTATTTTTCCATCTATAGCTTGAGTATTACATTAAAAAAAAAAATTACTATTCCCTCTGTCCCAAATTATTTTTTCATTTTTCCATTCACATATTAAGAAAATAAGTATTAATATAGTAAGTTTATTATTTTATCTTTATTAATTATAAAGTGAATAAATTAAAAATTTAAGATTTTTTTTTTTTTTTATATTTTTCAAAGTAATTAATTGAGGGTATAATAGGTAAAATTTTTTTTATCCTTTCTTGATTTGTCAAATGAACAAGTAATTAAGGACAATTAAAAAATGAAAAGTAGACAAGTATTAGAGAGAGTATTTCGAATTATTTCCCTAGATAATCACACATGTTTAAGATATTACCTAATAATATTACTTTGGTTTGTTTTAGGACTACAATAGCATCCAACTTTATATATTTTATTAATAATATTACTTTGGTTTGTTTTAGGACTACAATAGCATCCAACTTTATATATTTTATTTTCTTCAAAATATACTTCACACAAAAACCATCTTTCTCTCCCATGTCACATTATTCATTTTTTACTAATAATTGAAAAAATTATCTTTTTAAATCAATCAATATTATATACTAAGCAAAGTGAACATTTTTAAACAACTCTTATTTGTTTCCTATTATTACGGTTAACACTAAATATTTATTCTAAATCATTTTTAAATCATTCATTCTTTAAGTTCTTAAAAAATGTGCAAAACATTAAAAACAAGTAAAAGTGAAAAAAAAAAGAAAGAAAAAAAGTGACGTTAGAGAACAATTTTCATAGATAGTTAGAGTTGAAAATTCTCTCAGTATTTCCTTTTTGTTTGAGATGTTTTAAAATTGTTTTGCAAAGTATTACTCCCTCCGTCTCATTTTATATGTCATCCATTTCTATAAAGAATTGATCCATAATATTTGTCATTTCATATAATTAATGCATAAATTATCATATTGTTCTTTTTTTTATCCTTGTGAGTTATTAGCCTAGAACATATACGTTTAACCAACTTAGAAAAACTAAGTAATTATTCATGTTCATTGGTTAAACGAATTAATTAAAATAAATTAATTTATATTCATTAATTGAAAACTTGAGTTCCAAAAAATTTAAATAAGGGTAGAAGAGTAAAGTCATATAATTTCTAAATGCAAGTGTAAAGTAAAAAAGATGACATATAAAATGAAATTGAGGAAATATTATTATTGCAATTAAGTATTTTCAAATAGTTTGGTTAAATATTTTCTTTAGTTCGAATGTTCTAAATTCTATTTCTAAGCTTGTTATCGCTTAAGTAAAGTAGCCAGCTAGGCTTAAGGATTCTCTTGGGGATCAAAAAGGGTTTTCGAGCGCCGGCCACACCCAGGTGTAGGCTCAGGACGTGACAATATATGCCACCACTTTTCCTTTCTGCATTAATACACAACCCAAATCGATTCTAGATGCATCACAATAAATGGTGAAACCACCGTCCTCGGTAAGTAAGGTCAAGACCGGAGCCGCAGTCAATGCAATCTTTAATTTTTGAAAACTAAATTAGTAGTTAGCGACCTTAACATCTAAGAAGATTTTAAATCACTCGAACAAAACTTATTCACTATAAGAATAAACTCGAGCCTTAACTTAGAAATTTTTGAAATGTTACAGTGATGTTGAACCAAGTTACTGAACATGACATACATGAAATCTGATATGTTTGTTTCAATTTATTCTAAGGGCTGAGCAGCGCCATAGATCTAACCATCATTTTTTTCAAAAATTCCTTCTTCCCCTATATTTTCTTTTCATACGGCATTGGACTAACTCAAATTATACAACAGACCAGCATATTGAGATAATGTTGCTCCATGTCTATGAAAATTACATGAATAAAACAGAAGTTCATGTTACATGAATCACAATAAATTAAGGAATAAATTATTTGGTAACCAATTTTAATGCATATATGGATCTTATTCTTTGGGTATTTTCATAAGATGAAGGATCGCGTAGACGTGTGAGATCAGAATTCTACACTGTTTTCATGATTTGGCAACTAAATACAAATCTTTATGTTTCGCTCCACTTAATCCATGCGTTTCCGTCATATCTAAATCTTTTGGATTCATTCCATATGGTAGTTCCCATTCAAAATGGTAGAGTAAATGAGCCAAAGGAAGTTTCACATTAAATAAACCAAATAGAATTCCCGGACAAATTCTTCTTCCAGCACCAAATGGAATAAACTCAAAATGATTTCCCGTAAAATCAATAGAAGAATTCTCAAATCTCTCTGGTATGAAATTTTCGGGATCATGCCAACTTTCTGGATCTCTCGCAAGTGCCCATGCATTGACCAATATCCTAGTTTTAAGAGGTATTGTCCATCCATCAATATGTGTTTGCTCCCTACATTCTCTAGGCGGTAGAAGAGGAACTGGTGTATGTAACCTTAATGTCTCTTTAATCACTAAGTTTAGGTATGTCAATTCTTCCAGATTTTCTTCATCATGTAATTTTTCTTTCCCCTAAAGACTTGTCTCACTTCCTTTTGAGCCTTCGCCATAATATTTGGGTTTTTCATCATTTCTGATAGTACCCAAATAGTAATTGCAGCCGAAGTTTCACTCCCAGCAACAAAAATGTCCTACATCAATATTAAGTAAATAAATAAAGTCAATAAAATTAAGTTTACACATAAGGTAAAATATAATTTGGGTTCTAAAATATTAAGGAGTGATTTTTGAAGGAGTCTCGAGCTATGAACTTCTATGAACCTGAAACCTCAGAACTTCAGAACAAGACAAGGGGTAATACAGATCGAGGATGTGTTTATCGGTGTGGATAGGCCTCCCGCCTCTCAGAACTTCGGAACCCAAGACTTCCTTTTACGAGCCAAACATTATAAGTCATTGAGTGACTTTCTATGTAAACTACTTTAAGTTGAGTGAGTACTTTCTAAATGAACAATTTTATGTCGAGTGACTTTGGGTTGTAAGCAGAAGTTGAGTGACTTTCTAAGTGACCTATTCAAAATTAAGTGATGACCATATATATGAGATATTAACTCCTGGTGATACTGATGTTAGAGTGACATTAGCTCCACAAAGAAAAGAGATAACATAGATCACCCAATTAGTTTGAGTGAAATAGACTTTTTAGAACAAGTTCAAAATACATTTGATGTGTTTTCTCAATGTTTTTGTTTAACGATTATCTTTTGAATATTTGCAAAAATAATCCAATTAGCTTGTAAAAATCAATCTACTTCTTCATGAGATGGTAGCAAACTTACAAGAATCACAGCTTTAATATGGTCATTTGTGATTGGACATTCAAGTTCAGCGTCCTCCATAAGGTTAAGTAAAACATCAACCAAATCTTCACCTCCAAATTGATCACCAATTCCCTTGTTCCTAGTTGCTTTATTTTCAAGATGCTCCTTTAAGATGTCTTCCATAATTTCATCGACTTTTTTATGGACATTCATCAATCTAGATTCCGTACCACTAAGTTTGTGAAGCAACTTCCAAGAAGGGAACAAATCAGCCACATCAAATCCTGAGACTAATATGAATATATCCTTCAACAATTTTATAAACTCATCTCGATCTTTGAACATTTTCCCAAAGGCTGCGCTACAAGTGACAGAGTTGGTAAACCAAAAGATCTTTTCTGTCATGTTAATTGGAGAACCCCTCATGGAACGAATTGATGAAACAAGACTTGAAATCTCATCTTTTCTAATCGCACCAAAGGACTTGACCATCTTTGCACTAAGAAGTTGTACATTACAAATTTTACGCATTTGTTTCCAGTAATTATCATGTGGACAAAATGCAATGTCTTTATTATTGTAAAATATGATGTTTGTAGACGTAGATTGTGGTCTATCAGAAAAGGCGAGATCGTGAGTTGTTAGAAGTTCTTTTGCAATAGTAGCTGATGATATGATCACTACAGGAATTTCCCCGAGTTGTAAGTACATAACACCCCCATACCTTTGTGCTAAATTTCTAAGAGTGCGATGCAACAGTCCTCTTCCGGTTAAATGATGCAAACTTCCAATAAAGGGAAGTCTCCACGGACCTGGAGGCAACTTTATTTGTTTTTTGCTTTTACTAACCAGAATAACAAGGAAGGAGAAGAAGAGAAGCAAAGAAACTATGGTAACAAGAGAAAAGTACATTTTTTTTATGAATGTTGCTTCAACTAATTTTAGCTGCTTTTATAATATTAATTCTTTAAAGTTGTTACAATAATATGGAAGATTTCCAGAGCCAGCAACTTTTTAAACATTAGTTTCAGCTCCAATAAATTTCACTCATGGTCCATCCAGCATTAAGTTTATCATACAGAAGTCACTTATTTTATTTCATTTATTTGGTACTGTTTGAATTTCAAGAGTTAGCTAATTAAATTTAACCATGAAGATTAATTCAGGTGTGGAATCTTAAATTTAACCATGTTAGCAGGCCCACCTATAAAATCATAGACACGTTGGTGGGTTTGTCAATTCACTTCCAATTGTTATTGTTTCTCGCTCGATGCTCGGTGTCAGATATCTACATTAGAGCCAGGTTATTTTGGATTATTCCAAATTCGCGTCGTGTAGGTCCATATTGGGAGGAATTACTCCCTACCAAGGATTTTTATACCCAAAATTTGAATTTGAGACCTTTGATTAAGATAGGAGCAACCACACCCGGTACCATATTCTTTGGTGGTCCAATTGTTATTTCGAATTACCCACATGTCTAATCAATCCTATGCATTTCTCTGTGTACAAGTAATTTCAAGGATGAATTTGTGGTTGTAAGAGCTTCCTCAAATTACGGATACTAAATGCTTGAACACATTTGTAATGATCCGGTTGATCATTTTTAGAAATTTTCATAAATTACCATTTTGCCCCTCCCGATATTGACCCCGAGTTATTACTGATTGAGTTTTGAAAGTTGGTTTCAGTTTTTGAGTAAAAAGGTTGTGAATTTTGAAAGACTAAAATTGTTAAAAATGAGTTTTTGGTGTCTGTTGGAGTTTCGAGTATCAGAGTAAAATCTATCGATTCCATCTGTTTCGCAATATGAAATTTGGTCTATGAGAGTTGTCGGTTTCAAATTCGAGTCTTTTTGAGGATTTAAGGTCTTAAGTTGGAAATATGTGGAATTTTAGCCTTTGGTCAACATTCGAAGTTCGGATGCTCAGATCAAAATTCTGAGAGCTTCATTCGGTTTGGGGGATCGTTTTAGGCCTAAGTGAGGTCTTGTGTGAATTTTCAGAGGCCTCGATCTTGATTTTGCCTTTTTAGGCATTATGTTGGTTTGTTGTGACTTTCACGAGTTTGGGTCAAGGAAATATTATATTTGTATTTTGACGGTTTCATTGAATCTAAAATGGTGAGTATAGTCAATTATCACATATGAGTTGTGGGTACGAGGTTATGAACGAATCCCGAGGACCCTTTCGATATTTTGAGTGTTTGTTAGTTTTCTGATGTTAGTGTGCTTCTCTTTCGCGAAGGGTACCTAGCGATGGTGTGGATCACGAAAGCGAGATCCTATTCATGAAATCAAAGGTCTCCTTTTGGGTTGGGGTTCGTTTAAGCGGACGATGGGTCACAATCGCGATGGTCGCAAAAGTGAGACCCCTAGTTTTTTCAGGTTTCGCTTGTGTGAACTTGTAATGGCCTAGCCTGCAAGCGATACTGTCCTCTTTGGGCCTAGGCCCACACGACTTTGAATGCATCACTAGTTTCTAAGATCTGCTTACTTATATACCCAACATCTCTCGTGTGTTTTGCCAATGTGAGATTTAATTCTAATCTTAAGCTGGGGCGTAACATACATCCCCTCATTGGACTCAACGTCCACGCTGAGGTTTGCCCCATCGAATGAGATTTGCCTAGAATCAACACTGAGGTTTGCCCCGCCTTATCAGGATTTGCCTAAACTCAGTTGAACTCTGGCCCACATCGACAAGGCTAACAGAAGAGTGACTTTGATATCATTTTTAACGGCCGATCCCGCTAGTGATATTGTCTGCTTTGGGCCTATGCCTATACATCTTTATAACAGGTCACTAGTTGGTAAGACTTCCTTACTTATATAACCAATATCTCTCCTGTGTTTTACTGATGTGAGACTTCTAATCTTAAGTTGGGGCATCACAAAATCGAGGGTCACTTTTGCGACATCTAAGACTCCTTTTGCCTACCATTTTCGGGGTTTAGCCACTTTTTCCCATTTTAAGCTTTGTAAAATTCTTGGAGGTGATTTTGAAGAGATTTCTTATGCTTAATCTTTTGGTAAGCTTTTGTAACCCTAAAACTCCTTTTCAATTTGATTATTTATAGATTTTAACATCAAAATTGGAGATTTTAATTGACAAACGACAAGAATTTACAACAACTTAGAGTTCTAGACTAAAATAAATTGATACTAAAACCACTTTTAACTAACTTAAGCCTTTCAAAACTCCAAAACTTCTGAAAACAACAAATTTTCAATCAAATTAGAAAAGACTCGGGCCATGTAAAGAGGTAAAATAGTAATTTTATGAAATTTTTCAAAAATGACCTAGCGAATCATTAGAAAAACTAGATAGCCAACTATTAACTAGAATTTATTCGTAAAATAAAATTACAATTCAAAATCATAATTCTAACAACTGCCTTAAAAAAGGGAAGATGAAAGACGTTCATGAAAATTCTATTACACATATATCATTTTAAACCATAAAACATCATGAACGTCCTTTTTAAGTTAATTCTTAATAGGAATTCTTTACACCTTCCTAGAAAATCAAAAGCCTGTAAGTTGTAACATACAACCAATTTAATTGTTTTTGAAATGGGTTCCACATTTATTTAAGTATATTTCTTATTTTAAACAATTCTTTTATATTTATTAGAATTCTCGTATTTTTATATTTCTATACAAAAAAAATCCTATTGCAATAGTGTTCGAGTGATAGTTGTAAACATTCGCCCGTGTCATAATATCTTAGCTTTTCTTGAAAAATTGGATTAGGATTCCATAAAAGAAATTTTTACAAAATCAAGGTGCTAACCCTTGTTTGATAGATTTGCTTAGGAATAAGTTGAAAACACTCATATTGAGATAAATTCTTCAACTCTTGAGAAAGATTAAGTGATACTTTAGGGATTTAATCATGTTTGTATTTACTTTATGTTACAGTTAGGTGCTCTTTGGGTTATTTATATTGTATTTCTGCACTTGTGTTACTTAAAGGCAAGTTTTAGGACTTGTCACTTTTTGTGTTCACATTATGCATGTCAATAATGGAAATAAATTAAAATAGAGATGAGGTACGTCTATCAGATAATTGGATGAGGTTCTCAAAGACGAAATCATATAAATGAAGATAATAAAATTTGAATTTAGAAGAATCAAAATTAAGAAGCAAAAATGATTCTTTGCCTACATGAATTAAATAAACTTTTCACTTTACAAGAAGAATTAAATAAACTTGTAATTACAAAGAATTTCTAGAATACATACCATAAATAATGAAAAGTAAAATTAAGAGAATATATTCATAAAATTCCTTTTATTAAAAAAGAACATTTTTTCAAAGTTTAACCCCCCGAGCCTATACCCTAGACATAACTGACACTCAAGAACCATTGTTGGTTCCAAGCGAACCCTTGGCCTGACTCAACTCTCAATGAAAGACTTACTCAACATAAGATGAACTCAAAAGTAAAACTTTAACTTAAATATCTCAAATACTTAAATCAGAATATTTTGAAATAAACATTCAATTGGCCAAAAGAGGCAACTCAAATCTTAAACATTTAACAATGAAAATGAAAAGACTCCTCAAAACACTACTATCTATCTATGAAGTCTCTAAGTGATAGAGATGGAAGTCGGAAAAAGACCCACGACATCCTAAAAAACTGAAAAGTAGATTGACCCCCCGGAAGCAAGAAGGTTCACCAAACCTAACTCAAAAAATGCAAGTGTATCAACGAAGAGCCTATTGATGACCCTAGTTACCTATATCTGCATCATGAAAGATGCGGGCCAAATGATGCCAGTACATGAAATGTACGAGCAAGTAAGGGGAACAATGGACATAACTTGCAAGCTTCAACTGATAAAAGGAAACCATACTCACCTCACCTGAACTCGACTCAAGGATATTCAAGAGACTCAAAGATACTCAAGAACTCAGAAGTACTCAACTCAGTTCAATAAAAAAGCAACAATAAGATGTATTATAAAGAACAATAAATAGTAACACAATGTATTTAAAAATATAATAAAACTCTTTCATTCTTATTTTGAAGATTTTTTAACCGACAACTATCACTATGAGCTACACGATGATATAATATCTCGCCCACGCTGTCAGAACTGTCCTATACCTTGCCGGAGTATAAGACATCCTCAACTAAGTAAATCCACTAAGCTATGCTTAAAAGCAATTAGGAATCATCTAAAAAGTATGACTCTTTCTACCCACGTTGGCATACATGGTTTATGAGGACTTTATGTTGTCTGAACTCGTCCCTATATTGGCGCTCAATGCTACTCCCAATAATATACTCATGCTCATATATTTAAAAACATTTCCTCATCCTTAAACTTTGAGATTATTACTCAAAAGATTGTCTTAAAAGAGATTATATTTAAAACTCCTCACAAACTCATTTGGAAATTGATATTTCCTCTCATTTTAAATGTAAAAACATTTACTCGTGGGAGTACTTCATTCCCATATATTCACTTTTTCTTTATAAAAAAAAAAACTCAACTCTGTACATCCTCATACTCAAGTACTCAAGTCTTAAAACAAATTTTTAAAAGCTTGCAAAAGACTTCTCAAAATGACTCAAAGAATTCCCTCAAACTTTACTCTTAACTCTATATTAAATTTGAAATGTGAATTCAAGAATTATGATTTATATATATAGGACCACTCAGTGATTATTGAGGACTTGCGGAGTTGGAAATAAGAAATAAAGCGAAAACCCAAATTAGAGAATAGTGGCGTAACATAGAGATGGAATTAAAATTTTGGTTGCGAAAATATTTTTGAGGCAGAGGAATCTGTATCCTCTCCACGACGCAGAGAAGGGGTGATTATCTAGGGACTGAAATTCTAAGCTCCTCTGCTACGCTGACTTAGACACAATTATTTACCCGATCTTTTCCTCTCCTCCCATACTCGATTCAACTCATACCCACGGCGAATCCAAGGTCAAAATTCACGCATTTTCATTACTCAAAACAACTCCAGCAAAATCCACCCTGGGAACTATCAATTCACTCAAGTCATTCGCAAACCCTTGCCTCAAGAACTCAAAACAACACTAAATTACCAATTAAATTCAAGAACTTCTCAAGAACTCAACACCTGACATAAAAAATGAGTTCATGGATAAAAGATTGCATGATTGGCGTGAGGGCGAATAACCCAACACTATGAACGCTTACATACCTTGTTAGGATCAAATCCTTGGCGAAAACCCCTCGAAAATTGCAATAAATCCTTGAGCGCTTGAATCTTTTCCTTTCTTTCTCTCCTTGAGCTTCTCTCTTAAACCCAAAGTGTATTTTAGAATTGTGAAAACTGGCCCAAATAAATTTAGACCCCTAAAATATTACAAAAACGTTTAAAGCTGCTGGGGTAAGGAAAAGATCAAAATATTCCTCATTAATTCGAGAAAATTTCTTTAATTGGACAGACTGAACTCAAATGAGCATATCTCCTCATCTGAAATTGGATTTTAGCCAACTTGGTAGTGTTTGAAAGAGGATCCAGGAAATATTTCATTTGGTATCTTATGGGTCAGCTAACTCGTCCTGTACTTAAAGTTATGGCCATTTCAAATTGACCAAAAACTCAACTTAAGCTTAACTTAAATAAATCTCAAATTAGCTCTTTCCAAATTACTTCTTTCTAAATTGCTTTTACTGTGGTCGAGATGTTACAATATCTCTCCTTGGTAAAATTTATCATCGAATGATATCACTCTAATTTAGTACTAAGGGTGGTAACATCTAACACCTCGCTCAAACACCCAACATGCAATTTAACACAATATAATTCAACACCTCACTTAAAGAATACTAAAAACAGAATTAGTACCTTGGTTTGAAGCTTCTCCAGAATCAAAGAGATATGGTTATCTCTTCTTCATAATCTCCTCAGCCTCCCAAGTAGTTTCCTCAAAAAACTTATTCCTCCATAAGACCTTGACTAATGCAACCTCCTTGGTTCTCAACTTGCGAATCTAACGATTGAAAATCTAAATGGGAATATCCTCATAAGATAGGCTATCCTAATACCAATATTATCTGTAGGTCTGTAGGTATAATGAGTGAAATATCTCCCATACACTTTTTCAACATTGAAATGTGGAATACCAGATAGACTACTGCTAATTCTAACGATAACTCAAACTCATAAGATACATTCTCGGCTCTCTTGGATATCCTGTAAGCAATACACAGAGGACTAAGCTTTCTTTTTAACACCTTTCATGAGTGAAACCTTCTTATAAACCCAATTGTCCACCTCAAACTATAAGTCTCTTATAACAACGATATATGATTTCTGACGACTTTGCGCTGTTTTTAACTTTTCTTGAATGATTTTCACTTTCTCCATAGCTTGATGAACCAAGTTCGGCACTATCAACCTGGCATCACAAATTTCAAACCATCCAATATGATATATATATCTTCTCCCATAAAGATCCTCATAAGGAGTCATCTGGATGCTAGAGATAACTATTATTGTAAGCCTCTGGTGTTGTACCTTGACTTGTTGGCAATTCAGGCACTTAGCAAAACACTCTGTAATACACCTTTTCATGCTACTCCACCAATATACTTCTCTCAAGTCACGATATATATTTGTAAAACTCGGATGGATAGAGTATCTGGAGTTCATCCACCTTTGATATGCTCAATCCCAAGATGACTCCTTATGATATATATATCTTCCTTCGTGATCCTTTATTGGAGTTCATCCACCTTTGATATGCTCAATCTACCTTGATACCTCAATACACCATCACCCTTGTTCAAAATCCATCACTTTATAGTTATGAACTTTTGCCTTCAATTTAATCTAAATAGGATCTTGGTCTTGTTTCTCTTTCACTTCGGACACTAATGATGATTCAAACCTCATTCATTACTACCACTCCACTTTCTTTGGAATCCATTAACCGGACTCCTAGTTGTTCAAGTCTGTGCATATATTTGGCTAAATTGTTCTTGCCTTTCTCTACATAAGAAGTACTTCCCATAGACAACTTGTTCAAGGCATCAACAACAAAATTAGCCTTACCTCGGTGATAGAGAATACTCATGTCTTAATCCTTGAGTAACTCCAACCACCTTATCTGTCTGTTTGAGAGTAAGATCTTTCTGACTAAATACATACCGAAGACCCTTGTGATCGGTGACCACATCAACATGAACATCATAGATATAGTGACGTCATATTTTCAATGCAAACACTACATCAACTAACTCTAGATCACTGGTTGTGTAGTTCTTATGGTAAACCTTAAGTTGTCTAGAGAAATAAGCTATAACTTTCCTATTCCACATCAATACAGAATCCATTCCAACTCTAGACGAATCACAATACATAACAAAGACTTTTGTGGCCTTCAATAAGGTCAACACTGGGCAGTAGTCAACCACATTTTATTTCCCGAAAGCTTTTCTCAAAAGCTTCAGACCATTGAAACTTTGTTGTCTTCTAAGTCAACTTTCAACGGGGATGAAATAGATGAGAACCCCTTGACAAACCTTCTATAATAACCAAACAATCCCAAGAAACTTCTAATATTAGTTGGAGATATAGGTCTATAACAATTTTACACTGCCTCAATCTTTTGAGTTTCAACTCGCACCCAATTACCAAAAACAATGTGGTGTAAGAATGTCACATACTCAAGCCAAAACTCACACTTGGAAAATTTGGTATACAACTCTCTATCTCTAAGAGTTTGAAGAACTACTTTAAGATGACTAGCATGATCCTCCTCATTGTTCGAATAAATTAGAATATCATTAATGAATACGATAACAAACATATAAAGATAAGGCTTAAACACTATGTTCATAAGGTCCATGGATGCTGCAGGAGCATTAGTCAAACAAAACGAAATGACTAAAAACTCATACTGACCATAAGAAGTCCTGAAAGCTGTCTTTGGAATATCACTCTCTCTTACTCTCAACTGATTATAGCCCGATTTGAGGTCTATGTTAGAAAAACTAGTGGCACCCTAAAGTTGATCGAATAGATCATCAAATCTTTGAAGGGGATACTTATTCTTTATTGTAACGTTATTCAATTGACGGTAGTCAATACACATCCTAACCATCTCTCTTTCCCACAAATAAGACCGGTGCGCCCCAAGGTAAGATACTTGATCGAATGAAACCTTTATCAAGGTCTTTCAACTACTCTTTTAACTCTTTCAACCCACTGAGAGCCATTCTATATGGAGGAATAGAAATAGGCCGAGTATCAGGTAGAAATATCTATACCGAAGTCTATTTCTCTCTTAGGAATGATTTGGGAAGATCATCTAAAAAGACTTGTGGAAACTCATTCACAACTGGAATTGACTGAATATGTGGTGTCTCAACACTAGAGTCATTAACTCGGACTAAGTGATGGATGCAACCCTTGAAAACTAACTTTCTCGCCTTAAGGTATTAAATAAAACAAGGCACTGCTGAACTACTCCCCCACTCAATAACTGGCTCATCAGGATATTGACCCTTAATTACTCAAGTTCTACAATCAATAAAGGCATAGCAGGCAGTACATACCAAATATAACATCAAAGTCCACCATGTCTAGCTCGACTAAGTTAGCCATGATGTCTTTGTGATTGAAATAAATGGTACAATCATGATAAACTCTCCTAGCTAGAATAGATTCACCAACTAGTGTGGAAACACTAAAGGGCTCAAGAAGTTTCTAAGAAAGAATATCAAAATTCATAGCATTGTATGGAGTCACAAAATATAAACTCACACCTGGATCTAACAATGCATATACATCAAAAGTAAATACTTCGATCATACCAGTGATAACATCAGGTGAATCTTGCTCTTGGCGACTGGTAATAGCATATGACGACTTGCTCCTACACATGTACTTGAAGTATCTCATCTAGATGCAACTCTATCTGGTGTAGCCGCTGAAGAAGATTGGGCTCTATTGCCTCCATTACCATTTCCCTGCAGGCTCTTAGGGCATTCTCTCATGAAATGACATGCATGACAACACTGGAAGTAACCAGTGGAGCCATCGCAACACACTCCTGGGTGGTTCCTACCACATTTAGCATATGTAGAAGTACAAACACCTCATTATGCCACACTACCTTGAGATTGTGCAAGTTTAGCTCTGAAGTTTTGAGAATTCTGATTCTTAAACTCACCGTTGTTTTTTGGTGCACGTGCACTTGTAGATGATGGAGTAGGTATAGTTAGCTTTTGTTGAAATGATGACCGGTTCACATTGCCCTTCCGCTGCATGTACTCATTACCTGTTGTCTTGGCCTTCTTGTTCCATAACTCTTCTTAACTTTCAGCTTATCCTCCTCAACCTATTGCACATGGATCATAAGCCTTGCTTTGTCCATGTCTTTTATCAGCATAGTTGTCTTGCCCTTCCTACTTGATAAGCGAGACGACCTAGATACAAATAGACTCATCCTACTCCTCGTGTCAGCAACCATCTTCAGAGCAGACCGGGACAATTGAGTGAACTTGAGGCTATACTCATGCACACTCATGGAGTCATGCTTCAAGTTAAGGAATTCTCTTACCTTCACCTCCCTCAGTTCACAGAGAAAGAAACTCCCTAAGTAGGCCTCTTCGAACAAAACCCAACTCATAATTGGTGCACCTTTAACTCTACTTTTTTTTTCTATTGGTCGTACCTTACTCTAAGAACACCTTTCGGTTGGTATGCGGCTAACTCCACACGATCATCATCTGCAACCTGCATCACCTCGAACAGTTTCTGCAACTCTTCCACAAAGTTTTCTGGATCCTCAGTGATACTTGAGCCAGTGAAGTCTAAAGGATTCATCCTTATGAACTCAAGGATCCTAGATATATCAACCAAACCCTGGTGAACCGCTCTTTATTGACCAGCTTGATTGACCACAACTTGACTCAACATCCGGATAACATCTCGAAACTCAGCGCTAGTAACCTCTCTTTGCGGTTGCACTTCTGGTGCATTGGGAACCCCTTGATCCTGGGGATCAACATTCCTCCTAGAAGGACGACCTCGAAATGCTCTTTATGGTCATATGATCTAAAATATACACACAAGCACAAATGAGAAAAAAAAACTTTGTAGAGTTAAAATCTATCGCACGAAAGAGTATGAAAGAAGTAAGATAATTTCTAAATGCCGCAACCTCCTAATTATATATGTGGCGCAACTCACACAAATAACTAGGACTCTAAAGACATGACTTCATAAAGACCCTAGGAGTCTTGAACTCTGTACTCTGATACCAAGTTTGTCATGCCCCGAGCCTATACCTTAAAGGTAACTGGCACACGAGAATCATTGCTAGCCCCGAGCGAATCCTTGGCCTAATTTAACTCTCCGCGGAAGACTTAATCAACATTAGATGAACTCAAAAGTAAAATTTTAAGTCAAATGTCTCAAATACTTAAATCAAATATTTAGAAATAAACATTCAACTAGCCAAAAGAGGCAACTCAAGTCTTGAACATTTAACGATGAAAATGAAAAGACTCCTCAAACACTACTATCTATCTATGAAGCCTCTAAATTACAGAGATTGAAGTCGGAACATGACTCACAACATCCTAACAAAACTGAAAGGTAAATGGAATCCTCCGAAAGAAACGAGGCTCACCAAAAGTTACTCAAACTGCAAGTGGTATCAATGAAACTTCTGTTGATAATCGTGGTTACCTATATGCATCATGAAAGATGCAGGCAAAATGGTGCCAGTACAAGAAATGTACGAGCATGTAAGGGGAACACTAAACAGAACCTGTAATATTCAAATAATAAAAGAAAACCATACTCACCTCAACTCAACTCGACTCAAGGATACTCAAGAACTCAGAAGTAGACAACTTAGTTCAACATAAAAGCAACAATAAGATGCATTATAAAGAATGCTTTTAACAAGAAAATAGTGATTCAATGTATTTAAATATACAATAAAATTCTTTTACTCTTATTTGAGAGATTCTCTAATTGACAATCATCACTATGAGATATGTGATGATACAACGTCTCGCCCACGCTATCAGAATTTTTCTATACCTTGCTGGAGTATAAGACATTCTCAACTAAGTGAATCCACTAATTAAGCTATGGTTAAAAAGCAATCACGAATCATCTAAAAGTATGACCCTTTCTATCCACGTTGTCATGCATGATTTATGAGGACTTTGAATTGTATGAACTCGTTTCCATATCGGTACTCAATACTACTTAAAAAAAATATACTCATGCTCCTATGTTTAAAAACACTTCCTCCTCCTCAAACTTTGAGATTATTACTCAAAAGTTTCTCTTAAAAAGAGATTATATTCAAAAACTCCTCATGAACTCATTTGAAAGTCGATGTTTTCTCTCATTTTAAATGTAAAAACATTTACTCATGGAAGTACTTATATACTATATATTCATTTTAAATAAAATGAAATTAAATTGTCCTCATCCTCATACTCAAGTCTTATAACAAGTTTTTAAAAGTTTGCAAGAGACTTCTCAAAATGACTCAAAGAATTCCCTCAAACTTTACTTTTAACTCTATCTTGAATTCTAAATGTGAATTCAAGAATTATGATTTGCATATGTAGGATCACTCAATGATTATTGAAGACTTAGGTAGTTGGAAATAAGAAACGAGCGAAGGCCCAAATTAGAGAACACTGGTGTGACGTAGAGACTAAATTAAATTTTTGGTCGCGAAAATATTTTTGAGGCAGACCATATTCTCTCGCAGCACGAAGAGGGGGTGATTATCTAAGGACTGAAATTCTAAGCGCCTAAGCGATGCGGACGTGGGCACAATTATTTGCCCGATCTTTTCCTGTCCTCCCATACTCGATTCAACTCATACCTATTGCAAATCTAAGGTCAAAATTTACGAATTTTCATTACTCAGAACAATTCCAGCGAAACCCATAAAACATCATGAACGTCCTTTTAAGTTAATTCTTAATAGGAATTCTTTACACCTTCCTGAGAAAATCAAAAGCCTGTAAGTTGTAACATACAACCATTTTAATTGTTTTGAAATGGGTTCCACATTTATTTAAGTATATTTCTTATTTTAATCAATTCTTTTATATCTATTAGAATTCTCGTATTTTAATATCTCTATACAAAAAAAAAATAAATCCTATTGCAATAGTGTTGGAGTGATAGTTGTAAACATTAGCCTGTGTCAATTGTCATAATATCTTAGCTTTTCTTGAAAAAATGGATTAGGATTCCATAAAAGAAATTTTCATAAAATCAAGGTGCTACCCCTTCTTTAATAGTTTTGTTTAGAAATAAGTTGAAAACACATGTCATAATTAGCTATTATTATCCAATTACTCGTATGGTTGTAGGAACATCATGTTGATCACAAATTCTTCAACTCTTGAGAAAGATTAAGTGATACTTTCGGGATTTAATCATGTTTGTATTTACTTTATGTTACAGTTAGGTGCTCTTTGGGGTATTTATGCACTTGTGTTACTTAAAAGGCAAGTTTTAGGACTTATCACTTTTTGTGTTCACACTAGGCATGTCAATAATGGAAATAAATTAAAATAGAGATGAGGTACGTTTATCAGATAATTGGATGAGGTTCTCAAAGACGAAATCATATAAATGAAGATAATTAAATTCGAATTTAGAAGAATTAAAATTAAGAAGCAAAAATGATTCTTTGCCTACATGAATTAAATAAACTTGTCACTTTACAAGAAGAATTAAATAAACTTGTAATTAAAAATAATTTCTAGAATACATACCATAAATAATGAAAAGTTGTGCCTTATCAGAAAGGTTATAACGATTTGGAAAAGTTGCAACCCTTCGGAAATGTCATGAACTTTCGTAAAAGTTGCAACTTTTTATAAATGTTACAACTTTTTACAAAAAGTCACAACTTTCATGAAGTGTTGCGACTTTTATGACTTTTCATGAAAGTCGCAACACTTCATGAAAGTCGCAACACTTCATAAAAGTTACAATATTTCATAAAAGTTACAACTTTTCATAAATGTCACAACTTTTCATGAAAGGGGAAGACTAGTTTTGAAAATAAAATAAATTTAAAGATAATCCTGGCTGGTGGTGGCACCACATAGGCGGACCTAGGATTCTCCTTTATATATTTATATGATATGATATATGATGATTGTGAAAATTGACCCAAATCAGTTTAGAACCCTAAAATTCTACTAAAAATGTTTAAAGCTGATGAGGTAAGGAAAAGCCAAAATACCCCTCATTAATTCGGGTAAATTTCCTTAATTGGACAGACAGAACTCAAACATGCATATCTCCCTCATTCGAACTCGAATTTAGCAAACTTTGTGGCATTGGAAAAAGGATTCAGAGATTTTTTATGTGATATCTTACGTGCCACCTAAATCATCCTGTACTGAAAGTTATGGTCATTCGAAGTTCACCCAAACTCATAACTTAAGCTTAACTTGAACAAAATCTCAAATTAGCTCTTTCAAAATTAGTTCTTTCTAAATTTAGCTCTTTGTAAGGCCGAGGTGTTACATTAAAAAAGTCAAGAAACTAATTTTAGTAGAAGGATCATTGATCTTTAGACTAGTATGTAAAACAATATGATAATTTGGAAGATTTTCTATTTTGAATATCGAGATTTCGGTACCCATCCAAAAAAAAAATTCTACATCACTTGCATTTGAAAATATTAAATCCTAATAATCATGTAAAAATATTAGTTAAAATATATTTGGCTACTTGTTTCACATGTAATTATAACTCACGAGCCATGAATTTTATTCCAATCATAATAAGAATATAAACGAAAATTGGGAATGATAATTATCACTGAGAGTTTTGCTAATGAAAAGGTTTAACATATAATTTAGAGAAACTTGTCCATATAGTTGAAAATATCTTTTTTCATCTTAAAATTCATCAGTTTTAATCATTTTGTTTAACAAGAATATTTTTACACCAAAAGCTACTTAATGTATTTTTTTTGGGGTGAGCTTAAGTTGTTTTCCTTTACTATAATTTCAATTCATTTCCACTATAACAAAAATAACTTTTAGCGGCATTAAATATTGATATTAATAAAGAGTGGTAAAGTTTTTACAGGTATCAATTAAGTGTGATTAGAACCAATGTCGTTAAAGGCTTTAGGGACATATACAAAAAGTGTTAATTGCCGCTAAAAATACATATTTAATGACAATTAAGAATTAATCGCCGCTAATAATCATTTTTGATATAGTGTTCTGATATTTTAATATTCAAAATGTTATCCTTGAAAACTATTATAATCCTCAAGACATCGCTTGCAAATGTTAATACTTACCATTTTATGTGGGATTCATACCTTTTTTTTTATTTCACTCATTTTTTATGAAGCTTGAAATTAAGACTATTTATAGTAAGAAAAATAATAATCAAACAAGCAATAAATCATCAAAAAGATACTTCCTACATAAACTCAAAATAACATAATACAATACTGTCATGTATACTATTATTGACATTAAAAACATTGTAATGTTATTCAAGATTCTAGACAAAAAAAACACAAGAATGATTCAATAATATCTTATTATTCGAAAAACACACACACATAATAAATAGGAATCAAGAGCTAGCTCTTAATCTGCAAAGAAACCGAGTTGATACCAAACAAGTTTATTTGTTATGTAGTTTCACACACAAGTTTGATATTGAATATCCCTCTTCTATGAATCAAAATAAGAAAAAATAAAAAAGAAGTAATGGTTTATCAATGGATAACAATTTATCTTGAAGAATCACTTGCATTTGAGAGCTGTTTTGATCTTATGAGTCGTATGTGAGATGATGTCATTTGCGTCTATGATTGACTTCTCTGGAAGATCTGCTGTGGAGAGATTGTCCACCAACATTTGAAACATGATAGTCACCAGTGATCCACTACAAAATTCATTGTTATTTCCACCCTTGTTATTATTTGCAGATAAATCAAGAACGATCTAAATTCCATTGGGTAAGAGTTCCACACAAGAAGGGTCCCCTCCTTTCATCACTGTGTTCATTTTTGAAGAATCAACTATTGCATAGACTAAAAGAGAACCTGTTGCATCCGTGCAAGTATCTTGAAATATCATCATGTTATTTTCATTAGCAATGATGTCACCCCCCTGCATTTTCAAATCAAAACAAAATCTTATTAATAAATCAACAATAACATAACTGTCAACGTTTTTCTAAAATAAGTGATACTCACATTAGCACACAACAGAGAGACACTACTCTCAAGATTTTCACCCTTAGTAATATGGATAATATTTTCCATGGCACCACTACAGGATAAGATATCCCATTGGCTCCTCAAATTTTTGTTAGTGAAGAACTCAAATAAACATTGTGGTTTTCTCGGTAATTGAATCATCTTTGTCGCACTTAAAATCACACCGATAGGTTCACCAGGGTCACTAATATTCCTCCTCCTCATCAGATTTGCATCTTTTCCATTTTCTTTTTGAATTGTTTTCCACTTGTGAGAGGTTGCGCAAATGCCCGCATAAAAAGTAAGAGTCATGCGTTGAGACAATATTCCCATCCCAGTCTCACCCTTTGAATCAACTGTCCAAAATAAAAAAATATCAAAATTAATATTTTTAATTGGTATTCAAATGTGTAAGGACTTGGAACAATAATTACCAGCGGAATTGACAAATGATGCCATCACTCTCAAGAACTCAGATTGCCTTTGCAAAGAGGACATCCACCTTTGTGCGCCAAATCCTAGACCAGCTCTGATCAAAGGGCGATACAAATGATGAACAAAAATTTCATCATATTCTACATGCTCAATCCAAGTAACCTGAAAATATTATATCAATATAAAGACACTAGATAAAAAGAAAACTTGCATGAAATTTTAACCTAATTAACAATTAAAGTAAAATAATCATTGTTTGAGACAACTTCGAAAATTCAGCAACCAAATCATTGGTGAGGTTGTACAACAGGAAGAATACTTCGAAAAGTTGCTTGCTCAAAATTGATTTAAGGAAAGTGTATGATTGTGTTGAATGGGATTTTGCCGAAGAAATGTTATTCGGCGCTTACAATTCCCATATAAATTCATTAAGTGGATAATGGGATGTATTACCACAACTCATTATGTGATTGCCATAAATGGGGGACCATATGGAAACATAAAAGGACGAAGAGGTTTGAGACAAGGGGATCCCATATCCCCTTTAATCTTTGTAATATGCATGGAGTATTTCTCGAGATTAATGAAGTGGATCGTCACAACACAAGAGGGATTCTAGTTTCACCCAAAATGCAGAAGTCTGGGAATGAATCATTTATGTTTTGCAGATGACATGTTGCTGTTTTGTAAAGGAGAATTTGCTTCAATCAAATAGATGTTGCAAAGTCTATTAACCTTCTCAGAAGCATCAGGACTAACTACTAATGCAAGCAAGTCAAACATCTTCAGTGCGAACATGAAAATGAGGAGCTTAGAAGACATTTGTTATATCACTGGATATGCAAAGGGAACAATGCCGTTTAAATACTTAGGGGTCCCCATCTCTTCCAAGAAACTGACAGCTACTGATTGCGAAATGCTAGTAGACAAACTGGTATGTCGAATCAGAACATGGGGGACAGAAAACCTATCATATGCGGGGAGAACACAACTGGTAAACTCAGTACTACTGCATCTGCACACTTATTGGTCATCGATTTTCCTGCTACCAAAGAAAGTACTGAAGAGTATAACAGCAGTATGTAGAAATTTCTTATGGAGTGGGCAAGAGAATAACTCTAGATTACCACTCATAGCATGGGACAGAGTTTGTAGAAGCAAAAAAAAAAAGGAGGACTGGGAATAATGGATTGTATGATATGGAATGAGGCAGCAATAGCTAAATATGTATGGAATATAACAAAAAAGTCAGACACTCTCTGGGTCAAGTGGGTGAATCATATATATCTGAAAGGAAGAGAGTGGTGGCAATGTCAACCACCTACTGATAGTTGTTGGTACTGGAGGAAAATTTGTGCCATCAGAAATAAATTCGCAGCAGGATATGATGGAAATAAATGAGGGGCAAACAAAGGAGAATATACGATTCAAAGTGGATACCAATGGAGAAGAGGAAATGATAGCCAATGGCCATGATGGAGGGAAACTTGGAACAAAATGAATATACCAAAACATAGCTTCATTTGTTGGATTGTCATGCATCGAAGAATCCTAAGTAGAGACAGACTTGCAAAAATGGGCATTTGTCATGACAAAGAATGTCTACCGTGTGGGAGTAAACCAGAAAGTGTCAACCATCCATTTTTTGAATGTGAGTTTTCAAATGAATGTTTGAAGGGAGTCCTTGAATGTCTGAAGATTGGGGTCAAAAGAACAAACATTGAAGGATTGTGGAAACGAATGACAAGAAGAGCCAAAGGAAAGATAAGCAGATCATTGATCAAGGCTGTATTGGCTGCTTTAATATATCATATTTGGCAGGCGAGGAATGGGGGCTCTGTGGAACAAAGAAGTAACTAGACCTGGGAAAATCTTGAAGATGATCAAGGAGGAAAGTAGAAGTCGAGTAAATGCAGGCAACAAAGATGCAACATGTATAAATAATTTGTTTAATTGATGTAGATAGCAGAGTTTTGTAATAGTGACAATTGAGGGAATTCAATAAAATTTGTTAGTTCGACCAAAAAAAAAAAGAATGTATCCTACCAAAAGATTGATGACGGTGTTACAAATAAATATGATAGCATGGAGCGTGCAAAATATTGTCTTACATGTTGGCCTGACACAAGATCTAAAATGTAGAGTAACATTATAGGCAATTTTTTTGCAAAAGAAAGTAATATATTTGTGTATCTAAATGTATTAATTCAAATAAACCTGAAAGCAAACATAACAATTTAAATTGAGCAATGAGAATTTCATTATGAGGTTAGAAGGTCAAGCATTAAAACAATTCTTTTTAACGAGGATAAAATATACTCCACACAATTTCAAAATAATAGAAGTTATCAATGCTAGAAGAAAACCATCCTTTTCATTTTGAATAAAATAAAGGATAAGGAAGATAAGGTAATAAAAAGTAGAATAACTATATGTTGATCATGAAAAATAATGCATAGAACATATAACACAATTAATAATGTTTGGGATTACAATCATCTGCCATAGAGGTGGAAAAAATATACTTCAGTATGTAGCATACATATCAAAAATGATAAATATAGAAGTTTTACCTTCGTTTATAGATCATAAATTTATGACTAAAGATATAAAATATGCTCAATAATCTCCTTTCTAGTTGAAAGTAGACTAAAAATGAAAACAAAAAATATATAGCTACGAAAATAGATAATAGTATAATTTCACGAATATATCACTTATATATTAATGATGATAATATAGAAGTTTTACCTTCATTCATAGATTATAAATTTATAATTAAAAGATATAGAATATTCTCAATGATCTCATTTCTAATTAAAATTTTACTAATTATGAAAATACAAAATATATAGCTATGAATTCGATGATAGTGTAATTTCATGAATTGCAAAAGTATCATAAAACATAAAATACAAACATAAAGTTCAGAATTAAGATACAACTTTCGGTGGACTAAACTTACTCTATATAAGAAACTGTCAAGCAAAAAAAAAAAGATGGAAGCAAATGTCAAGAGAATCAGTTTTAAAAAAAACCTCAATATAGAATGAAGAAGCAACCCAATCAGTAAAAAAACTTAAAATTATGAAGACATACAAGGGACGCAAATGAAAATTTTTTTTTTTAATTGAATTACCTTAGAATAACCATTGGACATATCTTGAATAATGCAACCAGAAGGGAGCCTTCGACATTTTTCAATTTTATATTGTTGTGAACCTTCTTTGATTGTATCGACAGACACATCCACAATAATCCAAGTACCTTCAGCATGTTTTTGACAAAAACGTAGAAATTGTATTTCACGGAAAGGAACCACATTTGAAATAATTTGTAATTCAGCTTCAATCTGCAAATTAATACTTTTAAGCTATAGTGCAAAAAATAATCTAAAAATTAAGAAATATAATTTCCATCAAAATAATGAGTAAGAATAATACCAATAACAGAGTACCACTCTTGCTTTCACCTATGCCAGTTGAAATAACATCAAAAGTATTGACTTTACCAATAATGCATGGAAACGCCTCTGTCCATTGACTCTGCATATATAAAAGACAATGATTATTAAAAAAAAGAAGAAAATAACAGGTAAACATATACTTATGTTTATGATGACTTCAAAGTTAAACTTAATTGATAAAAAAAAATGTAACAGTTAGTAAAAGCACCATTAATTGAACAAATATGTTAAATATAATAAAAGTAAGAAATTCAGGAGCAGCTCAAGCATATTAGTGGCCTAAAACAAGAATTAAACGGGGCTTTAATTTTGATTTTAATTTTAATTTTGAAAAGTTTACTTTTTCTACCAATAGTATTCAATATTTGTCAAAAAATAATAACTTATAACCAATTATTATTAAAATGAGGGCTCCTTAAATTTGGGGTCTTAAGACACATGTCTTTTTTTTAAACACTGTCAGCCACCCTGGTAAGAATAATACTAAACATAAAAGGAAAAAAAAGTAATAATGTTTCACACCAAATAGGGGGTATAAGTGGTTAACAATGGAAAGTTCTTAACGAATTTACACAAGAAGAAATTGGGATGAAAAACCAACGTACCTCATTCATCAACATCTCTACCATGTCAAACTGTTGCCAAGCACTGTACCAGATGACCTTGTGGCTTCTGTTATGAAATGGCTGGGTTTTATGCCAATAATTGGAATAAAATTTGTAGCATATTCTTCCATATTCAACATTTCCCCACCTCCATCCAAGCTTCTAACCCATAAAGGTTCATCACTCATTGCCAACTTATGCAACTCATTCAAGGCATCCAAAGCAAGATTTAGTAACATGGATTTATCATCTTTGTTAACTAAGTTTGTAGGTAGATATTTTCCAAAATCAACCTCATTTAATCCAAAATTTTCCATCATGGAAGTTAATGATCCCTCTAAAAATGAAGAAGATCCCAAAGATTTGTCAGCATGGATAGCAATCCTAGCAAGTTCATTTTTCAGGCGGGCATGCTCATTCAATATTTCCTTCTCATCGACATTTTCGTTCCTTATAGTATCTTTATTACGACATGGATCACAAAGTGAATTTTCCATGACTTCCCTCATTGCAGCATACTCTAGGCCAAGTTTTTCATTTTCTTGTTGCAACATTCTCTTATCATATCGTTCCGATTGCGTCTGAATATTGATCACTTTCATAAGTATTACACAAAAAATTATCAACATGAATGAAGAAAAATAAGACATATCATGACCATTTACCTTCGATATGGATCTTTTATTTTGGAACCAAAATTGCACTTGTTTTTTGTCCACGGAAAATTTTGTTGCGAGCTCTTCTTTTGTTTTTTCGTCAGGATGTGAATGTACTTTGAATACACTAATACCAAAAGGAAAATAAATTTTTAAAAAATGTTAATGAACATAACCATATTTAACATATGTAAAGCAATTTGGGAATACCTTTCAAGCTCATGAATTTGATTGACACTGTATTTATGCCTCTTTGGAGAAGTCAATTCATCTCCAGATGCACCACCATCTCTATTGTTAGTCAATTCCATTGTCGACTTCTGCAGTTATTTATGATGAATCAATTCATAATTAAATGATTTTTGAGATATCCCAAAAGACCTCAAATATTTCTAAAATAAAATAAAATAAAATAATACACTGATCTTATTAGGTAGCATAAAGTCAAAAACTAATAAAGAACTAGATTTCAAAAAGAATTGAACACATAGACTATTCTTACTCATTTGACTTATATAATTTAATTAGTTTCACACCGTATAAGCTTATAAAACGACAAAATATTATTAAATCAAAAGATTCTTTTATTCTTGAGTCTTGAATTCATGTTACACTTTTTGTCATTTTATCCTATATTTTTTCAATATACCTTATATATCTCTAATTTATTTATATATATAAAATCCAATGATCTCATAAAAACTACATCAATAACTTTGAAGAATCTGTAATTATAGCAAAAAGTCATAAATTCAGAAAGTTTTTTTTAGAGAAAATAACCATGTTTATTTTCACCAAAACAATTATTTTGTACTTTTTCACACTGCTAAATTGTAATAAATATTGTCTACAACAAAAAAATAAAAAGACACCACCTTTTTAATTTGATAAATTCTAAATGCTATAATTAAAAAAGAACTTTTAAACATGAATAACTTGAGTCTATGAAACCTTTTAAAGGTTGATGTTTGAGACAAATAAAAAAATTTAAGTAACTAAAGATAGATACTTGTTTAATAGGAACTAGAAAAATAAAAGAAATAAAAAATTAATTACTTGATCGATAACTTACTTACAAATTTCCTGATCCAAATGAATCCTTCTTTTGTTGTTTGGTGAAATTGAAGGGCAATCTAAAAAAAAGCCAATTAGTAATTTTTATTTGCTTAACAAGTAACTTTAGAATGGTAATAAAAATGTACTAGTAAGAGATATATATACTACAACTTTGTATTGGATAGACTAGAAAACAATGGCCCACATTGAATTGTTTCATACTCAGTTAGAGAAAAAGATATTGACAAAGATTTTTATCCAGGATTTATTTGATTTTAAAAGTCAAATCATCAATAATTTTTGTTTATATTCTATATATGTATTAAAAAAAGAGTTATAATTAATTCAACTAAAATAACTTTAGAATAGTAATAAAAATAT
Source organism: Solanum sitiens (assembly GCA_016801875.1). Lineage (NCBI taxonomy): Eukaryota > Viridiplantae > Streptophyta > Magnoliopsida > Solanales > Solanaceae > Solanum > Solanum sitiens. Next base: position 415,076 of record JABWTJ010000302.1, read on the forward strand.
ATTAGTAATAGCTATATTTAGAAAAACTTAATTCATGGTGGACCAGAAAAAATTGACCCACTTTAAATTCAAATTATTAAGCAATTATTATTTAGATTCTGTATTAAAAAATCAGGATGAAGATACTCAGGATGAAGATCTAGCATCTTAAATTAATTCAACAGAAACTCAATAATTCTAACGTAGTTCTATATTTGTGTTAAAATGTAGCATGATAATTTTAACGAAGATCTAACATCTAACATCTAGCATCTACATAATAATTAAGGTACTTTTATTTCGATATAATTAGGTTTCATACCTTTAGCATGTTTCCATTTAGAAATTTCTATTAATCTCATATGATTTTTATGATTGGTCAAAAATTAAAAAAATAATAGCAAAATCATTCTGAATATCAGGTACGATACAATTTTTTTGGATGACTACATTGTATTTCTCTATTAAATACGTTAAATATGAACGTTCTTGTTGATTGTGAAATAGTTTCAAAAAATGATTTAAATTTGATAAACATATAAATTCAATAATAAAAAATTAATATTACCATGCGATTGTGAGTTCAACTAGCTCCAAGCTGCGGCATAGGGAGAGATGGTTGTTGGTTCAAAATGAAAAACCCTACTTCTTAGGGGTGATATATAAAAGAAGGCGACTCTTTTGGACTGGGCCTATTTACTATTTTTATTTTTGTTATATTATATTTCTTTGGGAATTTTTTTAAAATGTCATTATTTTAGTATTTAATAGGGTATAGTGTCAACATTTTTAATATTTAGTGATACTGTCAAAATTTTACCTTATTATGTATTTTAAGTATATTTTAATTATTTTATTTAATTAAAAAGAATACATAATTTAAATAACAAACTGGAGCTATTTAGGGGAGAGAAAATTTATAAAAAGTAACATATGCTTAAAACTCTCAACATCAATTACAACTTATTCAAAAGCTGAACGATATATCTGTCCATTATTCATGATGTTCATCAAAAAAAAAAAAAAATCTTGCGAGGTTTATGTTTTGGAAAATAAACTGGGTAAAAGCTTTTTGGAAAAATAAACACAATAGAAAAGTCGAAAGTCAGGTATTTTTAGTTAATTAATTCTTATATTTTTGTATTTGATTGTGATTTGATGCGATTTTGTTTGTATAATAATTAATCATATGTATTTGCGTTTTGAATTATTATGTATTTTGATCAATGCAATTATCGTTATTTTTTCTGGATTTGTTGACATAAATGTAAATGTGCACTTAATTTACTGAATACGTATCAATGTGAGAAATAAAAAACACATATGGTTACTAATATGTGGTACATTGACATAACTATCACACACAAAAAATAATACAAAATACATTAGATATATGAAATATAATATACAATTTCAAGTCTATAGATACAAAAATACAATATACCTATGAAATATAAAAATACATACTGACTAAAACAGCATCAAAATTCAATATATACTTCCAAATTTATGAATACAAAAAACATTAAAACTATGAAATACAAAAATAAATACTAACTGTGGTACATTGACATAACTATCACAAAAAAAAAAAAAAAACAGAATACAAAATGAATTAAGTATATGAAATACAATATACAATTCCAAATCTATGGATACAAAATACAATAAAATTATGAAATACAAAAATACATACTGACAAAAATAAATAATAACTATAACAGAATGAAAATTCCATATACACTTAAAAATCTATTCGATAATAGTAAATACACAATCAAACTCATAAAATGTGTTACATTGACATAACTAACACACAAAAAAAACAGAACACAAAATACAATAAATATATGATTATTTTGTCCAATACATCTAGTAACTCTCTTGAAATCGTTGAAGAGAGAATTTTGTATTATCAAACCCTAAAAAATGTTTGAAGAACAACAAAACAAAAAAAAATTAAAAAAAATAGTAAAATCAGTAAGTAAATAAATAAGAAATATGAAAAACATAATACCCAAATCAATGTTAATCTTCAAATCCAATCTTGCAACGAAATTAAATGAAAATAATATAAAATATTAATATATTGAATATGAAATCTGTGGATTTGATTTGAAACAATGTTAGAGAGAGAAATTGAAAAGAAGCCTAAGAAAAGAGAAAGATGAAATCTGGGGATTTGATTTGAAAGAAAGTTAGAGAGAGAAATTGATAAGCATGAGAAAAGGGAGAGAAAATTTAAAATGACATTAATATCTATCCAATTACATAAATATAGGAAAATGTGTAATCTATGAGAGAGAAAACATGAGTGTAAATAATGAGAGAGAAAATATTAATAATATCAGAATAATTATTTATTTTTAAAATAATGACATTTTTGACATGTTTACTAATATTATTAAAGTATGGATATTATCACTAAATAAGTTGGTTTTTTTGACTAGTTAGCTAAATTATCCTATTTCTTTTTGGGTTCATTGGCCCATTCTATATAGATTTAAGATATGAGAAATTACATAAATATACAACTTAAGATACCACAATATCTAAAGTTTCTTACCATTTTAAGAAATTACAATAATCCCCTCTAGAATATATCTCTATCCCCCTTAGATAACATCTATTCCCTCTCAGGTGCATCCCTCTTATAAAGTAATGTATCATTTTTAATATATCATACAACCAATAAATGTATTAGAGAATAATGAAAGATTTGAGATTTTAATACTTGGAAAAACTTTCTGATTAAAATGTAATCAGCACCAAATGTATGGAATTTATATAAGTTATAATTTAAGATACAAATAAAATGGAGCATTTAGCTCCTCAATTTTATTTTATTTTTAAAAGAGTCCACTATATATTGATAGAAATGGTAAGGTAATAATTAAATCAACAAACTAAGATTAAATAATCTATGTGAATTTTGAAAATGGGATATTACTCCTTTTTTAAAAATAAATAAATAATATTATATATATTGAATTGTAACACACTGTTATTTTGTTATGTGTTTTAGAAAAAATGAGTTTATGATTGACGAGTCAAGTTATCATGTTTCGGGTCAATTGTCGAGGAGATGTTAGGTGATTATACAAGAAAATATTTATACACGTCATTTGAATTTTCTTTAGACCAAACTTATAGGCCAAAAAGAGTCTTGAAGCGAAAGCTGAAGCTCTATAGCTTCCTGTGTGAGAGATGAAACACGAGATTTTATTTTGTTAAAGCTAAATTGCTGCAGCTAAATGAAGGAAGGATTACAATATTACATTTCCAAGAAATTACTTTCAACATTTATGAAAAATTGATTCCCTTATCCTGAAGAATATTGTTGATAGGATTCGGGAGATTCCGTGGAGCATTACTTCATAGGTGAGGTCAGAGACTCAGAAAAGCGGGGAAAGTTGCGTTGCAGTGGTTCATACTTTCAAAGAAGAAAACCTAATGACAATTTTTTTTTACTTACATGTGAATTAATTGATCACTAGTTTGTTGTGGTCTCATCTGTTTACGCTTATGAAAATAAAATCTTGACTAGTGGTTTATGTTTAACAATGTTATTAGCTCTCGAGGCTCTGATTGTTGCCGAAAATCACCAGGAAAATTGTACATACAAGGGAAAATACTAACAAATTCTAGACAACAAGAAATATTTGAACCAATAAATGGATGGTTCCCGGAAGCTTTTCATCTCTCAATGTTAGAAGATGTCTTCGTTGACTCGGATTTCATGGCATCTGTGAAAATTTTAGGTGTTTTTTGTAAAATCATAATCAAGCTTGAAGGAAAGAAGTGACTTTGAGTATTTGTTGATCCAGCTATCTCCCGCGCCGACCATATTCCTTTCTGATGCAATCACTGCTGTAGAGTGAGCTGAAGAGACTTTGGTGTATCTAATTGATTGTTTGGTCTTTTGTTCTTTTGATTAATACCAGGTGAAATTAAGCAACTACCCCACAAATACAAATTAATTGCTATATATATATATATATATATATATATATATATATATATATATATATATATATATATATATATATATATATATATATATATATATATATATATATATATATATATATATATATATTGTATATATTTCTTGATCTAACCCTATATACAATTGGTAAATGATATATTTCTTGTTTGTTTGGTCTTTTGTTCTTTTGTTCTTTTGTATATATTTCTTGATCTCACCCTATATTCATTGGTAAATGACATTGTAAAAGTATATATTACTAAATTGTATCACAAATATAGGAAAAAATAAAATTAAAAATAAGAGAAAATAAATAAATAATGAGAATATTATCAAATGATATCTCCAATAAAGAATAAAATGAAAATATCTTTAATAAAGAATAAAATGGAAAATGATAATGAAAGAGTTAATAAAATTGTTACCAAATGACATCTTTAATAAAGAATAATATGAAGAAAAAAATTAAATAAAAATAATAAATGAGAAAAGAATAAGAGAGAAAATAAAAATAATAACAAAAGTGTTATAAAATCTAAGCTCAGTACAATATAAATGTAAAGAGAAGAAGGCAAGAAATGTAGATAGAATAGAGAATTTTTCCTCTCATTCAAGTGTGTATATCAAATGGTGAGTGACATCTCTATTTATATTGTTGAGATATTACTCCCAAAGGTCACCACATTAATAGATACATACTTATTTGGTAAATTCTTTTTCAAAGAAAACCCACATATTTCCTGAATATGGTGTGTCATTGATCTCAACCAGACGCACTCTCGACTTGCTTCATGGAAGACTTTTATTCCTGCATGGTTTGAAGAAGTGATCACATACATTTGCTTCATTGATAGCCAAGATATTATTGTGCCTCCACATGCAAACAAATAGCGTGCTTGAGATCGAGCTTTATGCGGATCATATAAATATTCTTCATCTGCATAACCAATCAATTTTGTCTTGGATTACTCGAAATAGAATAAACTCATAACTATGGTCCTTCGTGGATATTCAAGTATGTGCTCAACACCATTTCAATAACCTTTTGTTTGGGAGGAACTGAATCTTGCCAGTAAATTTACTGCAAAACAAATGTCTGGTCAAGTATTGTTAGCAAGATGCACTAGTGCCCTGATTGCACTAAGATATGCAGTTTCATCACCAAGAAGCTCTTCATCCTTCTTTTGAGATCAAACTGAATCATCATTTATGTCTAGCGATTTCATAATCATTTGGTTACTCAATGAATGTGATTTATCCATATAAAATCGCATTAAAACTTTTCTGTGTATGTTGATTGATGGACAAATATTTCATTCTTCAAATTCTCAATCTTAGGTCAATACAAAATTTTGTCTTTCTAGGATCTTTTCATTTTAGATCCCCTTCTCAAATACTCAATAGCTTTTAAAATCTCCTTAAGAGCGTTAGTAATTTCAAGTCATCAACATACAAAATTTATACCAATTCAGATCATGACCTTTTCATAAAAACTCAAGGACAATTAGGGTCATTCTTTTTGTACCCTTTCTTCCTTTATTATTCCAATCCATATAAGGATTCTTGAAGCTTTATTGAAAAAGTTTCCTTCAAACTTTTATATGCTTCAGACACCTCAATTGCTTCAAGGATTTTGATATAACCTTCATTCTCTAGCTAGACATGACAATTATTTATTATATGCATTCAAGTTTTTCATATGTTGCCAGATCAAACCAAACCTCATTGCATCCACCATAGGAGAAAACGTCTCCAATAATGTCAGGATTTTTGCGGCAAACCTTTATGCCCAAGGAAAAAACCGTACTTGATATCTTACGGTTATACTATCGCACTATAATTTATTTGTACCCCACCGGTATTATACCTTGATTTATGGACTATCAGTCCAAAACGTCACTTTTCTAAATGAAACAAAATATACTTGAACTAGGTAAATTACCCGTGCTTCGCACGAGATTAAACTATTTTATTAAGTTTACATATGATCATTCGATAATATTCGTATTTTCAATATATAATTGGCAAAAACATTTTATTTTTAGGCAAAACGTTTCTCAGAAATCTTAAAGTGCAATTTTAAAATTTTCATTTTTGTTATACAAAAATTATGAGTCATAGATAGATTTTGAGTATAAAATAGAAGTTTAAGAAAATCTCCCCGGAAATAGTTGGTAATTTATAATCAGTATAATTTAATAGTTTGGAACTATGCTCTTAATTTAACCATGGGCGCAAACAACCTTACAAACACCATTTTGTTAGTTGACAACAAAACACATGTGACCATCGCATAAATGCATCTATTATATAGTTGCAAATGATCGACATGGCAGGTGAATGGACTCATATTCACCTTTTTATTTGTTCCAAATAATATTAGTGGATTACAATCCCAACCTTAGCTGGTACAATGACCATTTTATCCAGAGACAAGCAACACATGAGAATTCTCGAAGAATCTTTTATTTCTTCATCATATAATCCACATGAAATCTCAATTACAATTGAATCACATTTTAACCAGAATGGTCAACCTGTCATGTCAACTGATCTTTATTTTAGTAGACTTATAATTTAATTTTGCATGTGATTCCATCAGCATGCCCACGTTTGTGTGCAACAAACAATAAGAAAAAATGGGTAATCTTTTACATAAATACTTATAACCCGCTTCGATTGTAGTAATCTGAAAACAATAAATTTTTTCATAATTTATAGTCTCAATATTTCAATTCATCTTAAACTTAAAAGTTTCTTTTGAGACTTACTACAACCCCAATATTATTCCTCTTGTAATAATACAACTCGTTAGAGTTTGCAATTAATTTTTGTACTATCACATATTTCATGACACCATCCATATGGTGAATATCTCCTCAAGAAGAAATTATATTATTATTATCATGGTCAAAATTATTACGAGCAAGACATGTTTCTTGCTTTACTTTTGTTGAACCATAGGTACACAACCAATGAAAAATTTGTATTGTCATACAATAATATTATTTTGGTCATGACACAATCCTTATATATAGGCAAGAGTTTTTATTTATTTTGCCCTTTTGGTAGTTCACAAATAAACAAACCATAATACTTATGACGTATAAACGTACACGAGCATTGACCATTTCTTCCAAATAAAAATTTATTTATTCTTGTCAAATCTCTCGTAGAGATGAGTTGTGGCATATATCATTTTTTTGTCAAATCTCCCATAGAGGTGATTTGTGGCATATATTCAACCCATAATAATTTTATTACATCTTGACCCATTCTCTTATAGAATGGTCGAGCATTCACGATGCTCATCACAAGTCAGATTCTCTTCAAGGGGACTAATCATTTATATGTACTTCATAAATTTGCATTATAAGCACATCTCGTGACTTTAAAATTCATCATATTTCCATGACACACCTCAACATCACTTTGAAAGATCAAGTGTACCATCACTTTATTTTCTTGTCTTTTGATGGAGGATTTATAAACTTGTCAAATTATTGGATCGACAACATTCACAAGTCCAATGACCTTTCATACCATTTTGATAATAAAAATTGCCTTCACATTTTGAAGGACTATTTGGAGAACCCAAGTGTTCTTCCTTTTATAATTACCACAATGAAGACTATTATAATCTTGTCCCTTCACGTTATTTTTCATATCGTTAATTATTTTTCATCTTTCAGACTAATTTACTGCTACCACATATGATAGAATGGAGCAAGTCAACATGTGGATTTCAAAGTTATCATATGTTGCTACCACATTCTTTTCAAGGAATGGAGCAAATTCAATATGATGAATATCAAGACTTTTCATCAAAATATATTATTTTTGCCTTAGTCATCATTATCATCATTATGGTGCATTAGAACTTAAATCCAACGTCTTATCCATATAAAGTCATCTTAGGTCATAAATTTATGATATTAGACCTAATACCTTATCATCATGGTGCATCTAAACTCAAATTGATGTCTTACCCTCTTGGTGCGATAGAACTTGAATCTATCGTCTTATCCTCAAATATTTTTCATTATGTGCATAAGTACTTTAACCAGATGTCTTACCCTTTGGGTGCGATGGGAATTGAGTCCATCGTCTTACCCTTCAATCAATGTCATATAAGTCAATACCAATAGAACTCAACCATGAGCCTTTACATGAAATCAAGAATTATAGAAGAAAATTTAGTCAAAATAAGATTGAGAGTTTTCTTTCCTTTCGATATTATAAATATTAATAAGTTCCTCATAATTAGCACTTAGAAAATCAACATGAAAATTTACTTCTCTATCCTTAAATTCTTTTCTGAAACGAAGAATTGCTAGTATAATCACATACCAATGTATAAAATTGTTAAAGTAAAACAAATCAATATGTTTTACCTTTTCATATATCACATATATACTAAAATAAATTATTAGTATAAGAGGAACTTTTGAAAATATAATTGTGTAACAAGAAAAAATAAATAGAACATGTTCCTGCTCACAAGTGTTTTAACTACAACACTTTTGCGAAGTGCTATAATTTTTAGAGCATATTCGTGCTGATAACGTGTTATAAAATCTAAGCTCAGTATAATACAAAATGTAAACAGAAGAAGGAAAGAAATGTAGATAGAAGAAAGAACTTTTCTTCTCATTCAAGTGTGTATATCAAATGGTGAGTGATATCTCTATTTATAGTGTTGAGATTTCACTCCCAAAGGTCACCACATTAATAGATACATAGTTATCTCTTAAGGTTCTTATCACCTTGAAAACACTTACACATGAATCCAATTAATTGTTGGATAAATCTAACGGATCATCCACATAAAACAATGGATTTATAACAAAAAGTAATTTATTTTATTTCTTAAATTGGTAAAAATATAAAAAGAGAGAAAACATAAAAAAGAAGATAAATCAACCAAAAAATAAATAATAATAAAAATATAACCAAATGATATCTCTAATAAAAGATAATTGTCACGACCCAACCCACCGGGCCTTGCCGGCAACCACTCTAACACCTTAGTAGGAGAACCATCATATCCCAATAGTTAAAACATGCAGAAAATTTACATAAAATTGGAAATAAAATATAATAAGAACATTTAACACAATTTTAGTTAAGACTTGCAAAGTAATTAACACCCCCAAGGATCTAGTCTAAACAAATACAAGAGCTACTAAGAGTACAAATTGGTCAATTAAATAAAAAGACACAGCTCCCACCATGCGAAAGAAAAAATAGAAGTTGTTGGAGAATTTCTTCGTCTTCACCAACCTACATCAAGCCTATGCACAAAAGGCATAGCAAGAGTAGTATCAGTACAAAACCACACGTACTAGTAGGCGTCATCGGTCTATCCGACGCCCACCACGCTTCATAAGAAAATCAAATAACAAGAGAATGCAATAACCACTCACTTCTCCACCTTTACCCTCGCTTGAAAACCTCGAAATTACACTAATACCCTTACTACTAATCGCCTTCTTCGCCGACCTACTCACTAGGTTCTTGATCATAGCCTAACAATTCTAACCCATTGAAGAGTCCACAAATACAGCTACAAGCATTCCGACTAACCACCAATGACATACCCTTACTTTCTCTTCTATGTTACCATGCCTGTGCCACACGACACGTTACATTATTTCAAGCTTTCTTGTTACTAGCCACAAATTCCTTTCGCCAAGGTGAAATCCACCTAAGTAATTACATCACGTATACTATCCCCACTTTTTTGCCTTATAACACACGACAACCCTTGCTCTCAAATATTACGACCCTTCAACCCTTGGCCTTCATGTACCATATCACATAGTAGGCCAATCAGATATGGTTCATCATAATTATTTAACAAATCCGTAGAAACAACATTAATTATCACTTACGAACAATGTGCATTATTACAAGCCAACATATACTATTATGTCAAATATTTGGTTCCCTCCTGGAACCCAAATTGTTAGCATATCAAAATGTGGCACCCGATCCAATGTTTATGCCGGAACGTGACAACTAATTCCAAAATTATGTCGGAATGTGGCAATTGATTTCAAAATTATGCCGGAATATGGTAATTGATCCAAGTTAGTGTTTCGGAATGCAACCCGGTCCATTCAACCAGCCACAATTACAATCACAAGTATATTCTCAAGATCATACAATTAAGTCATGATTCATGACATTCACCATTCATCATTCATCTATCTCTTTTACAACAAGTGTGATCAATAATGCAACATTCGTATACATACACGTATCATAATAAATCAAGAACAACATACATCACACAATCATAGAATCACAACCATCACATACATATATTACTTAAGCAATATCCCAACCACACTTAGCCCTAGTTCATTATCTAAGGATTCTTTCAATGATTTATTCATCCTTTGTTTGGTGCACGAAAGCTTACACATAAATCCTATCATTGATTTTCATTATACTACATAATGAGCAAAGATTTATAACTAATCAATTAATAAAACCTATCTTACCTGGGTGCCAAGTAGTTGCACGGAGTTTTAAATTTGAATCTTGTATCCGAGCTTCGTGACTGTGATCTTGACAAAAAATCCACAATCCACAAACTTCTTACGCTAGAAATCTCCTTCTCCTTCCTTCGCAAGCTAAGAGCAGCTTTTGGGGGGATTTCTAGGGTGTTTTAAGACTATTTTAGGTATTTTAGGAAGAAGGAGGAAATAACAATTCACGTTATTTACATTATATCTTGTCTATCCCGTCCTGGCGATAACTTACCTCATTCTCGCGGCGCTGCCCTAGCGGGACAATAGACCAGTATTTAAAAAAGTTTTGCTTTTCCTAATTAATGATGGTTCGGATCGTTACAATAGATACAAATTTACCCCTTGTTCGTCTCCGAACGAATAGTACACGAATTATTACGCATCCCATCTTAATGTATTTTTAACTAACAACTCGGTCCATTACGAAATGAAGGGTGATGATGGTTTTTATTTCCCAAGTCTGATTTCACGAATAGTTCTATACTTTAAAAGACCGGTCAGGGATATAACACACTTCTCGAAGAAAATTTGCATCCCAATTTACACAGCCTGCCTCACTAGGGTGGAAGCCCTCCCGCCAAGGCGGCGCCGCTGTGGCGAGGGATCTCCTGACAACGGGAGATCGGGACATAGCACATAGGGGGAAAAGTTCATTTTCCCCTATTAGTTTCAAACTCTCCCAAAATTCCTAAAAACACTCGGTCACTTTTTTTCGAACGTCAATTTAAGGTAAGTTCCTCGATCTATGCACTCCTTACTTTAGTACTTGATTAACAACGATTGCATGCTACTATTTAATTGATTAGAAATGGTTTTGGGGGGTAATTTTCGAAAATTAACTTAAGCTGCTTGTTCTTATAAAAAACATAGCATGTGCACTTCCTTTACGTCCCCAACGTCTCTACAACGTCTTGGGCGTAAGGATTTCGTAAAAATATGTTTAAATCGGTATAGAAACGGCGTGGGAAGTTGAAGGGTCTCTTGATGAAAAACTCTGATTTGAGCATTGTTTACGGGTTCATTTGGTAATATGATTGCATATTTAGGTTCTAGGTTATACTCTGATTTGCTGAAATTCTATCGAAAATGAAGATTTTGGGATGAAGAGGTGCGACGATCGCACCTGGTGTTCATCCCAGATTGCTCCTACGCATGTCACTCAAGTAGCTCATCTAGGTGCAACTCTATCTGGTGGAGCCTCTGAAGAAGATTGAGCTCTATTGCCTCCATTACTATTTCCCTGCAGGCTCTTAGGGCATTCTCTCATGAAATGACATGAATGACAACACTTGAAGTAACCGGTGGAGCCATCGCAACACACTCCTGGGTGGTTCCTACCACACTTAGCATATGTAGGAATCCAAACACCTCATTTTGCCACACTACCTTGAGAATGTGCAAGTTTAGCTCTGAAGTTTTGAGAATTTTGATTCTTAAACTCACCTTTATTTCTTGGTGAATGTGCACTAGTAGATGATGGAGTAGGTATAGTTTGCTTTTGTTGAAATGATGACCGGTTCACATTGCCCTTCCGCTGCATGTACTCATTACATGTTGTCTTGGACTTCTGGTTCTATAACTCTTCTCTAACTTTTAGCTTATTCTCCTCAACCTATTGCACATGGATCATAATCCTTGCTTTGTTCATGTCTTTTATCAGCATAGTTGTCTTGCTCTTCCTACTTGATAAGCGAGACGACCCAGATACAAATAGACTCACCTACTCCTCATGTCAGCAACCATCTTCAGAGCGGAGCGGGACATTTGAGTGAACTTGAGGCTATACTCATGCACACTCATGGATTCATGCTTCAAGTTAAGGAATTCTCTTACCTTCGCCTCCCTTAGCTCAGAGAGAAAGAAACTCCCTAAGAAGGCCTCTTCGAACAAAACCCAACTCACAATTGGTGCACGTTCAAGTCTACTTTTTTTTCCCATCGATCGTACCTGACTCTAAGAACACCCTTTGGTCGGTATGCGGCTAACTCCACACGATCATCATCTGCAACCTGCATCACCTCGAATACTTTCTGCAACTCTTCCACAAAGTTTTCTGGATCCTCAGTGAAACTTGAGCCAGTGAAGTCTAAAGGATTCATCCTTATGAACTCAAGGATCTTAGAACATCAGCCACACCCTGGTGAACCGCTCTTTGTTGACCAGCTTGACTGGCCACAACTTGACTCAACATCCGGATAACATCTCAAAACTTAGCGATAGTAACCTCTCTTTGCAGTTACACTTCTGGTGCATTGGGAACCCCTTGATCCTGGGGATCAACATTCCTCCTAGAAGGACGCCTCGAAAAGCTCTTCATGGTCGTATGATCTAAAATATACACGCAAGCACAAATGAGAAAAAAAAACTCTGTAGAGTTAAAATCTATTGCATGAAAGAGTATGAAAGAAGTAAGATCGTTTCTAAATGTCGCAACCTCCTAATTATAGATGTGGCGCACCTCACACCAATAACTAGGACTCTAAAGACACGAATTCATAAAGACCCTAGGAGTCTTGAACTCTGTACTCTGATTCCTGTATGCATCATGAAAGATGCTGGCAAAATGGTGTCAGTACAGGAAATGTACGAGCATGTATGGGGAACACTAAACAAAACCTATAAGATTCAAATAATAAAAGGAAACCATACTCACCTCAACTCGACTCGACTCAAGGATACTCAAAAACTCAGAAGTAGACAACTTAGTTCAATATAAAAGCAACAATAAGATGCATTATAAAGAAAGCTTTTAACAAGAAAATAGTAGCTCAATGTATTTAAAAATACAATAAAATTCTTTTACTCTTATTTGAGAGATTCTCTAACCGACAATCATCACTATGAGCTATGTGATGATACAACGTCTCACCCACGCTAACAAAATTTTTCTATACCTTGCTGGAGTATAAGACATCCTCAACTAAGTGAATCCACTAATTAAGCTATGGTTAAAAAGCAATCACGAATCATCTAAAAAGTATGACCCTTTCTACCCACGTTGTCATGCATGATTTATGAGGACTTTGAGTTGTATGAACTCGTTTCCATATAGGTACTCAATACTACTTAAAAAATATACTAATACTACTTAAAAAAAATATACTCATGCTCCTATGTTTAAAAACACTTCCTCATCCTCAAACTTTGAGATTATTACTCAAAGGTTTCTCTTAAAATGATATTATACTCAAAAACTCCTCATGAACTCATTTGAAAGACGATGTTTCCTCTATTTTAAATGTAAAACTATTTACTCATGGGAATACTTATATCCTATATATTCATTTTAAATAAAATGAAATTGAACACTCCTAATCCTCATATTCAAGTCTTAAAATTTTTTTTAAAAAGTTTGCAAAAGAATTCTCAAAATGACTCAAAGAATTCCCTCAAACTTTTCTGTTAACTCTATCTTGAATTCTAATGTGAATTCAAAAATTATGATTTGGATATATAGGATCACTCAGTGATTATTGAAGACTAGGTAGTTGGAAATAAGAAAGGAGCGAAGACCCAAATTAGAGAACATTGATTGACGTAGAGACGAAATTAAATTTTTGGTCGCGAAAATATTTTTGAGGTAGACCGTATCCTCTCGCAACGGAAAGAGGGGGTGATTATCTAGGGACTGAAATTCTAAACGCCTAAGCGATGTGGACGTGAGCGCAATTATTTGCCCGATCTTTTCTTGTCCTCCCATACTCGATTCAACTCATACTTGCTGCAAATCTAATGTCAAAATTTATGAATTTTCATTACACAGAACAGTTCCAGCGAAACCCACACAGAGAACTATCAATTAAATCAAACTATTCACAACCCTCGCCTCAAGAACTCAAAACAACACAAAATTACCAATTAAATTCAAGAACTTCTAAAGAACTCAACAATTTGACATTGAAAATGAATTCATCGGTAAAAGATTGCAGGATTGGCGTGAGGGCGAATAAACCCAACACTATGGAAGCTTACACACCTCGTTAGGATTGAATCCTTGGCCAAAACCCCTTGAAAATTGTAAGAAATTCTTGAGCGCTTGAATCTTTTCCTTTCTTTCTCCCCTTGAACTTCTTTCTAAAATCCTAAGCTTATTTTAGAACTAGTAAAATTATTCACGCTTCGCGCGAGAATTTAAGATTACGGAATTTATAAAAATAATATTTAAAACTTATCATGCATTAAACTAAAACATTATATGAAAAATGAAAATTATTACATCTTATCATTTATTTATCCTTAATAACATAAGTATAACTTAATGATTGTAAAATTACATACCAGGGTCTGTAACATAAACAATGGTATCAGTAAACCACTTAATATGAGCAAATTACACAAGTAATTAATTGTAAAGAAGAAGAAAAGGTTCAGATTTTTTGTTGTTTTAAAATGAGAGGAAATCCATCCATTTATAGATAAGAAATGATAGTGTGAACAAATTTTATTATGCCTTATCAGAAAGGTTATAACTATTTGGAAAAGTTGCAACCCTTCGAAAATGTCATAACCTTTCGTTAAAGTCGCAACTCTTCATAAATGTTACAACTTTTCATAAATGTTACGACTTTTCATAAAAGTCACAACTTTTTTATAAAAGCCATAACTTTTCATAAAAGTCACAATTTTTCATAAATGTCACAACTTTTAATGAAATGGGAAGACTAGTTTTAGAAATAAAATAAATTTAAAGATAATCCTGATTTGTGGTGGCGCACATAGACGAACCTATGGTTCTCCTTTATATATTTATATGATATGATATATGATGATTATGAAAATTGACCCAAATCAGTTTCGACGCCTAAAATACTACTAAAAATGTTTAAGGCTGATGGGGTAAGGAAAAGACCAAAATATCCCTCATTAATTCGGGTAAATTTCCTTAATTGGACCGGCGGAACTCAAACGGGCATATCTCCTTCATTCTAACTCGGATTTTAGCAAACTTTGTGGCGTTGGAAAGAGGATTCAGAGATCTTTTATTTGATCTGAAGACTAGTATGAAAATTATGAACTAAAACAATATGATAATTTGGAAGATTTTCTATTTTAAATATCGAGATTTTGGTACCCATCCAAATTTTTTTTATATCACTTGCATTTGAAAATATTAAATCCTAATAATCATATAAAAATATTAGTTAAAATATATTTGGCTACTTGTTTCACATGTAATTTTAACTCACGAGCCATTAATTTTATTCCAATCATAATAAGAATATAAACGAAAATTGGGAACGATAATTATCATTGAGAGTTTTGCTAATGAAAAGGTTTAACATATAATTTTAGAGATTCAAACGGTAGGAAAATGATTAGAAGAAGAAACACCATGTAAAAAAATAAGATGAAGAAATAGTGAAGATCAACAATGGGGGAAATTTTCTCTGATTTTCTGTTGATTATTTTATTGAACAAGAAGCAACTATTTAACCTATTACAAAATGACAGAAATGTAAAATAATCTAAGAGATAACAAACTTATAATAAACTTTGCACACCTATACAAATTCTAGAAGAAGCATCTAATAAGCATCTAATAAAGGAATCTTGTGCTATGTACAAAAGATAATAAAATGTAATGGGATATGAGTGAATGGGCTTTGTTGATTGATAATGTTTATCTGAATGTTGGGTCATGAATGTTGGGTCGAATTTGATTTAGGAACAGGTCTTGTCACCTGTTTCTCTTCATTCTTCAGATGAGGCTTGACTTAAGGAACAATTCATGCGACCTATTTCTCTTCATTCTTCATATGATACCTGGGCTTGGTTTTCATGACTGCGGCCTGGCCTGAGTTTAATTATCATGCTAATACCCCCCCACCCTCAAGTTGGCGGGGAGAGAAGCGAGCCACCAACTTACCATCAAGTCTATGATGTGAGGAGCCAAACAAAGTTTTGGTGAGAAAATATGTAAGCTGAGATGAAGCAGGTTCTTGGCTAAGTATATGGCAACCTGGCCTGATTTGAACAGAAATAGGGATAGTTGGAGAAACTCCCAAATCATGAAGGTGACGATTGATCCAGGTTAAATGAATCGTGTAAGATTGAATTTGCCATTGCAACTGCATCAACTGGAATGACTGAATAGATAAGAAGAGTAGTTAAAACAAATGGAGTGATACTGAGTGCCATATCACTTTTGCTCAAGAAGCTGGCATAACTTGATAAATGATCCCCTGCAACACAAGACGTTAGAGGCATCCCAAATGCCAATTTATAACATGATTCCTCCAAGTGCAAGAACATAAAATTCTTTAGACACCCATGTGAAAGTTGAAGGGTGAGAAAGAGCAGCATGAGACTTCAAAGAGCCTTGACACAAGCGATCCCACATGAATGAGAAGAGACTAAGCTCTAGAGAGAAGTGGGAAAAGAGTAAGGAACAGGTCTTGTGACCTGCTTCTCTTCATTCTTCAGATGAGGCTTGACTTAAGGAACATGTCATGCGACCTGTTTCTCTTCATTCTTCATATGATACCTGGGCCTGGTTTTCATGACTGCGGCCGGGCCTGAGTTTAATTATCATTCTAATGCAAACTTGTCGATATAGTTGAACGTATCTTTTTTTCATCTTAACATTCATCAGTTTTAATCATTTTGTATTACAAGAATATTTACACCAAAAGCTACTTAATGTACTTTTTTGGGGGTGAGCTTAAGTTATTTTTCTTTACTATAATTTCAATTTATTTCCACTTTAACAAAAATAGCTTTTAGCTACATTATATATTGACATTAATAAAGAGTGGTAAAGTTTTTACCGGCATTAGTTAAGTGTCATTATAACCAATATCGCTAAAGGCTTTAGGGACATATACGAAGAGTGTTAATTGACGTTAAAAATACATATTTAATGATAATTAAAAATCAATCGCCGCTAATAATCATTTTTGATGCAGTATTCTGATATTTAATATTCAGAATGTCATCCTTAAAAACTATTATAATCCTCATGACATCGCTTGCAAATGTTAATACTTACCATTTTATGTGGGATTCATACCTTTTTTTATTTCACTCATTTTTTATGAAGCTAGAAATTAAGACTATTTATAGTAAGAAAAATAATAATCAAACAAGCAATAAATCATCAAAAAGATACTTCCTACATAAACTGAAAATAACATAATACAATACTGTCATAGATACTATTATTGACATTAAAAATGTTATTCAAGACTCTAGACAAAAAAACAAGAATGATTCAATAGTATCTCATTATTCAAAAAACACACACAAATAATAAATAGGAATCAAGAGCTAGCTCTTAATCTGCAAAGAAACCGAGTTGATACCAAACAAGTTTATTTGTTATGTAGTTTCACACACAAGTTTGATATTGAATATCCCTCTTCTATGAATCAAAATAAGAAAAAATAAAAAAGAAGTAATGGTTTATCAATGGATAACAATTTATCTTGAAGAATCACTTGCATTTGAGAGCAGTTTTGATCTTATGAATCGTGTACGAGATGATGTCATTTGCGTCTATGATTGACTTCTCTGGAAGATCTGCTGTGGAGAGATTGTCCACCAACATTTGAAACATGATAGTCACCAGTGATCCACTACAAAATTCATTGTTATTTCCACCCTTGTTATTATTTGAAGATAAATCAGGAACGATCGAAATTCCATTGGGCAAGAGCTCCACACAAGAAGGGTCCCTTCCTTTCATCACTGTGTTCATTTTTGAAGAATCAACTATTGTATAGACTAAAAGAGAACCTGTTGCATCCGTGCAAGTATCTTGAAATATCATCATGTTATTTTCATTAGCAATGATGTCACCCCCCTGCATTTTCAAATCAAAACAAAATCTAATTAATAAATCAACAATAACATAACTGTGATGTTTTTCTAAAATAAGTGATACTCACATTAGCAGACAACAGAGAGACACTACTCTCAAGATTTTCACCCTTAGTAATATGGATAATATTTTCCATGGCACCACTACAGGATAAGATATCCCATTGGCTCCTCAAATTTTTGTTAGTGAAGAACTCAAATAAACATTGTGGTTTTATCGGTAATTGAATCGTCTTTGTCGCACTTAAAATCACACCGATAGGTTCACCAGGGTCACTAATATTCCTCCTCCTCATCAGATTTGCATCTTTTCCATTTTCCATTTGAATTGTTTTCCACTTGTGAGAGGTTGCACAAATTCCCGCACAAAAAGTACGAGTCATGCGTTGAGACAATATTCCTATACCTTTCTCACCCTTTGAATCAACTGTTCAAATTAAAACAGCAGTCTGTAGAATATACTGAAGAGTATAACAGCAGTCTGTAGAAATAACTCTACATCACCACTCATAGCATGAGACGGAGTTTGTAGAAGCAAAAAAGAAGGAGGACTGGGAATAATGGATTGTATGATATGGAATGAGGCTACAATAGTTAAATATGTATGGAATATAACAAAAAAGCCAGACAATCTCTGGGTCAAGTGAGTGAATCATATATATCTGAAAGGAAGAGAGTAGTGGCAATATCAACCACCTACTGATAGTTGTTGGTACTGGAGGAAAATTTGTGCCATCGGTGATAAATTCGCAGCAAGATATGATGGAAATAAATGAGGGGGCGAACAAAAGAGAATATACGATTTAAAGTGGATACCAATGGAGAAGAGGAAATGATAGACAATGGCCATGGTGGAGGAAAATTTGGAACAAAATGAATATACCAAAACATAGCTTCATTTGTTGGATTGTCATGCATCGAAGAATCCTAACTAGAGACAGACTTGCAAAAATGGGCATTTGTCAGGACAAAGAATGTCTACTGTGTGGGTCAACCATCTATTTATTGAATGTGAGTTTTCAAATGAATGTTTTGAAGGGAGTCCTTGAATGGCTGAAAATTGCGTTCAAAAGAACAAACATTGAAGGATTGTGGGAACGAATGACAAGAAGAGCCAAAGGAAAGATAAGTAGATCATTGATCAAGGCTGTATTGGCTGCTCTAATATATCATATTTGGCAGGCGAGGAATGGGTCCGATGCTTTGTGGAACAAAGCAGTAACTAGACCTGGGAAAATCTCGAAGATGATCAAGGAAGAAAGTAGAAGTCGAGTAAACGCAGGCAACATCAAAGACACAACATGGATAAATAATTTGTTTAATTGATGTAGATAGCAGTATAGTGACATAGAAGGGATAGAACACCAAGAAGGATTGTAATAGTTTTGTAATAGTGATAATTGAGGGAATTCAATAAAATCTGTTAGTTCGACAAAAAAAGAAACTGTATCCTACCAAAAGATTTATGATGGTGTTACAAATAAATATCATAGCATGGAGCGTGCAAAATATTTTGTCTTACATGTTGGCCTGACACAAGATCTATAATGTAGAGGAACATATACGCAATTTTTTTTGCAAAAGAAAGTAATATATTTGTGTATCTAAATGTATTAATTCAAACAAACCTAAAAGCAAACATAACAAATTAAATTGAACAATGACAGTTTCATTATGAGGTTAGAAGGTCAAGCATTAAAACAGTTCTTTTTAAATAGGATAGAATATACTCCACACAATTTCAAAATAATAGAAGTTATAAATGCTAGAAGAAAACCATCAATAAAATAAAGTATAAGGAAGATAAGGTACTAAAAAGTAGAATAATTTTATGTTGATCATAAAAACTAATGCATAGAACATATAACCTAATTAATAATTTTTGGGAGTACAATCATCTGCCATAGAGTTGGAAAAAATATAATTCAGTATATAGCGTATATATCAAACATGAAAAATATAGAAGTTTTACCTTCATTTATAGATCATAATTTTATGACTAAAAGATATAAAATATGCTCAATAATATCCTTTCTAATTGAAAGTAGACTAAAAATGAAAACAAAAAATATATAGCTATGAAAATAGATAATAGATATGGATCTTTTATAAGAAATTAATTACTTGATCGGTAACTTACTTACAATTTTCCTGATCCAAATGGATCCTTCTTTTGTTGTTTGGTGAAATTGAAGGGCAATCTAAAAAAACCAATTAGCAATTTTTATTTTGCTTAAAAAGTAACTTTAGAATGGTAATAAAAATGTATTAGTAAGAGATATATATACTACAACTTTGTATTGGATAGACTAGAAAACAATGGCCCACATTGAATTGTTTCATACTCAGTTAGAAAAAAAGATAATGACAGATTTTTATCCAGGATTCATTTGATTTTAAAAATCAAATCATCAATAATTTTTATTTTTATTCTATATATGTATTAAAAAAGGGGTTATAATTAACTTAACTAAAATAACTTTAGAATAGTAATAAAAATATATTAGTAATAGCTATATATAGAAAAACTTAATTCATGGGAGACCAGAAAAAATTGACCCACTTTAAATTCAAATTAATAAGCAATTATTATTTAGATTCTGTATTAAAAAATCAGGTTGAAGATACTTGGGATGAAGATCTAGCATTTTAGATCAATTCAACAAAACTCAATAATTCTAACGCAGTTCTATATTTGTGTTAAAATGTAGCATGATAATTTTAAGGAAGATCTAACATCTAGCATCTAGCATCTACATGATAATTAAGGTACTTTTATTTCGATATAATTAGGTTTCATACCTTTAGCATGTTTCCACTTAGAAATTTCTATTAATTTCATATGGTTTTTATCATTGGTCAAAAATAAAAAAATAATAGCAAAAACATTCTGAATATCAGGTACGATACAATTTTTTTGAATGTGGACTACATTGTATTTCTCTGTTAAATACGTTAAATATGAACGTTCTTGTTGATTGTTAAATAGTTTCAAAAAATGATTTCAATTTGACAAACATATAAAATTAATAATAAAAAATTAATATTATCATATGATTGTGAGTTCAACTAGCTCCAAGCGGCGACATAGAGGGAGCTGGTTGTCAATTCAAAATGAAGAACCCTACTTCTTAGGGGTGATAGATAAAAGAAGGTGACTCTTTTGGACTGGCCTACTTACTGTTATTATTTTTGTTATTTTATATTTCTTTTCGGGTTCACTTGGCCCATTCTATATAGATTTAAGATATGAAAAATTACATAAATATACAACTCAAGATATCACAATATCTAAAATTTCTTACCATTATAAAAAATTATAAAAAATCCCTTTCGGATATATCCCTATCCCCCTTAGATAACATCTATTCCCTCTCAGGTGCATCCCTCCTATAAAGTAATGTATCATTTTTAATATATCATACAACCAATAAATGTATCAGAGAATAATGAAAGATTTGAGATTTTCTTACTTGGAAAAACTTTCTGATTAAAATGTAATCAACACCAAATGTATGGAATTTATGTAAGTTATAATTTAAGATACAAATAAAATGGAGCATTTAGTTCCTCAATTTTATTTTATTTTTAAAAGAGTCCACTATATATTGATAGAAATGGTAAGGTAATAATTAAATCAACAAACTAAGATTAAATAATCTATGTGAATTTTGAAAACGGGATATTACTCCTTTTTTAAAAATAAATAAATAATATTATATATATTGAATTGTAACACACTGTTATTTTGTTATGTGTTTTAAAAAAAATGAGTTTATGATTGACGAGTCAAGTTATCATGTTTCGTGTCAATTGTCGAGGAGATGTTAGGTGATTATACAAGAAAATATTTATACACGTCATTTGAATTTTCTTTAGACCAAACTAATAGGCCAAAAAGAGTCTTGAAGCAAAAGCTGAAGTTCTATAGCTTTCTGTGTGAGAGATGAAACACGAGATTTTATTTTGTTAAAGCTAAATTGTTGCAGTAAATGAAGAAAGGATTACAATCTTACATTTCCAAAAAATTAATTTCAACATTTATGAAAAATTGATTCCCTTATCCTGAAGAATATTGTTGATAGGATTCGGGAGATTCCGTGGAGCATTACTTCATAGGTGAGGTCAGAGACTCAGAAAAGCAAGACTCAGAAAAGCAGGGAAAGTTGTGAAAATTTTAGGTGTCTTTTGTAAAATCATAATCAAGCTTGAAGGAAAGAAGTGACTTTGAGTATTTGTTGATCCAGCTATCTCCTGCGCCGACCATATTCCTTTTTGATGCAATCACTGTTGTAGAGTGAGCTGAAGAGACTTTGGTGTTTCTAATTGATTGTTTGGTCTTTTGTTCTTTTGATTAATACCAGGTGAAATTAAGCAACTACCCCACAAATACAAATTAATTGCTATATACAATATATATATATATATATATTGTATATATTTCTTGATCTAACCCTATATACAATTGGTAAATGATATATTTCTTGATTGTTTATATTTCTTAATTGTTTGTTCTTTTGTTCTTTTGGTCTTTTGTATATATTTCTTGATCTCACCCTTTATTCATTGGTAAATGATATTGTAAAAGTATATATTACTAAATTGTATCACAAATATAGGAAAAAAATAAAACTAAAAAGAAGAGCAAATAAATAAATAATGAGAATATTATCAAATGATATCTCCAATAAAGAATAAAATGAAAATATCTTTAATAAAGAATAAAATGGAAAATGATGATGAAAGAGTTAATAAAATTGTTACCAAATGACATCTTTAATAAAGGATAATATGAAGAAAAAAATAGAAGAAAAATAATAAATGAGAAAAGAATAAAAGAGAAAATAAAAATAATAACAAAAGTGTTATAAAATCTAAGCTCAGTACAATATAAAAGTAAAGAGAAGAAAGCAAGAAATGTAGATAGAATAGAGAATTTTTCCTCTCATTCAAGTGTGTATATCAAATGGTGAATGACATCTCTATTTATAGTGTTGAGATATTACTCCCAAAGGTCACAACATTAATAGATACATACTTATTTGGTAAATTCTTTTTCAAACCCCCCCCCCCCACATATTTCCTGAATATGGTGTGTCATTGATCTCAACCAGACGCACTCTCGACTTGCTTCATGGAAGACTTTTATTTCTGCATGGTTTGAAGAAGTGATCACATACATTTTCTTCATTGATAGCCAAGATATTATTGTGCCTCCACATGCAAACAAATATCGTGCTTGAGATCAGGCTTTATGCGGATCAGATAAATATTCTGCATATGCATAACCAATCAATTTTGTCTTGGATTCCTCGAAATAGAATAAAGTCATAACTATGGTCCTTCGTGGATATTCAAGTATGTGCTCAACACCATTTCAATAACCTTTTGTTTGGGAGGAACTGAATCTTGCTCTTCATCCTTCTTTTGAGATCAAACTGAATCATCATTTATGTCTAGCGATTTCATAATCATTTGGTTACTCAATGAATGTGATTTATCCATATAAAATCGCATCAAAACTTTTCTGTGTATGTTGATTGATGGACAAATATTTCATTCTTCAAATTTTCAATCTTAGGTCAATACAAAATTTTGTCTTTCCAGGATCTTTTCATTTTAGATCCCCTTCTCAATATACTCAATAGCTTTTAAAATCTCCTTAAGAGCGTTAGTAATTTCAAGTCATCAACATACAAAATTTATAACCAATTTAGATCCTGATCTTTTCATAACAATTCAAGGACAATTAGGGTCATTCTTTTTGTACCCTTTCTTCCTTTATTATTCCAATTCATATAAGAATTTGAAGCTTTATTGAAAAAGTTTCCTTCAAACTTTTATATTCTTCAGACACCTCAATTGCTTCAAGGATTTTGATATAACCTTCATTCTCTAGCTAGACATGACAATTATTTATTATATGCATTCAAATTTTTCATATATTGCCAGATCAAACCAAACCTCATTGCATCCACCATAGGAGAAAACGTCTCCAATAATGTCAGGATTTTTGCGGCAAACCTTTATGCCCCAAGGAAAAAACCGTACTTGATATCTTACGGTTATACTATCGCACTATAATTTATTTGTATCCCACCGGTATTATACCTTGATTTATGGACTATCAGTCCAAAACGTCACTTTTCTAAATGAAACAAAATATACTTGAACTAGGTAAATTACCCGTGCTTCGCACGAGATTAAACTATTTTATTAAGTTTACATATGATCATTCGATAATATTCGTATTTTCAATATATAATTGGCAAAAACATTTTATTTTTAGGCAAAACGTTTCTCAGAAATCTTAAAGTGCAATTTTAAAATTTTCATTTTTGTTATACAAAAATTATGAGTCATAGATAGATTTTGAGTATAAAATAGAAGTTTAAGAAAATCTCCCCGGAAATAGTTGGTAATTTATAATGAGAATTTTTAAATTGTAAGAAGTTATAAAGAACAACATTAGACGTTAAAAAGAGTCCAAAAACCGTTGAACAACAACACTCCCAAGTAAAGTGGAAAATCAGGTCCATACAAGATCATAAGTAACTAAATTTAAATGGACAATCTTGGAGTCCTTTCTTATGAACCTCAACAAATCTCTTTTTTACTATTGTATGTCATATCAAGTATATGCTAAAAATGACCCTAAAATTGTTATTATCATGAATGTTTTTTGTCATTGTCTCAAAATAGTCATTGCTATTTTTAAGGTTTCATATCACCCCCGACTTTTGAATTAAAATATAGTTATTGTTATGTTTATAGTACTACTCCTAGCTCACGTGCGTTGCACGTATACCCTATCAATTAATATTGAGTTCTTAAAAAGGACACAAGTATAAAATATATAAGTGAGACATAAAGTAGAATGTTTTAAAAAGAAATATACTCGTAAACTTAAAACAATGAAGGGTGATATGTATACTCGAATTTTGTGAATCAATTGAAGCATCAAGTAATTTTATCCTATTATCAAATTTAGATATGGGAACCATATAGTTATTCACTGGTCCACTTGTATTACAGATTTGCAAGATTTTTCTTTTTGTCATTTAATTGTTATCATAAAGTGAGATTAAACCTTATTATTTTAATTGTTACCATAAAAATGACATGACTAAGATGACTTTCTGAAAGTTTACGTCTCCACGATCCTATAATATGTGTTGGCATAAATAAATACCTTCTTAAAGGATGAAAAAATCTGTCAAAGGAGATAAAGAAGCAATAAGTACTGGAATTATTTTTTTCCATCAAAAATTGAAATCACAAGGTAAAAAATAGAAAAATATCACATAACGTTTAAAATTAAGCAATACCCTCAAGAGTACATTTCAAAATTACCATAAAACTAAAAAAAATAGACATCAAAAAAGCATTCAAGGGTACAACATATTAGCAAGACCACATAAAAATAAAATAATAACCACAAAAACCTTTTCTAGTCTAGATAGAAAGCACAGTGAGGCTAAGCAAATCAAACAATATAGAACTAATAAAAAAAGATGATACTCAGAGAATACATCAAAATCACTAAACATAAGAAAGAAGAATTAAAAGCACATAGCACTAAAATAACCACACAAAATTAAACAATACAGACAAATTCTATTACAAATTATTAGCACAATTTGATGAAAACAAGATCAAAAATTTGAAGATAATATATTAAAATGCATGAAAAATTGCAAAACAATAAAAAAAATCAAGATTAAACAAACAAAGTAATAAAAAAGAAAAAACATAAAGATTCAATACGAAAGAAATTACCTTTAGTGTCTTTGCTACTTTCTGTATATCTTTTCTCTATTAACAACAAACAGTGATAAGAATAGTCATTGACATAAGTCCCAAGCCAAAATTAAATTGATTTTTAATAAAGAAGAATTGTTATACACATTTATTAAGGAAAATACAACTTTTGGTCTTTCCTCTTCATTGTAACTGTTCCTCAAAGAATTTTAACCATTGTATGTAGATGAATGAATTTAAATACAAATATTATTTAATATTAAATTAATTATATATTAATATTTAGTTTAGTTTAGAAATAAAATAAGGATAAAATGGTAATTCAACTTTTGAGTTATGAGCTTCCCACTTATAATAATATATGATGTAGTTACAAAAAAATATTGCAATGATCAACCAAGCAGTAGGTGACATCTGAATGTTCACAACGGGATATAGTAAACCAAAATTTTGACACATAACATATTAAAATCTCACAATATAATTTTGTGAGCACTTAAACACGCAAATATCCAAAAATAATGATAAAAACGACCTTAGTTTCCTAACAATAAAGAAGAAAAAGCCATGTTGCTTAATATATTTTTCAAAAATATAGTCTTTCGGGTTGTATCAAAGTTTACAGTTCACAAATTTAATTGAAAGAAGCCAAAATAATGACTTATTACTTTTTATAAAAAATTTAAAATTTTATCAAAAGAATGAGTTATCACTACAACAAAGATGATCTTTAATGATAATTAATAGCTTAATTATCGTTAAATATATATTTTCATAGGCAATCGATACTTTGTATAAATGTCTCAAAAGTCTATAACAACATTGAATTCAATGACAATTAATTAATGTCGGTAAATATTGTAGAACTCTTTGTGAATGTGCATATTTATTGCCGATAAAAATTATTTTTGTTATAGTTTATTTTGGACATTTGTTAGTTTCACCAAAACTTGATATTTAATTATGCTCAAAAGTAAGAGAAGAAGAAATATGACAAATTAGTTAACTTGCAATAAAAATATGGACTAATTGTCTCTATACAAATATTCTAGAAATAGTGCAATGACATACAAAATGTTTATACTTAAAAAAAATAATGAATATAATATACTAAATGTGGCAAGCAAGGGAGCAGTCATTTGAATCCTTTTAACAAACTTCATTATTGATTCCGTATTGGCTATCAAATATTTGTTGTTGTGTGTTATCAAATATAGCACAACCCACAAGCAATTTTCTCAACCTGTAGTAAGCGACAAAAGAGAAGATAAATTTTCAATCTTCCTCACTTTAATTTTGAACATAGTTCAAAAAAAGTCACCAAAATAGCAAAAAGAAGTTGCAATAGATACATCAATCATTATGATTAATAGTAAAAAATTAAGTTTCGTGAAATAGGAAAAAGAAAACTTTGAGAAATAAAATTCACTTTATAAGAAGCTTAGTTAATGTATTTGAATTAAAAAAAAAACTTACAAATAATAATGACGGAAATAAAAGATTTGTTTTCTAAAGAACCAAATATAATGAATTCAACCATCAACCATTTCAGCAGTGTATGAGTTGTGCACTAAGAGGTCCAAAAATAGTAATGTCGCATTGCAACTGAAATCAGTTTTCTTTGTTTATATGAAGAAGCATGTACAGGGACAAACGAGAAGATCAATTTTCAATCAACCTTGCTGAAAATTTAACATGGTTAAAAAAAGGTCACCAAAATAGAAAAAAGAAATTACCATAGTTAGATAAATCACTATGAATTACAGTAAAATTTAAGCTTCATGAAAAATTTCAAGAATGAAACAAACTTCATAAAAATCTCAATTAATGTATTTGAATTTGACTACCCTATAGTGGAAAAAAACCTACAAATTATAGTGGCAAGAAATTCCTCTATTTATAGACAACATAGGGTAGTGTGAATAAATATTTATTGTGTCTTATCGAAAAGGTCACAACCTTTCATAAAAGTATTAATTTCTTATAAAAGTCACAACACTTCATACATCACAACTTTTCAGAAAAGTTACAACTTTTCATAATAGTCACAACTTTTAAATAAAATCACAACTTTTCATAAAATCATAACATTTCATGAAAATGGAAGGCTAGTTTTTTAAATAAATAAATTTAAAAGGGAATTCTGTTTCTGGTGGCGCCACGTACGCGAGCCTAAGGTTCTCTTTTATATAAATATATGATATATGATATGATTATGCATTTTACTTGACCAATCATTTATTTGTCCACACTATATGACAGATTTGAATTCAAGATCCCCGCCATAATTTATTTCATTGAGCGCTACCTCATATCAAAGACACCGCCGACGGTTATTTGATATCGATTCCAACATGACATAACTTATCGAAATCTCTTCATTTTTCATCATTTTCAGGTACCTGAACATTTTTCAAAGTTTTATAAAGTGTTATGTCGGGGTGCTCTCTTATAGCACTTGTCTCATTATCATGACCATATTGATCATTTGTTCCTCTCCTTCTTCAATGAATTTTATATTTGGAATCGATCGGTCTATTACACTTGAGCCTGAACCAATTTTAATGGGGATACTTTGTTGGCTTGATGCATACATGTGTTGCTACATGTTAAGTAAATTTATCTCATACCAAATCTTATTTGAGAGTTTTGTTCTCATACCCATGGTTTAGCTATAATTGGAGGCATACAATTTCTGCTAAACCAACTAGCATTATCAGTATAATTTAATAGTTTGGAACTATGCTCTTAATTTAACCATGGGCGCAAACAACCTTACAAACACCATTTTGTTAGTTGACAACAAAACACATGTGACCATCGCATAAATGCATCTATTATATAGTTGCAAATGATCGACATGGCAGGTGAATGGACTCATATTCACCTTTTTATTTGTTCCAAATAATATTAGTGGATTACAATCCCAACCTTAGCTGGTACAATGACCATTTTATCCAGAGACAAGCAACACATGAGAATTCTCGAAGAATCTTTTATTTCTTCATCATATAATCCACATGAAATCTCAATTACATTTGAATCACATTTTAACCAGAATGGTCAACCTGTCATGTCAACTGATCTTTATTTCAGTAGACTTATAATTTAATTTTGCATGTGATTCCATCAGCATGCCCACGTTTGTGTGCAACAAACAATAAGAAAAAATGGGTAATCTTTTACATAAATACTTATAACCCGCTTCGATTGTAGTAATCTGAAAACAATAAATCTTTTCATAATTTATAGTCTCAATATTTCAATTCATCTTAAACTTAAAAGTTTCTTTTGAGACTTACTACAACCCCAATATTATTCCTCTTATAATAATACAACTCGTTAGAGTTTGCAATTAATTTTTGTACTATCACATATTTCATGACACCATCCATATGGTGAATATCTCCTCAAGAAGAAATTATATTATTATTATCATGGTCAAAATTATTACGAGCAAGACATGTTTCTTGCTTTACTTTTGTTGAACCATAGGTACACAACCAATGAAAAATTTGTATTGTCATACAATAATATTATTTTGGTCATGACACAATCCTTATATATAGGCAAGAGTTTTTATTTATTTTGCCCTTTTGGTAGTTCACAAATAAACAAACCATAATACTTATGACGTATAAACGTACACGAGCATTGACCATTTCTTCCAAATAAAAATTTATTTATTCTTGTCAAATCTCTCGTAGAGATGAGTTGTGACATATATTATTTTTTTGTCAAATCTCCCATAGAGGTGATTTGTGGCATATATTCAACCCATAATAATTTTATTACATCTTGACCCATTCTCTTATAGAATGGTCGAGCATTCACGATACTCATCACAAGTCAGATTCTCTTCAAGGGGACTAATCATTTATATGTACTTCATAAATTTGCATTAAGCACATCGCGTGACTTTAAAATTCATCATATTTCCATGACACACCTCAACATCACTTTGAAAGATCAAGTGTACCATCACTTTATTTTCTTGTCTTTTGATGGAGGATTTATAAACTTGTCAAATTATTGGATCGACAACATTCACAAGTCCAATGACCTTTCATACCATTTTGATAATAAAAATTGCCTTCACATTTTGAAGGACTATTTGGAGAACCCAAGTGTTCTTCCTTTTATAATTACCACAATGAAGACTATTATAATCTTGTCCCTTCACGTTATTTTTCATATCGTTAATTATTTTTCATCTTTCAGACTAATTTACTGCTACCACATATGATAGAATGGAGCAAGTCAACATGTGGATTTCAAAGTTATCATATGTTGCTACCACATTCTTTTCAAGGAATGGAGCAAATTCAATATGATGAATATCAAGACTTTTCATCAAAATATATAATTTTTGCCTTAGTCATCATTATCATCATTATGGTGCATTAGAACTTAAATCCAACGTCTTATCCATATAAAGTCATCTTAGGTCATAAATTTATGATATTAGACCCAATACCTTATCATCATGGTGCATCTAAACTCAAATTGATGTCTTACCCTCTTGGTGCGATAGAACTTGAATCTATCGTCTTATCCTCAAATATTTTTCATTATGTGCATAAGTACTTTAACCAGATGTCTTACCCTTTGGGTGCGATGGGACTTGAGTCCATCGTCTTACCCTTCAATCAATGTCATATAAGTCAATACCAATAGAACTCAACCATGAGCCTTTACATGAAATCAAGAATTATAGAAGAAAATTTAGTCAAAATAAGATTGAGAGTTTTCTTTCCTTTCGATATTATAAATATTAATAAGTTCCTCATAATTAGCACTTAGAAAATCAACATGAAAATTTACTTCTCTATCCTTAAATTCTTTTCTGAAACGAAGAATTGCTAGTATAATCACATACCAATGTATAAAATTGTTAAAGTAAAACAAATCAATATGTTTTACCTTTCATATATCACATATATACTAAAATAAATTATTAGTATAAGAGGAACTTTTGAAAATATGATTGTGTAACAAGAAAAAATAAATAGAACATGTTCCTGCTCACAAGTGTTTTAACTACAACACTTTTGCGAAGTGCTATAATTTTTAGAGCATATTCGTGCTGATAACGTGTTATAAAATCTAAGCTCAGTACAATACAAAATGTAAACAGAAGAAGGAAAGAAATGTAGATAGAAGAGAGAACTTTTCTTCTCATTCAAGTGTGTATATCAAATGGTGAGTGATATCTCTATTTATAGTGTTGAGATTTCACTCCCAAAGGTCACCACATTAATAGATACATAGTTATCTCTTAAGGTTCTTATCACCTTGAAAACACTTACACATGAATCCAATTAATTGTTGGATAAATCTAACGGATCATCTACATAAAACAATGGATTTATAACAAAAAGTTATTTATTTTATTTCTTAAATTGGTAAAAATATAAAAAGAGAGAAAAAATAAAAAAGAAGATAAATCAACCAAAAAATAAATAATAATAAAAATATAACCAAATGATATCTCTAATAAAAGATAATTGTCACGATCCAACCCACCGGGCCGTGCCGGCACCCACTCTAACACCTTAGTAGGAGAACCATCATATCCCAATAGTTAAAACATGCAGAAAATTTACATAAAAATGCAAATAAAATATAATAAGAACATTTAACACAATTTTAGTTAAGACTTGCAAAGTAATTAACACCCCCAAGGATCTAGTCTAAACAAATACAAGATCTACTAAGAGTACAAATTGGTCAATTAAATAAAAAGACACAACTCCCATCATGCGAAAGAAAAAATAGAAGTTGTTGGAGAATTTCTTCGTCTTCACCAACCTGCCTATGCACAAAAGGCATAGCAAGAGTAGTATCAGTACAAAACCACACATACTAGTAGGCGTCATCGGTCTATCCGACGCCCACCACGCTTCATAAGAAAATCAAATAACAAGAGTATGGAATAACCACTCGCTTCTCCACCTTTACCCTCGCTTGAAAACCTCGGAATTACACTAATACCCTTACTACTAATCGCCTTTCTTCGTCGACCTACTCACTAGGTTCTTGATCATAGCCTAACCATTCTAACCCATTGAAGAGTCCACAAATACAACTACAAGCATTCCGACTAACCACCAATGACATACCCTTACTTTCTCTTCTATGTTACCCTGCTTGTGCCACACGACACGTTACATTATTTCAAGCTTTCTTGTTACTAGACACAAATTCCTTTCGACAAGGTGAAATCCACCTAAGTAATTACATCACGTACACTATCCCAACTTTTTGCCCTTATAACACACGGACAACCCTTGCTCTCAAATATTACGACCCTTCAACCCTTGTCCTTCATGTACCATATCACATAGTAGGACAATCAGATATGATTCATCATAATTATTTAACAAATCCGTAGAAACAACATTAATTATCACTTACGAACAACGTGCATTATCACAAGCCAAGATATACTATTATGTCAAATAGTTGGTTCCCTCTTGGAACCCAAATTGTTAGCATATCAAAATGTGGCATCCGATCCAATGTTTATGTCGAAACGTGACAAATGATTTCAAAATTATGTCGGAATGTGGCAATTGATTCCAAAATTATGCCGAAACATGGTAATTGATCCAAGTTAGTGTATCGGAATGCAACCCGATCCATTCAACCAGCCACAATTACAATCACAAGTATATTCTCAAGATCATACAATTAAGTCATGATTTATGACATTCATCATTCATCATTCATCTATCTCTTTTACAACAAGTGTGATCAATAATGCAACATTCGTATACATACATGTATCATAATAAATCAAGAACAACATACATCACACAATCATAGAATCACAACCATCACATACGTATATTACTTAAGCAATATCCCAACCATACTTAGCCCTAGTTCATTATCTAAGGATTCTTTCAATGATTTATTCATCCTTTGTTTGGTGCACGAAAGCTTACACATAAATCCTATCATTCATTTTCATTATACTACATAATGAGCACAAATTTAAAACTAATCAATTAATAAAACCTATCTTACCTGGGTGCCAAGTAGTTGCACGGAGTTTTAAATTTGAATCTTGTCTCCGAGCTTCGTGACTGTGATATTGACCGAAAATCCATAATCCACAAACTTCTTACGCTAGAAATCTCCTTCTCCTTCCTTCGCAAGCTAAGAGCAGCTTTTGGGGGGATTTCTAGGGTGTTTTAAGACTATTTTAGGAATTTTAGGAAGAATGAGGAAATAACAATTCACGTTATTTACATTATATCTTGTCTATCCCATCCTGGCGATAACTTACCCATTCTCGCGCCGCCGCCCTAGCGGGACAATAGACCAGTATTTAAAAAACTTTTGTTTTTTCTAATTAATGATGGTTCGGATCGTTACAATAGATACAAATTTACCCCTTGATTGTCTCCGAACGAATAGTACATGAATCATTACGCATCCCATCTTAAAGTATTTTTAACTAACAACTCGATCCATTACGAAATCAAGGGTGAGGATGGTTTTTATTTCCCAAGTCTAATTTCACGAATAGTTCTATACTTTAAAAGACCGGTCAGGGATATAACACACTTCTCGGAGAAAATTTGCATCCCAATTTACACAGCCTACCTCACTAGGGCGGAAGCCCTCCCGCCAAGGTGGTGCCGCTGTGGCGAGGGATCTCCTGACAACGGGAGATCGGGACATAGTACATAGGGGGAAAATTTCATTTTGCGCTATTAGTTTCAAACTCTCCCAAAATTCCTAAAAATACTCGGTCACTTCTTTTCGAACGTCAATTTAAGGTAAGTTCCTTGCTCTATGCACTCCTTACTTTAGTACTTGATTAACAACGGTTACATGCTACTATTTAATCGATTAGAAATGGTTTTGGGGGGTAATTTTCAAAAATGAACTTAAGCTGCTTGTTTTATAAAAAACATAGCATGTGAACTTCCCTCACGTCCCCAACGTCTTGGGCGTAAGGATTTCGTAAAAATATGTTTAAATCAGTATAAAAACGGCGTGGGAAGTTGAAGGGTCTCTTGATGAAAACTCTGATTTGAGCATTGTTTACGGGTTTATTTGGTAATATGATTGCATATTTAGGTTCTAGGTTATACTCTGATTTGCTGAAATTCTATCGAAAACGAAGATTTTGAGATGAAGAGGCGCGATGATCGCACTTGGTGTTCGTCCTAGATTGCTCCTACGCATGTCCCTCAAGTAGCTCATCTAGGTGCAACTCTATCTGGTGGAGCCTCTGAAGAAGATTGGGCTCTATTGCCTCCATTACTATTTCCCTACAGGCTCTTAGGGCATTCTCTCATGAAATGACATGTATGACAACACTTGAAGTAACCAGTGGAGCTATCACAACACACTTCTGGGTGGTTCCTACCACACTTACCATATGTAGGAGTCCAAACACCTCATTTTGCCACACTACCTTGAGATTGTGCAAGTTTAGCTTTGATGTTTTAAGAATTTTGATCCTTAAACTCACCTTTGTTTCTTGGTGAATGTGCACTAGTAGATGATGGAGTAGGTATAGTTGGCTTTTGTTGAAATGATTACCGGTTCACATTGCCCTTCCGCTGCCTATACTCATTACATATTGTCTTGGCCTTCTTGTTCCATAACTCTTCTCTAACTTTCAGCTTATTCTCCTCAACCTATTGCACACGGATCATAAGCCTTGCTTTGTCCATGTCTTCTATCAACATAGTTGTCTTGCCCTTCCTACTTGATAAGCGAGACGACCCAGATTCAAATAGAGTCACCTACTCCTCATGTATGTAACCATCTTCATAGCGGAGCGGGACAATTGAGTGAACTTGAGGCTATACTCATGCACACTCATGGATTCATGCTTCAAGTTAAGGAATTCTCTTATCTTCGCCTCCCTCAGCTCACAGAGAAAGAAACTTCCTAAGAAGGCCTCTTCGAACAAAACCCAACTCACAATTAGTGCACCTTCAACTCTACTTGTTTTTTCCATCGGTCGTACCTGGCTCTAAGAACACCCTTCGGTCGGTATGCGGCTAACTCCACACGATCATCATCTGCAGCTTGCATCACATCGAACACTTTCTGCAACTCTTCCACAAAGTTTTTTGGATCCTCAGTGAAAGTTGAGCCAGTGAAGTCTAAAGGATTCATCCTTATGAACTCAAGGATCTTACAATATCAGCCACACCCTGGTGAACCGCTCTTTGTTGACCAGCTTGACTGGCCACAACTTGACTCAATATTTGGATAACATCTCAAAACTTAGCGATAGTAACCTCTCTTTGCAGTTACACTTCTGGTGCATTGGGAACCCTTTGATCCTGGGGATCAACATTCCTCCTAGAAGGACGACCTCGAAAAGCTCTTCATGGTCGTATGATCTAAAATATACATGCAAGCACAAATGAGAAAAAAAAACTCCGTAGAGTTAAAATCTATCGCATGAAAGAGTATGAAAGAAGTAAGATAGTTCCTAAATGTCGCAACCTTCGAATTATAGATGTGGCGCACCTCACACCAATAACTAGGACTCTAAAGACACGAATTCATAAAGACCCTAGGAGTCTTGAACTCTGTACTCTGATTCCTATATGCATCATAAAAGATGCTGGCAAAATGGTGTCAGTACAACAAATGTACGAGCATGTAAGGGGAACACTAAACAGAACCTATAAGATTCAAATAATAAAAGGAAACCATACTCAACTCAACTCAACTCGACTCAAGGATACTCAAGAACTCAGAACTGGACAACTTAGTTCAATATAAAAGCAACAATAAGATGCATTATAAAGAAAGCTTTTATAAGAAAATAGTAGCTCAATGTATTTAAAAATACAATAAAATTCTTTTACTCTAATTTGAGAGACTCTCTAACCGACAATCATCATTATGAGCTATGTGATGATACAACGTCTCACCCACGCTATAAGAATTTTTCTATACCTTGCTGGAGTATAAAACATCCTCAACTAAGTGAATCCACTAATTAAGCTATGGTTAAAAGGCAATCACGAATCATCTAAACAGTATGACCTTTTCTACCCACTTTGTCATGCATGATTTATGAGGACTTTGAGTTGTATGAACTCATTTCCATATAGGTGTTTGCAATAAATTCTAAGCTATGGAAAATAAATAAACCACATAAATAAAATCTGAAGAACCGTGATTTTATTCATCAAGATAGATTGCGAGTACAATTCTATTGATCCCTTGATTCTACTCTCCTAAGATTTATCCATGATTCGAGGGCCGTTAGTGGCGTATTTCTCGAACTAGGATGATTTAGATTTGACCTCTCTATATGAATAATCCATCACTTTGCGGATTATTCGAGATCTTGATCTCTTTATAGAATTTCTGAGATGCCTTTTAAGAGAATTTAGTACCCTTTATATAGACATAAACTAGGGTTTAGGGTTGAGTAGCCTCCAAGAATCCTAATCTGAGTTGAACACAATTTGTAGAGTCCCAACTCGAATCGAACGCATCTTGTAGAGTTACACAAAATTTCTATGTCTACAAATGCCTCTTGCTTCAAGGTTTGTCAGAGTGTAGACTTGATAAAACTCAAAGACGAGAGTTGAAGTACTAATTCTTCCACCTTTGCAGCTTCAGATTTTCACGTTTGATTAAGGAGAGAAGTGATGAAGGGCAGATTTGGTCCCACTGGGCGTGCCAATTTGTTTGAAACAAATTTTAAACATATGGAAAATAAATAAACCACACAAATAAAATCTGAAGAAACATGATTTTATTCATCAAGATAGATTGCGAGTACAATTCGGTTGATCCCTTGATTCTACTCTCCTAAGATTTATCCATGATTCGAGGGCCGTTAGTGGCGTATTTCTCGAACTAGGATGATTTAGATTTGACTTCTCTATATGAATAATTCATCACTTTGCGGATTATTCGAGATCTTGATCTCTTTATAGAATTTCTGAGATGCCTTTTAAGAGAATTTAGTACCCTTTATATAGACATAAACTAGGGTTTAGGGTTGAGTAGCCTCCAAGAATCCTAATCTGAGTTGAACACAATTTTTAGAGTCCCAACTCGAATCGAACGCATCTTGTTGAGTTTCACAAAATTTTAATGTCTACAAATGCCTCTTGCTTCAAGGCTTGTCGGAGTGTAGACTTGATGAAACTCAAAGACGAGACTTGAAGTACTCATTCTTCCACCTTTGCAGCTTCAGATTTTCACGTTTGATTTAGGAGAGAAGAGATGAAGGGCAGATTTGGTTCCACTGGGCGTGCCAATTTGTTTGCAACAAATTTTAAACATATGGAAAATAAATAAACCACACAAATAAAATCAGAAGAAACATGATTTTATTCATCAAGATAGATTGCGAGTACAATTCTGTTGATCCCTGGATTCTACTCTCCTAAGATTTATCCATGATTCGAGGGTCGTTAGTGGCGTATTTCTCGAACTAGGATGATTTAGATTTAACCTCACTATATGAATAATCCATCACTTTGCGGATTATTCGAGATCTTGATCTCTTTATAGAATTTCTGAGATGCCTTTTAAGAGAATTTAGTACCCTTTATATAGACATAAACTAGGGTTTAGGGTTGAGTAGCCTCCAAGAATCCTAATCTGAGTTGAACACAATTTGTAGAGTCCCAACTCGAATCGAACGCATCTTGTAGAGTTCCACAAAATTTCAATGTCTACAAATGCCTATTGCTTCAAGGCTTGTCGGAGTGTAGACTTAATGAAACTCAAAGACGAGACTTGAAGTACTCATTCTTCCACCTTTGCAGCTTCAGATTTTCACGTTTGATTTAGGAGAGAAGAGATGAAGGGCAGATTTGGTCCCACTGGGCGTGCCAATTTGTTTGCAACAAATTTTAAACATATGGAAAATAAATAAACCACACAAATAAAATCTGAAGAAACATGATTTTATTCATCAAGATAGATTGCGAGTACAATTCGGTTGATCCCTTGATTCTACTCTCCTAAGATTTATCCATGATTCGAGGGCCGTTAGTGGCGTATTTCTCGAACTAGGATGATTTAGATTTGACTTCTCTATATGAATAATTCATCACTTTGCGGATTATTCGAGATCTTGATCTCTTTATAGAATTTCTGAGATGCCTTTTAAGAGAATTTAGTACCCTTTATATAGACATAAACTAGGGTTTAGGGTTGAGTAGCCTCCAAGAATCCTAATCTGAGTTGAACACAATTTGTAGAGTCCCAACTCGAATCGAACGCATCTTGTAGAGTTCCACAAAATTTCAATGTCTACAATAGGTACTCAATACTACTTAAAAAATATACTAATACTACTTTAAAAAAAATATACTCATGCTCCTATGTTAAAAAACACTTCCTCATCCTCAAACTTTGAGATTATTACTCAAAGGTTTCTCTTAAAATGACATTATACTCAAAAACTCCTCATGAACTCATTTGAAAGACGATGTTTCCTCTCATTTTAAATGTAAAAACATTTACTCATGGGAATTCTTATATCCTATATATTCATTTTAAATAAAATGAAATTGAACTCTCCTAATCCTCATACTCAAGTCTTAAAACAAGTTTTAAAAAGTTTGCAAAAGAATTCTCAAAATGACTCAAAGAATTCCCTCAAACTTTTCTGTTAACTCTATCTTGAATTCTAAATGTGAATTCAAGAATTATGATTTGGATATATAGGATCACTCGGTGATTATTGAAGACTAGGTAGTTGGAAATAAGAAAGGAGCGAAGATCCAAATTAGAGAACATTGATGTGACGTAGAGACGAAATTAAATTTTTGGTCGCGAAAATATTTTTGAGGTAGACCGTATCCTCTCGCAACGGAAAGAGGGGGTGATTATCTAGGGACTGAAATTCTAAACGCCTAAGCGATGTGGACGTGAGCGCAATTATTTGCCCGATCTTTTCTTGTCCTCCCATACTCGATTCAACTCATACTTGCTGCAAATCTAATGTCAAAATTTATGAATTTTCATTACACAGAACAGTTCCAGCGAAACCCACACAGAGAACTATCAATTAAATCAAACTATTCACAACCCTCGCCTCAAGAACTCAAAACAACACAAAATTACCAATTAAATTCAAGAACTTCTAAAGAACTCAACAATTCGACATCGAAAATGAATTCATCGGTAAAAGATTGCAGGATTGGCGTGAGGGCGAATAAACCCAACACTATGGAAGCTTACACACCTCGTTAGGATTGAATCCTTGGCCAAAACCCCTTGAAAATTGTAAGAAATTCTTGAGCGCTTGAATCTTTTCCTTTCTTTCTCCCCTTGAACTTCTTTCTAAAATCCTAAGCTTATTTTAGAACTAGTAAAATTATTCACGCTTCGCGCGAGAATTTAAGATTACGGAATTTATAAAAATAATATTTAAAACTTATCATGCATTAAACTAAAACATTATATGAAAAATGAAAATTATTACATCTTATCATTTATTTATCCTTAATAAAATAAGCATAACTTAATGATTGTAAAATTACATAGCAGGGTCTGTAACATAAACAATGGTGCCAGTAAGCCACTTAATATGAGCAAATTACACAAGTAATTAATTGTGAAGAAGAAGAAAAGGTTCAGAATTTTTGTTGTTTTAAAATGAGAGGATATCCATCCATTTATAGATAAGAAATGATAGTGTGAACAAATTTTATTTT
Organism: Solanum sitiens; assembly: GCA_016801875.1. Taxonomy (NCBI): domain Eukaryota; kingdom Viridiplantae; phylum Streptophyta; class Magnoliopsida; order Solanales; family Solanaceae; genus Solanum; species Solanum sitiens. The sequence continues at coordinate 454,837 of JABWTJ010000302.1, forward strand.
GCCTTATCAGAAAGGTTATAACTTTTTGGAAAAGTTGCAACCCCTTCGAAAATGTCATAGCCTTTCGTTAAAGTCGCAACTCTTCATAAATGTTACAACTTTTCGTAAATTTCACGACTTTTCATAAAAGTCACAACTTTTTTATAAAAGTCATAACTTTTCATAAAGTCAGAATTTATCAAAAATGTCACAACTTTTAATGAAAGGGGAAGACTAGTTTTAGAAATAAAATAAATTTAAAGATAATCCTGATTTGTGGTGGCCCACATAGACGAACCTAGGGTTCTACTAAATTGACCCAAATCAGTTTTGACCCCTAAAATACTACTAAAAATGTTTAAAGCTGATGGGGTAAGGAAAAGACCAAAATACCCCTCATTAATTTGGGTAAATTTCCTTAATTGGACCGGCGGAACTCAAACGGGCATATCTCCCTCATTCGAACTCGGATTTTAGCAAACTTTGTGGCGTTGGAAAGAGAATTCAAAGATCTTTTATTTGATCTGAAGACTAGTATGAAAATTATGAACTAAAACAATATGATAATTTGGAAGATTTTCTATTTTAAATATCGAGATTTTGGTACCCATCCAATAAAAATTTTCTATATCACTTGCATTTGAAAATATTAAATACTAATAATCATATAAAAATATTAGTTAAAATATATTTGGCTACTTGTTTCACATGTAATTCTAACTCACGAGCCATTAATTTTATTCCAATCATAATAAGAATATAAACGAAAATTGGGAATGATAATTATCATTGAGAGTTTTGCTAATGAAAAGGTTTAACATATAATTTTAGAGATTCAAACTGTAGGAAAATGATTAGAAGAAGAAACACCATGTAAAAAAATAAGATGAAGAAATAGTGAAGACCAACAATGGGGGAGATTTTCTCTGATTTTCTGCTGATTATTTTATTGAACAAGAAGCAACTATTTAACATATTACAAAATGGCAGAAATATAAAATAATCTAAGAGATAACAAACTTATAACAAACTTTGCACACCTATACAAATTCTAGAAGAAACATCTAATAAGCATCTAATAAAGGAATCTTGTGCTATGTACAAAAGATGATAAAATGTAATGGGATATGAGTGAATGGGCTTTGTTGATTGATAATGTTGATCTGAATGTTGGGTCATGAATGTTGGGTCAAATTTGATTTAGGAACAGGTCCTGTGACCTGTTTCTCTTCATTCTTCAGATGAGGCTTGACTTAAGGAACAAGTCATGCGACCTATTTCTCTTCATTCTTCATATGATACCTGGGCCTGGTTTTCATGACTGCGGCCTGGCCTGAGTTTAATTATCATTCTAATACCCCCCCCCCCTCAAGTTGGCGGGGAGAGAAGCGAGCCACCAACTTGCCATCAAGTCTATGATGTGAGGAACTAAACAAAGTTTTGGTGAGAAAATCCGTAAGCTGAGATGGAGCAAGTTCTTGGCGAAGTATATGGAAGCCTGGCCTGATTTGAACAGAAATAGGGAGAGTTGGAGAAACTCCCAAATCATGAAGAAGACGATTGATCCAGGTTAACTCAATCACTGCAAGATTGACTTTGCCATTGCAACTGCATCAATTGGAATGACTGAATACATAAGAAGAGCAGTTAAAACAAATGGAGTGATACTGAATGCCATATCACTTTTGCTCAAGAAGCTGGCATAACTTGATAAATGATCCCATGCAACACAAGACGTTAGAGGCATCCCAAATGCCAATTTATAACATGATTCCTCCAAGTGCAAGAACATACAATTCTTTAGACACCGATGTGAAAGTTGAATGATGAGAAAGAGCAGCATGAGACTTCAAAGAGCCTTGACACAAGCGATCCCACATGAATGAGAAGAGAGTAAGCTCTAGAGAGAAGTGGGAGAAGAGGAAGGAACATTGATGAGGCTGTGAAAGGGAAACAAATTAGGTGATTATACTAAAACAAAAGGAGGAACGAGTTGAATGTAACTGGTTGATGAACCAAGTCCATGGATGAACTAGGAAAATCCACAATAGAAAGTTTGAGGGTTGAGCGATGAGAAGGTGAACTGGCACCTGTTTCTCAGTGAAAGAGAAAGTGGATTTGAAGAGAAAAAAAAATAACAGACTCATGAAAAATGAACATCCCTTGACACAAATCTTTAAAGAATCAAAAATAAAAGTTTGTACCCATTTTGTCAAGGGGATACCCCAAGAAACACAAGGCACAAATCCGGGTGAAATCTTGGATAGATTTTGAGTTGAAGTAAATGCATAACAAAGACACCCAAATGTCTTCAAATATGCCTTGTTCGAGTTGAAGAAGGAGGAAAGAAATGAAGGTCCAGTAACGAAACTCATTGATGCGATCTAACGAAAAATGGATCTGATAGGAAGTGATAGACAACACAAAGAAAACTTAAAATCAAACAATGAAGGAGCAGTAGAAAAATCGAGACAAAGAATCATCTCATTCTTTACTCTTCAAAATAAAAAACAAAAAAAATAAAAAACTTCTGTAAACTTCAGATTTGTCCAGATCTGAAAAGGAAAAACGAAATAAGTGATAGCACCTCCGACGACTTATGAAGAGATAGATCCGGCGGAAGTACCGGTGAAGGTGCGCCGACGGGTAGTGTTGCTCCGATGAGAAAACAACAAAGAAAAATTGCAGTAAGGACCGATGAAGTTGCCTGTGAAATCACCATTTTTGTTGAGAAGTGAAAGTGAATAGAGATCTGAGGAGAATGTGAAATGGTGTTGCACACCTGTTCCATGAATGCAGCTTTGGGCTGCTGGCAATAGGGAATTTCAACTTCCATTGGTGAATCTCAGATTGTTTTTGAGCTGAGAGAGTGATGAGAACGGATCTTCTCCATCCTCCATAGCCCGTTTCTTCTAATAGATGAATGATGAAGGAAAAATAGACTGTGAAATAGAATCAGTGATAGAAGAGTTAATCATTGAAGATATGAAGGATCTTCAATAGTGATCTGATACCATGTAGGAAAATGATTAGAAGAAGAAACACCATGTAGAAAAATAAGAAGAAGAAACAGTGAAGACCAACAATGGGAGAATTTTTCTCTGATTTTCTGTTGATTATTTTATTGAACAAGAAGCAACTATTTAACCTATTACAAAATGGCAGAAATGTAAAATAATCTAAGAGATAACAAACTTATAACAAACTTTGCACACCTATACAAATTCTAGAAGAAGCATCTAATAAAGGAATCTTGTGCTATGTACAAAAAATGATAAAATGTAATGGGATATGAGTGAATGAACTTTGTTGATTGATAATGTTGATCTGAATGATGTGTCGAATTTGATTTAGGAAAAGGTCACAATGATTGATAATGTTGATCTGAATGATGGGTCGAATTTGATTTAGGAACAGATCTGTGACCTGTTTCTCTTCATTCTTCAAATAAGGCTTGACTTAAGCAACATGTCATGCGACCTGTTTCTCTTCATTCTTCATATGATACCTGGGCCTGATTTTTATGACTGTGATCGGGCCTGAGATTAATTATCATTCTAATGCAAACTTGTTGATATAGTTGAACGTATCTTTTTTTCATCTTAACATTCATCAGTTTTAATCATTTTGTATTACAAGAATATTTACACCAAAAGCTACTTAATGTACTTTTTTGGGGGTGAGCTTTAGTTGTTTTTCTTTACTATAATTTCAATTTATTTCCACTATAATAAAAATAGTTTTTAGCGACATTATATATTGACATTAATAAAGAGTGGTAAAGTTTTTACCGGCATTAGTTAAGTGTCATTATAACCAATGTCGCTAAAGGCTTTAGGGACATATACAAAGAGTGTTAATTGACGCTAAAAATACATATTTATTGATAATTAAAAATTAATCGCCGCTAATAATCATTTTTGATGCAGTGTTCTGATATTTAATATTCAAAATGTCATCCTTAAAAACTATTATAAGCCTCAAGACATCGCTTGCAAATGTTAATACTTACCATTTTATGTGGGATTCATACCTTTTTTTATTTCACTCATTTTTTATCAAGCTTGAAATTAAGATTACTCATAGTAAGAAAAATAATAATCAAACAGCAATAAATCATAAAAAAGAGAATTCCTACATAAACTGAAAATAACACAATACAATACTGTCATAGATACTATTATTGACATTAAAAATGTTATTCAAGACTCTAGAAAAAAAACAAGAATGATTCAATAATATCTCATTATTCGAAAAACACACACACACATAATAAATAGGAATCAAGAAACAAGTTTATTTGTTATGTAGTTTCACACACAAGTTTGATATTGCATATCCCTCTTCTATGAATCAAAATAAGAAAAAATAAAAAATAAGTAATGGTTTATCAATGGATAACAATTTATCTTGAAGAATCACTTGCATTTGAGAGCTGTTTTGATCTTATGAATCGTGTGCGAGATGATGTCATTTGCGTCTATGATTGACTTCTCTGGAAGATCTGCTGTGGAGAGATTGTCCACCAACATTTGAAACATGATAGTCACCAGTGATCCACTACAAAATTCATTGTTATTTCCACCCTTGTTATTATTTGCAGATAAATCAGGAACGATCGAAATTCCATTGGGCAAGAGTTCCACACAAGAAGGGTCCCCTCCTTTCCTCACTGTGTTCATTTTTGAAGAATCAACTATTGCATAGACTAAAAGAGAACCTGTTGCATCCGTGCAAGTATCTTGAAATATCATCATGTTATTTTCATTAGCAATGATGTCACCCCCCTGCATTTTCAAATCAAAACAAAATCTTATTAATAAATCAACAATAACATAACTGTCATGTTTTTCTAAAATAAGTGATACTCACATTAGCACACCACAGAGAGACACTACTCTCAAGATTTTCACCCTTAGTAATATGGATAATATTTTCCATGGCACCACTACAGGATAAGATATCCCATTGGCTCCTCAAATTTTTATTAGTGAAGAACTCAAATAAACATTGTGGTTTTATCGGTAATTGAATCGTCTTTGTCGCACTCAAAATCACACCGATAGGTTCACCAGGGTCACTAATATTCCTCCTCATCATCAGATTTGCATCTTTTCCATTTTCTTTTTGAATTGTTTTCCACTTGTGAGTGGTTGCGCAAATGCCCGCACAAAAAGTACGAGTCATGCGTTGAGACAATATTCCCATCCCAATCTCACCCTTTGAATCAACTGTCCAAAATAAAAAAATATCAAAATTAATATTTTTAATTTGTATTCAAATGTGTAAGGACTTGGAACAATAATATAAAAAAATTCATGATTACCAGTGGAATTGACAAATGACGCCATCACTCTCAAGAACTCAGATTGCCTTTGCAAAGAGGACATCCACCTTTGTGCGCCAAATCCTAGACCAGCTCTGATCAAAGGGCGATACAAATGATGAACAAAAATTTCATCATATTCCATATGCTCAATCCAAGTAACCTGAAAATATCATATCAATATAAAGACACTAGATAAAAAGAAAACTTGCATGAAATTTTAACCTAATTAACAATTGAAGTAAAATAATCATTGTTTGAGACAACTTCGAAAATTCAGCAACCAAATCATTGGTGAGGTTGTACAACAGGAAGAATGCTTCGAAAAGTTGCTTGCTCAAAATTGATTTAAGGAAAGTGTATGATAGCGTTGAATGGAATTTTGCGGAAGAAATGTTATACGGCGCTTACAATTCCCATATAAATTCATTAAGTGGATAATGGGATGTATTACCACAACTCATTATGTGATTGCCATAAATGGGGAACTATATGGAAACATAAAAGGACGAAGAGGTTTGAGACAAGGGAATCGCATATCCCCTTTAATCTTTGTAATATGCATGGAGTATTTCTCGAGATTAATGAAGTGGATCGTCACAACACAAGAGGGATTCTAGTTTCACCCAAAATGCAGAAGTCTGGGAATGAATCATTTATGTTTTGCAGATGACATGTTGCTGTTCTATAAAGGAGAATTTGCTTCAATCAAATAGATGTTGAAAGTCTATTAACCTTCTCAGAAGCATCAGGACTAACTACTAATGCAAGCAAGTCAAACATCTTCAGTGCGAACATGAAAAGGAGGAGCTTAGAAGACATTTGTGATATCACTGGATATGCAAAGGGAACAATGCCCCTTAAATACTTAGGGGTCCCCATCTCTTCCAAGAAACTGACAGCTACTGATTGCGAAATGCTAGTAAACAAACTGGTATGTCGAATCAGAACATGGGGGACAGGGAACCTATCATATGCGGGGAGAACACAACTGGTAAACTCAGTACTACTGCACGTGTACACTTATTGGTCATTGATTTTCCTGCTACCAAAGAAAGTACTGAAGAGTATAACAACAATCTGTAGAAATTTCTTATGGAGTGGGCAAGAGAATAACTCCAGATCACCACTCATAGCATGGGACAAAGTTTGTAGAAGCAGAAAAAGAAGGAGGACTGGGAATAATGGATTGTATGATATGGAATGAGGCAACAATAGCTAAATATGTATGGAATATAACAAAAAAGTCGTACAATCTCTGGGTCAAGTGGGTGAATCATATATATCTAAAAGGAAGATAGTAGTAGCAATATCAACCACCTACTGATAGTTATTGGTACTGGAGGAAAATTTGTGTCATCAGAGATAAATTTGCAGCAGGATATGATGGAAATAAATGAGGGACAAACAAAGGAGAATATACGATTCAAAGTGAATACCAATGGAGAAGAGGAAATGATAGCCAATGGCCATGATGGAGGGAAACTTGGAACAAAATGAATATACCAAAACATATCTTCATTTGTTGGATTGTCATGCATCGAAGAATCCTAACTAGAGACAGACTTGCAAAAATGGGCATTTGTCATGACAAAGAATGTCTACCGTGTGGGAGTAAACCAGAAAGTGTCAACCATCTATTTTTTGAATGTGAGTTTTCAAATGAATGTTTGAAGGGAGTCCTTGAATGTCTGGAGATTGGGGCTCTGTGGAACAAAGAAGTAACTAGACCTAGGAAAATCTTGAAGATGATCAAGGAAGAAAGTAGAAGTCGAGTAAATGCAGGCAACAAAGATGCAACATGGATAAATAATTTGTTTAATTGACGTAGATAGCAGAGTTTTGTAATAGTGACAATTGAGGGAATTCAATAAAATTTGTTAGTTCGACCAAAAAAAAAAAGAATGTATCCTACCAAAAGATTCATGACGGTGTTACAAATAAATATGATAGCATTGAGCGTGCAAAATATTGTCTTACATGTTGGCCTGACACAAGATCTAGAGTAACATTATAGGCAATTTTTTTGCAAAAGAAAGTAATATATTTGTTATCTAAATGTATTAATTCAAATAAACCTGAAAGCAAACATAACAAATTAAATTGAACAATGAGAGTTTCATTATGAGTTTAGAAGGTCAAAGCATTAAAGCAATTCTTTTTAAAGAGGATAGAATATACTCCACACAATTTCAAAATAAAGAAGTTATCAATGCTAGAAGAAATCCATCCTTTTTCATTTTGAATAAAATAAAGTATAAGGAAGATAAGGTAATAAAAAATAGAATAACTATATGTTGATCATGAAAAATAATGCATAGAACATATAACACAATTAATAATGTTTGGGATTACAATCATTTGCCATAGAGGTGGAAAAAATATACTTCACTATGTAGCGTACATATCAAAAATGAAAAATATAGAAGTTTTACCTTCATTTATAGATCATAAATTTATGACTAAAGATATAAAATATGCTCAATAATCTCCTTTCTAATTGAAAGTAGACTAAAAATGAAAACAAAAAATATATAGCTATGAATTCGACGATAGTGTAATTTCATGAATTGCAAAATTATCATAAAACATAAAATACAAACATAAAGTTTAAAATTAAGATATAACTTTCAGTGGACTAAACTGACTCTATATAAGAAACTGTCAAGCAAAAAATAAAAGATGGAAGCAAATGTCAAGAGAATCAGTTTTTTTTTTAAAAACTCAATATAGAATGAAGAAGCAACCCAATCAGTAAAAAAACTTAAAATTATGAAGACATACATGGGACGCAAATGAAAAAAAATAATTAAATTGAATTACCTTAGAGTAACCATTGGACATATCTTGAATAATGCAACCAGAAGGGAGCCTTCGACATTTTTCAATTTTATATTGTTGTGAACCTTCTTTCATTGTATCGACAGATACATCCACAATAATCCACGTACCTTCAGCATGTTTTTGACAAAAACGTAGAAATTGTATTTCACGGAAAGGAACCACATTTGTAATAATTTGTAATTCAGCTTCAATCTGCAAATTAATACTTTTAAGCTATTAGTGCAAAAAATAATCTAAAAATTAAGAAATATAATTTCCATCAAAATAATGAGTAAGAATAATACCAATAACAGAGTACCACTCTTGCTTTCACCTATGCCAGTTGAAATAACATCAAAAGTATTGACTTTACCAATAATGCATGGAAACGCCTCTATCCATTTACTCTGCATATATAACATGATTATAAAAAAGAAGAAGCAAAATAACAGGTAAAGTTATACTTATGTTTAACTTAATTGATAAAACAAATGTACTCTCCGTTTAAAAAAGAATGATCTCCTTTTTTTTAGTCTGTTAAAAAAAATAATCTTTTTTTTTGTTAACAATTTTTCACATGGCATATTAAATGCCACAAGATCAAATGATAATTTTGTACATTTGACCTAACTTTAATTTAGACTCACAAGATTCAAAATTCTTTTTTATATTTTTAAATTCCGTACCAAGTCAAAACAGGCTATTCTTTGTGAAATGGAAAAAGTAACACTTAGTAAAAGCACTATTAATTAAACAAATATGTTAAATATAATAGAAGTAAGAATAATACTAAACATAAAAGAAAAATAAGAAGCAATAATGTTTCACACCAAATAGGGGTATAAGTGGTTAACAATGGAAAGTTCTTGTTAAAGAATGACAAAAACCTCCATATAAGGTTTGAACAATTTTTCTCCCTTTAAGCTAGTTTTTGAGGTGTGAGTTTGGTGTAACACCTAATTTCACAGTTCTTAACAAATTTACACAGAGAAAAAATTGGGATGAAAAACCAACGTACCTCATTCATCAACATCTCTACCAATGTCAGACTGTTGCCAAGCACTGTACCAGATGACCTTGTGGCTTCTGCTATGAAATGGCTAGGTTTTATGCCAATAATTGGAATAAAATTTGTAGCATATTCTTCCATATTCAACATTTCCCCACCTCCATCCAAGCTTCTAACCCATAAAGGTTCATCACTCATTGCCAACTTATGCAACTCATTCAAGGCATCCAAAGCAAGATTTAGTAACATGGATTTATCATCTTTGTTAACTAAGTTTGTAGGTAGATATTTTCCAAAATCAACCTCATTTAATCCAAAATTTTCCATCATGGAAGTTAATGATCCCTCTAAAAATGAAGAAGATCCCAAAGATTTGTCAGCATGGATAGCAATCCTAGCAAGTTCATTTTTCAGGCGGGCATGCTCATTCAATATTTCCTTCTCATCGACATTTTCGTTCCTTATAGTATCTTTATCACGACACGGATCACAAATTGAATTTTCCATGACGTCCCTCAATGCGGCATACTCTATGCAAAGTTTTTCATTTTCTCGTTGCAACATTCTCTTATCATATCGTTCCGATTGCGTCTGAATATTGATCACTTTCATAAGTATTACACAAAAAATTATTAACATGAATGAAGAAAAATAAGACATATCATGACCATTTACCTTCGATATGGATCTTTTATTTTGGAACCAAAATTGCACTTGTTTTTTGTCCACGGAAAATTTTGTTGCGAGCTCTTGTTTTGTTTTTTCGTTAGGATGTGAATTTACTTTGAATACACTAATACCAAAAGGAAAATAAATTTTTAAAAAATGTTAATCAAACATAACCATATTAACATATGTAAAGCAATTTGGGAATACCTTTCAAGCTCATGAATTTGATTGACACTGTATTTATGCCTCGTTGGAGAAGTCAATTCATCTCGAGATGCACCACCATCTCTATTGTTAGTCAATTCCATTGTCGAATTCTGCAGTTATTTATGATCAATCGAATATCACATGTGACAATAGAAACACCAATATTTTTTATACACTTTTTAGATTGGTAAAAGTTATGAAAAATCATAATTAAATGATTTTTGAGATATCCCAAAGAGACCTCAAATATCTTTAAAATAAATAAAATAAAATAATACACTGATCTTATTAGGTAGCATAAAGTCAAAAATTAATAAAGAAATAAATTTCAGAAAGAATTGAACACATAGACTATTCTTACTCATTTGACTTATATAATTTAATTAGTTTCACACCGTATAAGCTTATAAAACGACAAAATATTATTAAATCAAAAGATTCTTTTAGTCTTGAGTTTTGAATTCATGTTACAATTTTTGTCATTTTATCATATATTTTTTCAATATACCTTATATATCTCTAATTTATTTATTTATATATATAAATCCAATGATCTCATAAAAACTACATCAATAACTTTGAAGAATCTGTAATTATAGCAAAAAGTCATAAATTCAGAAAGTTTTTTTTAGAGAAAACAACCATGTTTATTTTCACCAAAACAATTATTTTCTACTTTTTCACACTGCTAAATTGAAATAAAAATTGTGTACAACAAAAAAATAAAAAGACACCACCTTTTTAATTTGATAAATTCTAAATGCTATAATTAAAAAAGAACTTTTAAACATGAATAACTTGAGTCTATGAAACCTTTTAAATGTTGATGTTTGAGACAAATAAAAAAAATTAAGTAACTAAAGATAGATACTTGTATAATAGGAACTAGAAAAATAAAAGAAATAAAAAATTAATTACTTGATCGATAACTTACTTACAAATTTCCTGATCCAAATGAATCCTTCTTTTGTTGTTTAGTGAAATTGAAGGGCAATCTAAAAAAACCAATTAGTAATTTTTATTTTGCTTAACAAGTAACTTTAGAATGGTAATAAAAATGTATTAGTAAGAGATATATATACTACAACTTTGTATTGGATAGACTATAAAACAATGGCCCACATTGAATTGTTTCATACTCAGTTAGAAAAAAAGATAATGACAGATTTTTATCCAGGATTCATTTGATTTTAAAAGTCAAATCATCAATAATTTTTATTTATATTCTATATATGTATTAAAAAAAGGGTTATAATTAACTCAACTAAAATAACTTTAGAATAGTAATAAAAATATATTAGTAAGAGCTATATATAGAAAAACTTAATTCATGGTAGACCAAAAAAAATTGACCCACTTTAAATTCAAATTATTAAGCAATTATTATTTAGATTCTGTATTAAAAAATCAGGATGAAGATACTCAGGATGAAGATCTAGCATCTTAAATTAATTCAACAGAACTCAATAATTCTAACGTATTTCTATATTTGTGTTAAAATGTAGCATGATAATTTTAACGAAGATCTAACATCTAACATCTAGCATCTACATAATAATTAAGGTACTTTTATTTCGATATAATTAGGTTTCATACCTTTAGCATGTTTCCATTTAGAAATTTCTATTAATCTCATATGATTTTTATGATTGGTCAAAAATTAAAAAAATAATAGCAAAATCATTCTGAATATCAGATACGATACAATTTTTTTGGATGACTACATTGTATTTCTCTATTAAATACGTTAAATATGAACGTTCTTGTTGATTGTGAAATAGTTTCAAAAAATGATTTAAATTTGATAAACATATAAATTCAATAATAAAAAATTAATATTACCATGCGATTGTGAGTTCAACTAGCTCCAAGCTGCGGCATAGGGAGAGATGGTTGTTGGTTCAAAATGAAAAACCCTACTTCTTAGGGGTGATATATAAAAGAAGGCGACTCTTTTGGACTGGGCCTATTTACTATTTTTATTTTTGTTATATTATATTTCTTTTTGGGTTCATTGGCCCATTCTATATAGATTTAAGATATGAGAAATTACATAAATATACAACTTAAGATACCACAATATCTAAAGTTTCTTACCATTTTAAGAAATTACAATAATCCCCTCTAGAATAAATCTCTATCCCCCTTAGATAACATCTATTCCCTCTCAGGTGCATCCCTCTTATAAAGTAATGTATCATTTTTAATATATCATACAATCAAGAAATGCATCAGAGAATAATGAAAGATTTGAGATTTTCATACTTGGAAAAACTTTCTGATTAAAATGTAATCAGCACCAAATGTATGGAATTTATGTAAGTTATAATTTAAGATACAAATAAAATGGAGCATTTAGCTCCTCAATTTTATTTTATTTTTAAAAGAGTCCACTATATATTGATAGAAATGGTAAGGTAATAATTAAATCAACAAACTAAGATTAAATAATCTAAGTGAATTTTGAAAATGGGAGATTACTCCTTTTTTAAAAATAAATAAATAATATTATATATATTGAATTGTACCACACTGTTATTTTGTTATGTGTTTTAGAAAAAATGAGTTTATGATTGACGAGTCAAGTTATCATGTTTCGTGTCAATTGTCGAGGAGATGTTAGGTGATTATACAAGAAAATATTTATACACGTCATTTGAATTTTCTTTAGACCAAACTTATAGGCCAAAAAGAGTGTTGAAGCAAAAGCTGAAGTTCTATAGCTTTCTGCGTGAGAGATGAAACACGAGATTTTATTTTGTTAAAGCTAAATTGCTGCAGCTAAATGAAGGAAGGATTACAATCTTACATTTCCAAAAAATTACTTTCAACATTTATAAAAAATTGATTCCCTTATCCTGAAGAATATTGTTGTTGATAGGATTCGGGAGATTCCGTGGAGCATTACTTCATAGGTGAGGTCAGAGACTCAGAAAAGCAGAGAAAGTTGCGTTGCAGTGGTTCATACTTTCAAAGAAGGAAACCTAATGACATTTTTTTTCACTTACATGTGAATTAATTGATCACTAGTTTGTTGCGGTCTCATCTGTTTACGCTTATGAAAATGAAATCTTGACTAGTGGTTTATGTTTAACAATGTTATTAGCTCTCGAGGCTCTTATTGTTTTTAAAAATCACCAGGCAAATTGTACATACAAGGGAAAATACTAACAAATTCTAGACAACAAGAAAGATTTGAACCAATAAATGGATGGTTCCCGGAAGCTTTTCATCTCTCAATGGTAGAAGATGTCTTCGTTGACTCGGATTTCATGGCATTTGTGAAAATTTTAGGTGTCTTTTGTAAAATCATAATCAAGCTTGAAGGAAAGAAATGACTTTGAGTATTTGTTGATCCAGCTATCTCCCGCGCCGACCATATTCCTTTCTGATGCAATCACTGTTGTAGAGTGAGCAGAAGAGACTTTGGTGTTTCTAATTGATTGTTTGGCCTTTTGTTCTTTTGATTAATACCAGGTGAAATTAAGCAACTACCCCACAAATACAAATTAATTGCTATATATATATATATATATATGTATATTGTATATATTTCTTGATCTAACCGTATATACAATTGGTAAATGATATATTTCTTGATTGTTTATATTTCTTAATTGTTTGGTCTTTTGTTCTTTTGGTCTTTTGTATATATTTCTTGATCTCACCCTATATTCATTGGTAAATGATATTGTAAAAGTATATATTACTAAATTGTATCACAAATATAGGGAAAAAATAAAACTAAAAAGAAGAGCAAATAAATAAATAATGAGAATATTATCAAATGATATCTCCAATAAAGAATAAAATGAAAATATCTTTAGTAAAGAATAAAATGGAAAATGATAATGAAAGAGTTAATAAAATTGTTACCAAATGACATCTTTAATAAAGGATAATATGAAGAAAAAAATAGAATAAAAATAATAAATGAGAAAAGAATAAAAAAGAAAATAAATTAATAACAAAAGTGTTATAAAATCTAAGCTCAGTACAATATAAAAGTAAATAAAAAAAGGCAAGAAATGTAGATAGAATAGAGAATATTTCCTCTCGTTCAAGTGTGTATATCAAATGGTGAGTGACATTGAGATATTACTCCCAAAGGTCACTACATTAATAGATACATACTTATTTGGTAAATTCTTTTTCAAAAAATCCCTACATATTTCCTGAATATGGTGTGTCATTGATCTCAACCAGACGCACTCTCGACTTGCTTCATGGAAGACTTTTATTTCTGCATGGTTTGAAGAAGTGATCACATACATTTGCTTCATTGATAGCCAAGATATTATTGTGCCTCCACATGCAAACAAATAGCGTGCTTGAGATCGAGCTTTATGCGGATCAGATAAATATTCTGCATATGCATAACCAATCAATTTTGTCTTGGATTCCTCGAAATAGAATAAACTCATAACTATGGTTCTTCGTGGATATTCAAGTATGTGCTCAACACCATTTCAATAACCTTTTGTTTGGGAGGAACTGAATCTTGCCAGTAAATTTACTGCAAAACAAATGTCTGGTCAAGTATTGTTAGCATGATGCACTAGTGCCCTGATTGCACTAAGATATGAAGTTTCATCACCAAGAAGCTCTTCATCCTTCTTTTGATATCAAACTGAATCATCATTTATGTCTAGCGATTTCATAATCATTTGGTTACTCAATGAATGTGATTTATCCATATAACATTGCATCAAAACTTTTCTGTGTATGTTGATTGATGGACAAATATTTCATTCTTCAAATTCTCAATCTTAGGTCAATACAAAATTTTGTCTTTCCAGGATCTTTTCATTTTAGATCCCCTTCTCAAATACTCAATAGCTTTTAAAATCTCCTTAAGAGCGTTAGTAATTTCAAGTCATCATACAAAATTTATAACCAATTCAGATCCTGACCTTTTCATAAAAATTCAGGGACAATTAGGGTCATTCTTTTTGTACCCTTTCTTCCTTTATTATTCCAATCCATATAAGAATTCTTGAAGCTTTATTGAAAAGTTTCCTTCAAACTTTTATATGCTTCAGACACCTCAATTGCTTCAAGGATTTTGATATAACCTTCATTTTCTAGCTAGACATGACAATTATTTATTATATGCATTCAAGTTTTTCATATGTTGCCAGATCAAACCAAACCTCATTGCATCCACCATAGGAGAAAACGTCTCCAATAATGTCAGAATTTTTGCGGCAAACCTTTATGCCCCAAGGAAAAAACCGTACTTGATATCTTACGGTTATACTATCGCACTATAATTTATTTGTACCCCACCGGTATTATACCTTGATTTATGGACTATCAGTCCAAAACGTCACTTTTCTAAATGAAACAAAATATACTTGAACTAGGTAAATTACCCGTGCTTCGCACGATATTAAACTATTTTATTAAGCTTACATATGATCATTCGATAATATTCGTATTTTCAATATATAATTGGCAAAAATATTTTATTTTTAGGCAAAACATTTCTCAGAAATCTTAAAGTGCAATTTTAAAATTTTCATTTTTGTTATACAAAAATTATGAGTCATAATAGAAGTTTAAGAAAATCTCCCCGAAAATAGCTGGTAATTTGTAATGAGAATTTTTACATTGTAAGAAGTTATAAAGAACAACATTAGACGTTAAAAAGAGTCCAAAAACCGTTGAACAACAACACTCCCAAGTAAAGTGGAAGTAACTAAATTTAAATGGACAATCTTGGAGTCCTTTCTTATGAACCTCAACAAATCTCTTTTTTACTATTGTATGTCATATCAAGTATATGCTAAAAATGACCCTAAAATTGTTATTATCATGAATGTTTTTTGTCATTATCTCAAAATAGTCATTGCTATTTTTAAGGTTTCATATCACCTGCCCCGACTTTTGAATTAAAATATAGTTATTGTTATGTTTATAGTATGTAGTTACAAAAAAATATTGCAATGATCAACCAAGCAGTAGGTGACATCTGAATGTTCACAACGGGATATAGTAAACCAAAATTTTGACACATCACATATTAAAATCTCACAATATAATTTTGTGAGCACTTAAACACACAAATATCCAAAAATAATGATAAAAACGACCTTAGTTTCCTAACAATAAAGAAGAAAAAGGCATGTTGTTTGATATATTTGTCAAAAATATAGTCTTTCGGGTTGTATCAAAGTTTACAGTTCACAAATTTAATTGAAAGAAGCCAAAATAATGACTTATTACTTTTTATAAAAAATTTAAAATTTTATCAAAAGAATGAGTTATCACTACAACAAAAATGATCTTTAATGATAATTAATAGCTTAATTATCGTTAAATATGTATTTTCATAGGCAATCGATACTTTGTATAAATGTCTCAAAAGTCTATAACAACATTGAATTCAATGACAATTAATTAATGTCGGTAAATATTGTAGAACTCTTTGTGAATGTGCATATTTATTGCCGATAAAAATTATTTTTGTTATAGTTTATTTTGGACATTTGTTAGTTTCACCAAAACTTGATATTTAATTATGCTCAAAAGTAAGAGAAGAAGAAATATGACAAATTAGTTAACTTGCAATAAAAATATGGACTAATTGTCTCTATACAAATATTCTAGAAATAGTGCAATGACATACAAAATGTTTATACTTAAAAAAAAACAATCAATATAATATACTAAATGTGGCAAGCAAGGGAGCAGTCATTTGAATCATTTTAACAAATTTCATCACTGATTCCGTATTGGCTATCAAATATTTGTTGTTGTGTGTTATCAAATATAGCACAACCCACAAGCAATTTTCTCAACCTGTAGTAAGCGACAAAAGAGAAGATAAATTTTCAATCTTCCTCACTTTAATTTTGAACATAATTAAAAAAAAAGTCACCAAAATAGCAAAAAGAAGTTGCAATAGATACATCAATCATTATGATTAATAGTAAAAAATTAAGTTTCGTGAAATAGGAGAAAGAAAACTTTGAGAAATAAAATACACTTTATAAGAAGCTTAGTTAATGTATTTGAATTAAAAAAAACTTACAAATAATAATGACGGAAATAAAAGATTTATTTACTAAAGAACCAAATATAATGAATTCAACCATCAACCATTTCAGCAGTGTATGAGTTGTGCACTAAGAGGTCCAAAAGTAGTAATGTCGCATTGCAACTGAAATCAGTTTTCTTTGTTTATATGAAGAAGCATGTATTAAGGGACAAACGAGAAGATCAATTTTCAATCAACCTTGCTGAAATTTTAACATAGTTAAAAAAAGGTCACTAAAATAGAAAAAAGAAATTATCACAGTTAGATGAATCACTATGACTTATAGTAAAATTTAAGCTCCATGAAAACTTTCAAGAATGAAACAAACTTCATAAAAATCTCAATTAATGTATTTGAATTTGACTACCCTATAGTGGGAAAAAACCTACAAATTATAGTGGCAAGAAATTCCTCTATTTATAGACAACATAGGGTAGTGTGAATAAATATTTATTGTGTCTTATCGAAAAGGTCACAACCTTTCATAAAAGTATTTTTTTTATAGAAGTCACAATACTTCATAAACATCACAACTTTTCAGAAAAGTTACAACTTTTCATAATAGTCACAACTTTTAAATAAAATCACAACTTTTCATAAAATCACAACATTTCATGAAAATGGAAGGCTAGTTTTTTAAATAAATAAATTTAAAAGGGAATTCTGTTTCTGGTGGCGCCACGTAGGCGATCCTAAGGTTCTCTTTTATATAAATATATGATATGATTATGCATTTTACTTGGCCAATCATTTATCTGTCCACACTATATGACAAATTTGAATTCAAGATCCCCGCCACAATTTATTTCATTGAGCGCTACCTCATATCAAAGACACCGCCGACGGTTATTTGATATCGATTCCAACATGACATAACTTATCAAAATCTCTTCATTTTTCATCATTTTCAGGTACCTGAACATTTATCAAAGTTTTATAAAGTGTTATGTCGGGGTGCTCTCTTATAGCACTTGTCTCATTATCATGACCATATTGATCATTTGTTCCTCTCCTTCTTCAATGAATTTTATATTTGGAATCGATCGGTCTATTACACTTGAGCCTGAACCAATTTTAATGGGGATACTTTGTTGGCTTGATGCATACATGTGTTGCTACATGTTAAATAAATTTATCTCATACCAAACCTTATTTGAGAGTTTTGTTCTCAAACCCATGGTTTAGCTAGAATTGGAGGCATACAATTTCTGCTAAACCAACCAGCATTATCAATATAATTTAATAGTTTGGAACTATGCTCTTAATTTAACCATGGGCGCAAACAACCTTACAAACACCATTTTGTTAGTTGACAACAAAACACATGTGACCATCACATAGATGCATCTATTATATAGTTACAAATGATCGACATGGCAGGTGAATGGACTCATATTCACCTTTTTATTTGTTCCAAATAATATCAGTGGATTGATCCCAACCTTAGCTGGTACAATGACCATTTTATCCAGAGACAAGCAACACATGAGAATTCTCGAAGAATCTTTTATTTCTTCATCATATAATCCACATGAAATCTCAATTACATTTGAATCACATTTTAACCAGAATGGTCAACCTGTCATGTCAACTGATCTTTATTTCAGTAGATTTATAATTTAATTTTGCATGTGATTCCATCAGCATGCCCACGTTTGTGTGCAACAAATAATAAGAAAAAATGGGTAATCTTTTACATAAATACTTATAACCCGCTTCGATTGTAGTAATCTGAAAACAATAAATCTTTTCATAATTTATAGTCTCAATATTTCAATTCATCTGAAACTTAAAAGTTTCTTTTGAGACTTACTACAACCCCAATATTGTTCCTCTTGTAATAATACAACTCGTTAGAGTTTGCAATTAATTTTGTGTACTATCACATATTTCATGACACCATCCATATGGTGAATATCTCCTCAAGAAGAAATTATATTATTATTATCATGGTCAAAATTATTACGAGCAAGACATGTTTCTTGCTTTACTTTTGTTGAACCATAGGTACACAACCAATGAAAAATTTGTATTGTCATACAATAATATTATTTTGGTCATGACACAATCCTTATATATAGGCAAGAGTTTTTAATTGTTTTGCCATTTTGGTAGTTCACAAATAAACAAACCATAATACTTATGACGTATAAACGTACACGAGCATTGACCATTTCTTCCAAATAAAAATTTATTTATTCTTGTCAAATCTCTCGTAGAGATGAGTTGTGGCATATATCATTTTTTTGTCAAATCTCCCATAGAGGTGAGTTGTGGCATATATTCAACCCATAATGATTTTATTACATCTTGACCCATTCTCTTATAGAATGGTCGAGCATTCACGATACTCATCACAAGTCATATTCTCTTCAAGGGGACTAATCATTTATATGTACTTCATAAATTTGCATTATAAGCATATCTCGTGACTTTAAAATTCATCATATTTCCATGACACACCTCAACATCACTTTGAAAGATCAAGTGTACCATCACTTTATTTTCTTGTCTTTTGATGGAGGATTTATAAACTTGTCAAATTATTGGATCGACAACATTCACAAGTCCAATGACCTTTCATACCATTTTGATAATAAAAATTGCCTTCACATTTTGAAGGACTATTTGGAGAACCCAAGTGTTCTTCCTTTTATAATTACCACAATGAAGACTATTATAATCTTGTCCCTTCACGTCATTTTTCATATCGTTAATTATTTTTTATCTTTCAGACTAATTTACTGCTACCACATATGATAGAATGGAGCAAGTCAATATGCGGATTTCAAAGTTATCATATGTTGCTACCACATTCTTTTCAAAGAATGGAGCAAATTCAATATGATGAATTTCAAGACTTTTCATCAAAATATTTTATTTTTGCCTTAGTCATCATTATCATCATTATGGTGCATTAGAACTCAAATCCAACGTCTTATCCATATAAAGTCATCTTAGGTCATAAATTTTTGATATTAGACCCAATACCTTATCATCATGCTGCATCTAAACTCAAATTGATGTCTTACCCTCTTGGTGCGATAGAACTTGAATCTATCGTCTTATCCTCAAATATTTTTCATTATGTGCATACGTACTTTAACCAGATGTCTTACCCTTTGGGTGCGATGGGACTTGAGTCCATCGTCTTACCCTTCAATCAATGTCATATAAGTCAATACCAATAGAACTCAACCATGAGCCTTTACATGAAATCAAGAATTATAGAAGAAAATTTAGTCAAAATAAGATTGAGAGTTTTCTTTCCTCTCGATATTATAAAAATTAATAAGTTTCTCATAATTAACACTTAGAAAATCAACATGAAAATTTACTTCTCTATCCTTAAATTCTTTTCTGAAACGAAGAATTGCTAGTATAATCATATACCAATGTATAAAATTGTTAAAGTAAAACAAATCAATATTTTTTACCTTTTCATATATCACATATATACTAAAATAAATTATTAGTATAAGAGAAACTTTTGAAAATATAATTGTGTAACAAGAAAAAATAAATAGAACATGTTCCTGCTCACAAGTGTTTTAACTACAACACTTTTGCGAAGTGCTACAATTTTTAGAGCATATTCGTGCTGATAACGTGTTATAAAATCTAAGCTCAGTACAATATAAATGTAAAGATAAGAAGGCGAGAAATGTAGATAGAAGAGAGAACTTTTCTTCTCATTCAAGTGTGTATATGAAATGGTGAGTGATATCTCTATTTATAGTGTTGAGATATCACTCCCAAAGATCACCACATTAATAGATACATAGTTATCTCTTAAGGTTCTTATCACCTTGGAAACACTTACACATGAATCCAATTAATTGTTGGATAACTCTAACGGATCATCCACATAAAATAATGGATTTATAACAAAAAGTAATTTATTTTATTTCTTAAATAGGTAAAAATATAAAAAGAGAGAAAAAAATAAAAAAGAAGATAAATCAACCAAAAAATAAATAATAATAAAAATATAACCAAATGATATCTCTAATAAAAGATAATTGTCACTACTCAACCCACCGGGCCGGGCCGGCACCCACTCTAACACCTAAGTAGGAGAACCATCATATCCCAATAGTTTAAACATGCAGAAAATTTACATAAAAATGGAAATAAAATATAATAAGAACATTTAACACAATTTTAGTTAAGACTTGCAAAGTAATTAACACCCCCAAGGATCTAGTCTAAACAAATACAAGAGCTACTAAGAGTACAAATTGGTCAATTAAATAAAAAGACACAACTCCCACCATGCGAAAGAAAAAATAGAAGTTGTTGGAGAATTTCTTCGTCTTCACCAACCTGCATCAAACCTATGCACAAAAGGCATAGCAAGAATAGTATCAGTACAAAACCACACATACTAGTAGGCGTCATCGGTCTATCCGACGCCTACCACACTTCATAAGAAAATCAAATACCAAGAGTATGCAATAACCACTCACTTTTCCACCTTTACCCTCGCTTGAAAACCTCGGGATTACACTAATACCCTTACTACTAATCGCCTTTCTTCGTCGACCTACTCACTAGGTTCTTAATCATAGCCTAACCATTCTAACCCATTGAAGAGTCCACAAATACAACTACAAGCATTCTGACTAACCACCAATGACATACCCTTACTTTCTCTTCTATGTTACCCTGCTTGTGCCACACGACACGTTACATTATTTCAAGCTTTCTTGTTACTAGCCACAAATTCCTTTCGCCAAGGTGAAATCCACCTAAGTAATTACATCACGTACACTATCCCACTTTTTGCCCTTATAACACACAGACAAACCTTGCTCTCAAATATTACGACCCTTCAACCCTTGTCCTTCATGTACCATATCACATAGTAGGACAATCAGATATGGTTCATCATAATTATTTAACAAATCCGTAGAAACAACATTAATTATCACTTACGAACAACGTGCATTATTACAAGCCAAGATATACTATTATGTCAAATAGTTGGTTCCCTCCTGGAACCCAAATTGTTAGCATATCGAAATGTGGCATCCGATCCAATGTTTATGTCGGAACGTGACAACTGATTCCAAAATTATGTCGGAATGTGGCAATTGATTCCAAAATTATGTCGAAACATGGTAATTGATCCAAGTTAGTGTATCGGAATGCAACCTGGTCCATTCAAGCAGCCACAATTACAATCACAAGTATATTCTCAAGATCATACAATTAAGTCATGATTCATGACATTCATCATTCATCATTCATCTATCTCTTTTACAATAAGTGTGATCAATAATGTAACATTCGTATACATACATGTATCATAATAAATCAAGAACAACATACATCACACAATCATAGAATCACAACCATCACATACGTATATTACTTAAGTAATATCCCAACCATACTTAGCGCTAGTTCAGTATCTAAGGATCTTTCAATGATTTATTCATCCTTTGTTTGGTGCACGAAAGCTTACACATAAATCCTATCATTGATTTTCATTATACTACATAATGAGCACAAATTTATAACTAATCAATTAATAAAACCTATCTTACCTGGGTGCCAAGTAGTTGCACGGAGTTTTAAATTTGAATCTTGTCTCCGAGCTTCGTGACTGTGATATTGACCGAAAATCCACAATCCACAAACTTCTTACGCTAGAAATCTCCTTCTCCTTCCTTCCCAAGCTAAGAGCAGCTTTTGGGGGGATTTCTAGGGTGTTTTAAGACTATTTTAGGTATTTTAGGAAGAAGGAGGAAATAACAATTCACGTTATTTACATTCTATCTTATCTATCCCATCCTGGCGATAACTTACCTCATTCTCGCGCCGCCGCCCTAGCGGGACAATAGACCAGTATTTAAAAAAGTTTTGCTTTTTCTAATTAATGACGGTTCGGGTCGTTACAATAGATATAAATTTACCCCTTGATCGTCTCCGAACGAATAGTACACGAATCATTACGCATCCCATCTTAAAGTATTTTTAACTAACAACTCGATCCATTACGAAATCAAGGGTCAGGATGGTTTTTCTTTCCCAAGTCTAATTTCACGAATAGTTCTATACTTTAAAAGACCGGTAAGGGATATAACACACTTCTCGGAGAAAATTTGCATCCCAATTTACACAGCCTGCCTCACTAGAGCGGAGGCCCTCCCGCCAAGGCGGCGCCGCTGTGGCGAGGGATCTCCTGACAACGGGAGATCGGGACATAGTACATAAGGGGAAAAGTTCATTTTCCCCTATTAGTTTCAAACTCTCCCAAAATTCCTAAAAACACTCGGTCACTTCTTTTCGAACGTCAATTTAAGGTAAGTTCCTTGCTCTATGCACTCCTTACTTTAGTACTTGATTAACAACGATTGCATGCTACTATTTAATCGATTAGAAATAGTTTTGGGGGGTAATTTTCAAAAATGAACTTGAGCTGCTTGTTTTATAAAAAACATAGCATGTGCACTTTCCTTACGTTCCCAACGTCTCTACAACGTCTTGGGCGTAAGGATTTCGTAAAAATATATTTAAATCGGTATAAAAATGGCGTGGGAAGTTGAAGGGTCTCTTGATGAAAACTCTGATTTGAGCATTGTTTACGGGTTTATTTGATAATATGATTGCATATTTAGGTTCTAGGTTATACTCTGATTTGCTGAATTCTATCGAAAACGAAGATTTTAAGATGAAGAGGCGCGATGATCGCACCTGGTGTTCGTCCTAGATTGCTCCTACGCATGTCCCTCAAGTAGATCATCTAGGTGCAACTCTATCTGGTGGAGCCTCTGAAGAAGATTGGGCTCTATTGCCTCTATTACTATTTCCCTGCAGGCTCTTAGGGCATTCTCTCATGAAATGACATGTATGACAATACTTGAAGTAACCAGTGGAGCCATCGCAACACACTTCTGGGTGGTTCCTACCACACTTAGCATATGTAGGAGTCCAAACACCTCATTTTGCCACACTACCTTGAGTTTGTGCAAGTTTAGCTCTGAAGTTTTAAGAATTTTGATTCTTAAACTCACCTTTGTTTCTTGGTGAATGTGCACTAGTAGATGATGGAGTAGGTATAGTTGGCTTTTGTTGAAATGATGACCGGTTCACATTGCCCTTCCGCTGCCTGTACTCATTACATGTTGTCTTGGCCTTCTTGTTCCATAACTCTTCTCTAACTTTCAGCTTATTCTCCTCAACCTATTCCACATGGATCATAAGCCTTGCTTTGTCCATGTCTTCTATCAGCATAGTTATCTTGCCCTTCCTACTTGATAAGAGAGACGACCCAGATACAAATAGACTCACCTACTCCTCATGTCAGCAACCATCTTCAGAGCGGAGCAGAACAATTGAGTGAACTTGAGGCTATACTCATGCACACTCATGGATTCATGCTTCAAGTTAAGGAATTCTCTTACCTTCGCCTCCCTCAGCTCACAGAGAAAGAAACTCCCTAAGAAGGCCTCTTCAAACAAAACCTAACTCACAATTAGTGCACCTTCAACTCTACTTTTTTTTTCCATCGGTCGTACCTGACACCCTTCGGTCGGTATGCGGCTAACTCCACACGATCATCATTTGCAGCCTGCATCACCTCGAACATTTTCTGCAACTCTTCAACAAAGTTTTCTGGATCCTCAGTGAAACTTGAGCCAGTGAAGTCTAAAGGATTCATCCTTATGAACTCAAGGATCTTAGAATATCAGCCACACCCTGGTGAACCACTCTTTGTTGACCAGCTTGACTGGCCACAACTTGACTCAACATCCGGATAACTTCTCAAAACTTAGCGATAGTAACCTCTCTTTGTAGTTACACTTCTGGTGCATTGGGAACCCCTTGATCCTGGGGATCAACATTCCTCCTAGAAGGACGACCTCGAAAATCTCTTCATGGTCGTATTATCTAAAATATACACGCAAGCACAAATGAGGAAAAAAAAACTCTGTAGAGTTAAAATCTATCGCATGAAAGAGTATGAAAGAAGTAAGATAGTTCCTAAATGTCGCAACCTCCTAATTATAGATGTGGCGCACCTCACACCAATAACTAGGACTCTAAAGACACGAATTCATAAAGACCCTAGGAGTCTTGAACTCTGTAATCTGATTCCTATATGCATCATAAAAGATGCTGGCAAAATGGTGTCAGTACAGGAAATGTACGAGCATGTAAGGGGAACACTAAACATAACCTATAAGATTCAAATAATAAAAGGAAACCATACTCACCTCACCTCAACTCGACTCAAGGATACTCAAGAACTCAGAAGTAGACAACTTAGTTCAATATAAAAGCAACAATAAGATGCATTATAAAGAAAGCTTTTACAAGAAAATAGTAGCTCAATGTATTTAAAAATACAATAAAATTCTTTTACTCTTATTTGAGAGATTGTCTAACCGACAATCATCACTATGAGCTATGTGATGATACAACGTCTCACCCACGCTATCAGAATTTGTTTATACCTTGCTGGAGTATAAGACATCCTCAACTAAGTGAATCCACTAATTAAGCTATGGTTAAAAAGCAATCACGAATCATCTAAAAAGTATGACCCTTTCTACCCACGTTGTCATGCATGATTTATGAGGACTTTGAGTTGTATGAACTTGTTTCCATATAGGTACTCAATACTACTTTAAAAATATACTAATACTACTTAAAATAAATATACTCATGCTCCTATGTTTAAAAACACTTCCTCATCCTCAAACTTTGAGATTATTACTCAAAGGTTTCTCTTAAAATGAGATTATACTCAAAAACTCCTCATGAACTCATTTGAAAGACGATGTTTCCTCTTATTTTAAATGTAAAAACATTTACTCATGGGAATACTTATATCCTATATATTCATTTTAAATAAAATGAAATTGAACTCTCCTAATCCTCATACTCAAGTCTTAAAACAAGTTTTAAAAAGTTTGCAAAAGAATTCTCAAAATGACTCAAAGAATTCCCTCAAACTTTTCTGTTAACTCTATCCTGAATTCTAAATGTGAATTCAAGAATTATGATTTGAATATATAGGATCACTCAGTGATTATTGAAGACTAGGTAGTTGGAAATAAGAAAGGAGCGAAGACCCAAATTAGAGAACATTGATGTGACGTAGAGACGAAATTAAATTTTTGGTCGCGAAAATATTTTTAAGGCAGACCGTATCCTCTCGCAACGGAAAGACGGGGTGATTATCTAGGGACTGAAATTCTAAGTGCCTAAGCGATGTGGACGTGAGCGCAATTATTTGCCCGATCTTTTCTTGTCCTCCCATACTCGATTCAATTCATACTTACTGCAAATCTAAGGTCAAAATTTATGAATTCTCATTACACAGAATAGTTCCAGCGAAACCCACACAGAGAACTATCAATTAAATCAAACCATTCACAACCCTCGCCTCAAGAACTCAAAACAACACAAAATTACCAATTAAATTCAAGAACTTCTAAAGAACTCAACAATTAGACATCGAAAATGAATTCATGGGTAAAATATTGCAGGATTGGCGTGAGGGCGAATAAACCCAACACTATGGAAGCTTACACACCTCGTTAGGATTGAATCCTTGGCCAAAACCCCTTGAAAATTGTAAGAAATTCTTGAGCGCTTGAATTTTTTCCTTTCTTTCTCCACTTGAACTTCTTTCTAAAACCCTAAGCTTATTTTAGAACTAGTAAAATTATTCACGCTTCGCGCGAGAATTTAAGATTACGGAATTTATAAAAATAATATTTAAAACTTATCATGCATTAAACAAACCATTATATGAAAAATGAAAATTATTACATCTTATCATTTATTTATCCTGAATAACATAAGCATAACTTAATGATTGTAAAATTACATACCAGGGTCTGTAACATAAACAATGGTGCCAGTAAGCCACTTAATATGAGCAAATTACACAAGTAATTAATTGTGAAGAAGAAGAAAAGGTTCAGAATTTTTGTTGTTTTAAAATGAGAGGATATCCATCCATTTATAGATAAGAAAGGATAGTGTGAACAAATTTTATTATGCCTTATCAGAAAGGTTATAACTTTTTGGAAAAGTTGCAACCCTTCGAAAATGTCATACCCTTTCGTAAAAGTCGCAACTCTTCATAAATGTTACAACTTTTCGTAAATTTTACGACTTTTCATAAAAGTCACAACTTTTTTATAAAAGTCATAACTTTTCATAAAGTCACAATTTTTCATAAATGTCACAACTTTTAATGAAAGTGGAAGACTAGTTTTAGAAATAAAATAAATTTAAAGATAATCCTGATTTGTGGTGGCCCACATAGACGAACCTAGGGTTCTCCTTTATATATTTATATGATATGATATATGATGATTGTGAAAATTGACCCAAATCAGTTTTGACCCCTAAAATACTACTAAAAATGTTTAAAGCTGATGGGGTAAGGAAAAAGACCGAAATACCCCTCATTAATTTGGGTAAATTTCCTTAATTGGACCGGCGGAACTCAAACGGGCATATCTCCCTCATTCGAACTCGGATTTTAGCAAATTTTGTGGCGTTGGAAAGAGAATTCAGAGCTCTTTTATTTGATCTGAAGACTAGTATGAAAATTATTAACTAAAACAATATGATAATTTGGAAAATTTTCTATTTTAAATATCGTGATTTTGGTACCCATCCAATAAAAATTTTCTATATCACTTGCATTTGAAAATATTAAATCCTAATAATCATATAAAAATATTAGTTAAAATATATTTGGATACTTGTTTCACATGTAATTTTAACTCACGAGCCATTAATTTTATTCCAATCATAATAAGAATATAAACGAAAATTGGGAATGATAATTATCATTGAGAGTTTTGCTACTGAAAAGGTTTAACATATAATTTTAGAGATTCAAAATGTAGGAAAATGATTACAAGAAGAAACGCCATGTAAAAAAATAAGATGAAGAATAGTGAAGACCAACAATGGGGGAAATTTTCTCTGATTTTCTGCTGATTATTTTATTGAACAAGAAGCAACTATTTAACCTATTACAAAATGGCAGAAATGTAAAATAATCTAAGAGATAACAAACTTTGCACACCTATACAAATTCTAGAAGAAGTATCTAATAAGCATCTAATAAAGGAATCTTGTGCTATGTACAAAAGATGATAAAATGTAATGGGATATGAGTGAATGGGCTTTGTTGATTGATAATGTTGATCTGAATGTTGGGTCAAATTTGATTTAGAAACAAGTCTTGTGACCTATTTCTCTTCATTCTTCAGATGAGGCTTGACTTAAGGAACAAGTCATGCGATCTATTTCTCTTCATTCTTCATATGATACCTGGGCCTGATTTTCATGACTGCGTCCTGGCTTGAGTTTAATTATCATTCTAATACCCCCCCCCTCAAGTTGGGGGGGGGGGAGAGAAGCGAGCCACCAACTTGCCATCAAGTCTATGATGTGAGGAACCAAACAAAGTTTTGGTGAGAAAATCCGTAAGCTGAGATGGAGCAGGTTCTTGGCGAAGTATATGGCAGCCTGGCCTGATTTGATTTGAACAGAAATAGGGAGAGTTGGAGAAACTCCCAAATCATGAAGGAGACGATTGATCCAGGTTAACTCAATCACTGCAAGATTGACTTTGCCATTGCAACTGCATCAATTGGAATGACTGAATAGATAAGAAGAGCACTTAAAACAAATGGAGTGATACTGAATGCCATATCACTTTTGCTCAAGAAGCTGGCATAACTTGATAAATGATCCCCTGCAACACAAGACGTTAGAGGCATCCCAAATGCCAATTTATAACATGATTCCTCCAAGTGCAAGAACATACAATTCTTTAGACACCGATGTGAAAGTTGAAGGGTGAGAAAGAGCAGCATGAGACTTCAAAGAGCCTTGACACAAGCGATCCCACATGAATGAGAAGAGAGTAAGCTCTAGAGAGAAGTGGGAGAAGAGGAAGGAACATTGATGAGGCTGTGAAAAGGAAAAAAATTAGGTGATTATACTAAAACAGAAGGAGAAACGAGTTGAATGTAACTGGTTGATGAACCAAGTCCATGGATGAACTAGGAAAATCCACAATAGAAAGTTTGAGGGTTGAGCGATGAGAAGGTGAACAGGCACCAGTTTCTCAGTGAAAGAGAAAGTGGATTTGAAGAGAAAAAAAAAACTCATGAAAAATGAATATCCCTTGACACAAATCTTTAAAGAATCAAAAATAAAAGTTTGTACCCATTTTGTCAAGGGGATACCCCAAGAAACACAAGGCACAAATCCGGGTGAAATCTTGGATAGATTTTGAGTTGAAGTAAATGCATAACAAAGACACCCAAATGTCTTCAAATATGCCTTGTTCGAGTTGAAAAAGGAGGAAAGGGAAGAGATGACGAATGAAGGTCCAGTAACGAAACCCATTGATGGGATCTAAAGAAAAATGGATCTGATAGGAAGTGGTAGACAACACGAAGAAAAATTAAAATCAAACAATGAAGGAGCAGTAGAAAAATCGAGACAAAGAATCATCTCATTCTTTACTCTTCAAAATAAAAAACAAAAAAAATAAAAAACTTCTGTAAACTTCAGATCTGTCCAGATCTGAAGAGGAAAAACGAAATAAGTGATAGCACCTCCGACGACTTATGGAGAGATAGATCCGGCGGAAGTACCGGTGAAGGTGCGCCGACGGGTAGTGTTGCTCCGATGAGAAAACAACAACAAAAAATTGTAGTAAGGACCGATGAAGTTGCCTATGAAATCACCATTTTTGTTGAGAAGTGAAAGTGAATAGAGATCTGAGGAGAATGTGAAATGGTGTTGCACACCTGTTCCATGAATGCAGCTTTGGGCTGCTGGCAACAGGGAATTTCAACTCCCATTGGTGAATCTCAGATTGTTTTTGAGCTGAGAGAGTGATGAGAACGGATCTTCTCCATCCTCCATAGCCCTTTTCTTCTAATAGATGAATGATGAAGGGAAAATGGACTGTGAAATAGAATCAGTGATAGAAGAGTTAATCATTGAAGATATGAAGGATCTTCAATAGTGCTCTGATACCATGTAGGAAAATGATTAGAAGAAGAAACACCATGTAGAAAAATAAGAAGAAGAAACAGTAAAGACCAATAATAGGGGAAATTTTCTCTGATTTTCTGTTGATTATTTTATTGAACAAGAAGCAACTATTTAACCTATTACAAAATGGCAGAAATTTAAAATAATCTAAGAGACAACAAACTTATAACAAACTTTGCACACCTATACAAATTCTAGAAGAAGCATCTAATAAAGGAATCTTGTGCTATGTACAAAAGATGATAAAATGTAATGGGATATGAGTGAATGGACTTTGTTGATTGATAATGTTGATGTGAATGATGGGTCGAATTTGATTTAGGAACAGATCCTGTGACCTGTTTCTCTTCATTCTTCAGATGAGGCTTGACTTAAGGAACATGTCATGCGACCTGTTTCTCTTCATTCTTCATATGATACCTGGGCCTGATTTTTATGACTGTGACCGGGCCTGAGTTTAATTATCATTCTAATGCAAACTTGTTGATATAGTTGAACGTATCTTTTTTTCATCTTAACATTCATCAGTTTTAATCATTTTGTATTACAAGAATATTTACACCAAAAGCTACTTAATGTACTTTTTTGGGGGTGAGCTTAAGTTGTTTTTCTTTACAATAATTTCAATTTATCTCCACTATAACAAAAATAGTTTTTAGCGACATTATATATTGACATTAATAAAAAGTGGTAAAGTTTTTACCGGCATTAGTTAAGTGTCATTATAACCAATGTCGCTAAAGACTTTAGGGACATGTATAAAGAGTGTTAATTGACGCTAAAAATACATATTTAATGACAATTAAAAATTAATCGCCGCTAATAATCATTTTTGATGCAGTGTTCTGATATTTAATATTCAAAATGTCATCCTTAAAAACTATTATAATCCTCAAGACATCGCTTGCAAATGTTAATACTTACCATTTTATGTGGGATTCATACCTTTTTTTATTTCACTCATTTTTTATCAAGCTTGAAATTATGATTACTCATAGTAAGAAAAATAATAATCAAACAAGGAATAAATCATAAAAAAGAGACTTCCTACATAAACTCAAAATAACATAATACAATACTATCATAGATACTATTATTGACATTAAAAATGTTATTGAAGACTCTAGATAAAAAAACAAGAATGATTCAATAATATCTCATTATTCGAAAAACACACATACACATAATAAATAGGAATCAAGAGCTAGGTCTTAATCTGCAAAGAAACCGAGTTGATACCAAACAAGTTTATTTGTTATGTAGTTTCACACACAAGTTTGATATTGAATATCCCTCTTCTATGAATCAAAATAAGAAATAATAAAAAAGAAGTAATGGTTTATCAATGGATAACAATTTATCTTGAAGAATCACTTGCATTTGAGAGCTGTTTTGATCTTATGAATCGTATGTGAGATGATGTCATTTGCGTCTATGATTGACTTCTCTGGAAGATCTGCTGTGGAGGGATTGTCCACCAACATTTGAAACATGACAGTCACCAGTGATCCACTACAAAATTCATTGTTATTTCCACCCTTGTTATTATTTGCAGATAAATCAGGAACGATCGAAATTCCATTGGGTAAGAGTTCCACACAAGAAGGGTCCCCTCCTTTCATCACTGTGTTCATTTTTGAAGAATCAACTATTGCATAGACTAAAAGAGAACCTGTTGCATCCGTGCAAGTATCTTGAAATATCATCATGTTATTTTCATTAGCAATGATGTCACCCCCCTGCATTTTCAAATCAAAACAAAATCTTATTAATAAATCAACAATAACATAACTGTCATGTTTTTCTAAAATAAGTGATACTCACATTAGCACACAACAGAGAGACACTACTCTCAAGATTTTCACCCTTAGTAATATGGATAATATTTTCCATGGCACCACTACAGGATAAGATATCCCATTGGCTCCTCAAATTTTTATTAGTGAAGAACTCAAATAAACATTGTGGTTTTATCGGTAATTGAATCGTCTTTGTCGCACTTAAAATCACACCGATAGGTTCACCAGGGTCACTAATATTCCTCCTTGTCATCAGATTTGCATCTTTTCCATTTTCTTTTTGAATTGTTTTCCACTTGTGAGAGGTTGCGCAAATGCCCGCACAAAAAGTACGAGTCATGCGTTGAGACAATATTCCCATCCCAATCTCACCCTTTGAATCAACTGTCCAAAATAAAAAGATATCAAATTAATATATTTAATTTGTATTAAAATGTGTAAGGACTTGGAACAATAATATAAAAATATTCATGATTACCAGTGGAATTGACAAATGACGCCATCACTCTCAAGAACTCAGATTGCCTTTGCAAAGAGGACATCCACCTTGGTGCGCCAAATCCTAGACCGGCTCTGATCAAAGGGCGATACAAATGATGAACAAAAATTTCATCATATTCCATATGCTCAATCCAAGTAACCTGAAAATATTATATCAATATAAAGACACTAAATAAGAAAAAAGTTGCATGAAATTTTAACCTAATTACCAATTAAAGTGAAATAATCATTGTTTGAGACAACTTCGAAAATTCAGCAACCAAATCATGGACTCAAAATGAGGAAATGCTAAGAGGGGTGAATGATACAATAATTACATTGATACCAAAAGCCATATATAAGGTGATATCAAAAATGCTTTGTAATAGATTGAAACATGTACTTTCAACTATCATCTCAGACAAACAGAGTGCGTTTGTTGCTGGTAGAACCATTGTTCAGAATATACTCATATGTCAAGATTTGGTGAGGTTGTACAACAGGAAGAATGCTTCCTTGCGCAAAATTGATTTAAGGAAAGTGTATGATTGTGTTGAATGGGATTTTGCGGAAGAAATGTTATACGGCTTACAATTCCCATATAAATTCATTAAGTGGATAATGGGATGTATTAACACAACTCAGTATGTGATCGCCATAAATGGGGGACTATATGAAAACATAAAAGGAAGAAGGGGTTTGAGACAAGGGGATCTCATATCCCCTTTATTCTCTGTAATATGCATGGAGTATTTCTCGAGATTAATGAAGTGGATCACAACACAAGAGGGATTCCAGTTTCACCCAAAATGCAGAAGTTTGGGAATTAATCATTTATGTTTTGCAAATGACATGTTGTTCTGTAAAGGAGAATTTGCTTCAATCAAATAGATGTTGCAAGGTCTATTAACCTTCTCAGAAGAATCAGGACTAACTACTAATGCAAGCAAGTCAAACATCTTCAGTGCGAACATGGAAAGGAGGAGCTTAGAAGACATTTGTGATATCACTGGATATGCAAAGGGAACAATGCCCTTTAAATACTTAGGGATCCCCATCTCTTCCAAGAAACTGACAACTACTGATTGCGAAATTCTAGTAGACAAACTGGTATGTCGAATCAGAACATGGGGGACAGGGAACCTATCATATGCGGGGAGAACCCAACTGGTAAACTCAATACTACTTCATGTGCACACTTATTGGTCATCGATTTTCCTGCTACCAAAGAAAGTACTGAAGAGTATAACAACAGTCTGTAGAATTTTCTTATGGAGTGGGAAAGAGAATAACTCCAGATCACCACTCATAGCATGGGACAAAGATTGTAGAAGCAAAAAAAGGAGGACTGGGAATAATGGATTGTATGATATGAAATGAGGCAGCAATAGCTAAATATGTATGAAATATAACAAAAAAGTCGTACAATCTCTGGGTCAAGTGCTGAAAGGAAGTGAGTGGTGGCAATATCAACCACCTACAGATAGTTGTTGGTACTGGAGGAAAATTTGTGCCATCAGAGATAAATTCGCAGTAGGATATGATGGAAATAAATGAGGGGCAAACAAAGGAGAATATACAATTCAAAGTGGATACCAATGGAGAAGAGGAAATGATAGCCAATGGCCATGATGGAGGGGAACTTGGAACAAAATGAATATACCAAAACATAGCTTCACTTGTTGGATTGTCATGCATCGAAGAATCCTAACTAGAGACAGACTTGCAAAATGGGCATTTGTCATGACAAAGAATGTCTACTGTGTGGGAGTAAATCAGAAAGTGTCAATCATCTATTTTTTGAATGTGAGTTTTCAAATGAATGTTTTGAAGGGAGTCCTTGAATGGTGAAGATTGGGGTCAAAAGAACAAACATTGAAGGATTGTGGAAACAAATGACAAGAAGAGCCAAAGGAAAGATAAGTAGATCATTGATAAAGGCTGTATTGGCTGCTCTAATTTATCATATTTGGCAGGAAAGGAATGGGGGCTCTGTGGAACAAAGCAGTAACTAGACCTGGGAAAATCTTGAAGATGATCAAGGAAGAAAGTAAAAGTCGAGTAAATGCAGGCAACAACAAAGACGCAACATGGATAAATAATTTGTTTAATTGATGTAGATAGCAGTATAGTGACATAGAAGGGATAGAACACCAAGAAGGATTGTAATAGTGACAATTGAGGGAATTCATTAAAATCTGTTTGTTCGACCAAAAACAAATGTATCCTACCAAAAGATTCATGATGGTGTTACAAATAAATATGATAGCATGGAGCGTGCAAAATATTTTGTCTTACATGTTGGCCTGACACAAGATCTAAAATGTAGAGGAACATTATAGGCATTTTTTTTAAAGGAAAATAATATATTTGTGTGTCTAAATGTATTAATTCAAACAAGCCCGAAAGCAAACATAACAATTTAAATTGAGCAATGAGAGTTTCATTATGAGGTTAGAAGGTCAAGCATTAAAACAATTCTTTTTAAAGAGGATAAAATATACTCTACACAATTTCAAAATAATAGAAGTTATCAATGCTAGAAGAGAACCATCATTTTTCATTTTGAATAATATAAAGTATAAGGAAGATAAGGTAATAAAAAGTAGAATAACTATATGTTGATCATGAAAAATAATGCATAGAACATATAACACAATTAATAATGCTTGCGATTACAATCATCTACCATAGAGGTGGAAAATATGCTCAAACATGAAAAATATAAAAGTTTTACCTTCATTTATAGATCATAAATTTATGACTAAAGATATAAAATATGCTCAATAATCTCCTTTCTAATTGAAAGTACACTAAAAATGAAAACAAAAAATATATAGCTATGAAAATAGATAATAGTATAATTTCACGAATATATCACTTATCTATTAATGATGATAATATAGAAGTTTTACCTTCATTCATAGATAATAAATTTATAATTAAAAGATATAGAATATTCCCAATGATCTCATTTCTAATTAAAATTTTACTAATTATGAAAACACAAAATATATAGCTATGAATTCGATGATAGTGTAATTTCATGAATTGCAAAAGTATCATAAAACATAAAATACAAACATAAAGTTCAGAATTAAAATATAACTTTCAGTGAACTAAACTGACTCTATATAAGAAATTGTCAAGCAAAAAATAAAAGATGGAAGCAAATGTCAAGAGAATCAGTTTTAAAAAAAACCTCAATATAGAATGAAGAAGCAACCCAATCAGTAAAAAAACTTAAAATTATGAAGACATACAAGGGACGCAAATGAAAAAAAAAATTTTAATTGAATTACCTTAGAATAACCATTGGACATATCTTGAATAATGCAACCAGAAGGGAGCCTTCGACATTTTTCAATTTTATATTGTTGTGAACCTTCTTTGATTGTATCGACAGACACATCCACAATAATCCAAGTACCTTCAGCATGTTTTTGACAAAAACGTAGAAATTGTATTTCACGGAAAGGAACCACATTTGAAATAATTTGTAATTCAGCTTCAATCTGCAAATTAATACTTTTAAGCTATAGTGCAAAAAATAATCTAAAAATTAAGAAATATAATTTCCATCAAAATAATGAGTAAGAATAATACCAATAACAGAGTACCACTCTTGCTTTCACCTATGCCAGTTGAAATAACATCAAAAGTATTGACTTTACCAATAATGCATGGAAACGCCTCTGTCCATTGACTCTGCATATATAAATGACAATGATTATTAAAAAAAAGAAGAAAATAACAGGTAAACATATACTTATGTTTATGATGACTTCAAAGTTAAACTTAATTGATAAAAAAAAATGTAACAGTTAGTAAAAGCACCATTAATTGAACAAATATGTTAAATATAATAAAAGTAAGAAATTCAGGAGCAGCTCAAGCATATTAGTGGCCTAAAACAAGAATTAAACGGGGCTTTAATTTTGAATCGTCAATAAAATTAATTTCTTCTAGTTTTCAAATGATAATATAATCATTCTTATTTTGAATTATTTTTCATGCAATATAGTACTTCAAATATGTCAAATTTCTTCTATAATTCCTTCATTTCTCATGAAAAGTTTACTTTTTCTACCAATAGTATTCAATATTTGTCAAAAAATAATAACTTATAACCAATTATTATTAAAATGAGGGCTCCTTAAATTTGGGGTCTTAAGACACATGTCTTTTTTTTAAACACTGTCAGCCACCCTGGTAAGAATAATACTAAACATAAAAGGAAAAAAAAGTAATAATGTTTCACACCAAATAGGGGGTATAAGTGGTTAACAATGGAAAGTTCTTAATGAATTTACACAAGAAGAAATTGGGATGAAAAACCAACGTACCTCATTCATCAACATCTCTACCAATGTCAAACTGTTGCCAAGCACTGTACCAGATGACCTTGTGGCTTCTGTTATGAAATGGCTGGGTTTTATGCCAATAATTGGAATAAAATTTGTAGCATATTCTTCCATATTCAACATTTCCCCACCTCCATCCAAGCTTCTAACCCATAAAGGTTCATCACTCATTGCCAACTTATGCAACTCATTCAAGGCATCCAAAGCAAGATTTAGTAACATGGATTTATCATCTTTGTTAACTAAGTTTGTAGGTAGATATTTTCCAAAATCAACCTCATTTAATCCAAAATTTTCCATCATGGAAGTTAATGATCCCTCTAAAAATGAAGAAGATCCCAAAGATTTGTCAGCATGGATAGCAATCCTAGCAAGTTCATTTTTCAGGCGGGCATGCTCATTCAATATTTCCTTCTCATCGACATTTTCGTTCCTTATAGTATCTTTATTACGACATGGATCACAAAGTGAATTTTCCATGACTTCCCTCATTGCAGCATACTCTAGGCCAAGTTTTTCATTTTCTTGTTGCAACATTCTCTTATCATATCGTTCCGATTGCGTCTGAATATTGATCACTTTCATAAGTATTACACAAGGTTAACATGAATTTTGAAGAAAAATAAGACATATCATGACCATTTACCTTCGATATGGATCTTTTATTTTGGAACCAAAATTGCACTTGTTTTTTGTCCACGGAAAATTTTGTTGCGAGCTCTTCTTTTGTTTTTTCGTCAGGATGTGAACTTACTTTGAATACACTAATACCAAAAGGAAAATAATTTTTTTTAAAAAGTGCATGAACATAACCATATTAACATATGTAAAGAAATTTGGGAATACCTTTCAAGCTCATGAATTTGATTGACACTGTATTTATGCCTCTTTGCTGTAATACCATATGGAGAAGTCAATTCATCTCCAGATGCACCACCATCTCTATTGTTAGTCAATTCCATTGTCAACTTCTACAGTAATTTATGATGAATCAATTCAATCGAATATCACATGTGACAATAGAAACACCAATATTTTTTATACACTTTTTAGATTGGCAAAAGTTATGAAAAATCACAATTAAATAATTTTTGAGATATCCTAAAGAGACCCAAATATCTCTAAAATAAAATAAAATAATACACTGATCTTATTAGGTAGCATAAAGTCAAAAACTAATAAAGAACTAGATTTCAAAAAGAATTGAACACATAGACTATTCTTACTCATTTGACTTATATAATTTAATTAGTTTCACACCGTATAAGCTTATAAAACGACAAAATATTATTAAATCAAAAGATTCTTTTTGTCTTGAGTTTTGAATTCATGTTACACTTTTTGTCATTTTATCATATATGTTTTCAATATACCTCATATATCTCTAATTTATTTATATATAAAATCCAATGATCTCATAAAAACTACATCAATAACTTTGAAGAATCTGTAATTATAGCAAAAAAGTCATACATTTAGAAAGTTTTTTTAGAGAAAACAACCATGTTTATTTTCACCAAACCAATTATTTTCTACTTTTCCAGCTAAATTGTAATAAAAATTGTGTACAACAAAAAATAAAAAGACATCACCTTTTTAATTTGATAAATTCTAAATGCTATAACTAAAAAAGAACTTTTAAACATGAAAAACTTGAGTCTATGAAACCTTTTAAATGTTGATGTTTGAGACAAATAAATAAATTTAAGTAACTAAAGATAGATACTTGTATAATATGAACTAGAAAAATAAAAGAAATAAAAAATTAATTACTTGATCGATAACTTACTTACAAATTTCCTGATCCAAATGAATCCTTTCTTTTGTTGTTTGGTGAAAAATAAAAGAAATAAAAAATAAAAAACCAGTTAGTAATTTTTATTTTGCTTAACAAGTAACTTTAGAATGGTAATAAAAATGTATTAGTAAGAGATATATATACTACAACTTTGTATTGGATAGACTAGAAAACAATGGCCCACATTGAATTGTTTCATACTCAGAAAAAAAAATATAATGACAGAGATTTATATCCAGGATTTATTTGATTTTAAAAGTCAAATCATCAATAATTTTTATTTATATTCTATATATGTATTAAAAAAAGGGTTATAATTAATTCAACTAAAATAACTTTAGAATAGTACTATATTAGTAATAGCTATATATAGAAAAACTTAATTCATGGTAGACCAGGAAAAATTGACCCACTTTAAATTCAAATTATTAAGCAATTATTATTTAGATTCTGTATTAAAAAATCAGGATGAAGATACTCAGGATGAAAATCTAGCATCTTAAATCAATTCAACAGAACTCAATAATTCTAACGCAGTTCTATATTTGTGTTATAATGTAGCATGATAATTTTAACGAAGATCTTACATCTAACATCTAGCATCTACATAATAATTAAGGTACTTTTATTTCGATATAATTAGGTTTCATACCTTTAGCATGTTTCCATTTAGAAATTTCTATTAATCTCATATGATTTTTGTGATTGGTCAAAAATTAAAAAAATAATAGCAAAATCATTCTGATTATCAGGTACGATACAATTTTTTTGGATGACTACATTGTATTTCTATATTAAATACGTTAAATATGAACGTTCTTGTTGATTGTGAATTAGTTTCGAAAAATGATTTTAATTTGATAAACATATAAATTCAATAATAAAAAATTAATATTACCATGTGTTGTGAGTTCAACTAGCTCCAAGCTGCGGCATAGAGAGAGATTGTTGTTGATTCAAAATGAAAAACCCTACTTTGGGGTTATATATAAAAGAAGGCGGCTCTTTTGGACTGGGCCTATTTATTGTTTTTATTTTTGTTATATTATATTTCTTTTTGGGTTTATTGGCCCATTCTATATAGATTTAAGATATGAGAAATTGCATAAATATACAACTTAAGATACCATAATATCTAAAAAAAAATTACCATTTCAAGAAATTACAATAATCCCCTCTAGGATGTATTCCTATTCCCTTAGAGAATTTATGTCCATTCTTATGTGCATCCCTCCTATTAAGTAATGTATTATTTACAATATATCATACAATCAACAAATGCCAAATGTTTAGAATTTATGTAAGTTATAATTTAAGATACAAATAAAATGGAGCATTTAGCTCCACAATTATATTTTATTTTTAAAAGAGTCCACTATATTGATAGAAATGGTAAGGTAATGATTAAGTCAACAAACTAAGATTAAATAGTCTATGTGGATTTTGAAAATGGGATATTACTCCTTTAATTTCCAAAATAAGTAAATAATATTATATATATTGAATTGTAACACATCGTTATATTGTTATGTTTATTTTAGAAAAAAAACGAGTTTACTTGACGAGCCAAGTTGTCATGTTTCGTGTCTAACTGTCGAGGAGATGTTAGGTGATTATACAAGAAAATATTTGTACACATTATTTGAATTTTCTTTAGACCAAACTTATAGGTCAAAGAGAGTCTTGAAGCAAAAGCTGAAATTCTATAGCTTTCTGTGTGAGAGATGAAAGTCAAAATTTTATTTGTTAAAGCTAAATTGTTGAAGCTAAATGAAGGAAAGATTAGTTGCAAGATTACATTTCAAAGAAATTACTTTCAACATTTATGAAAATTGATTCACTTATTCTGAAGTGAGGTCACAGACTCAAAAAAGCACATAAAGTTACAGTGGTTCATACTTTCAGAGAAGGAAACCTAATGACAAATTTTTTCACTTATTACATGTGAATTGATTACTAGACCGTTGCGGTCTTATCTGTTTACCCTTATGAAAATAAAATCTTGACTAGTGGTTTATGTTAACCAATGTTATTAGCTCTCGGGGCTTAGCCTATTGCCGAAAATCACCAGGCAAATTGTACATACAAGGAAAAAGACTAACAAATTATAGACAACAAGAAAGATTTGAACCAGTAAATGGATAGTTCTCGGAAGCTTTTCATCTCTCAATGCTAGAAGATGTCTTTGTTGACTCAGATTCCATGGTGTCTTTTGTAAAATCATAATCAAGCTTGAAGGAAAGAGTGACTTTGAGTATTTATTGATCAAAGTCTTTTCTGATGCAATCACTGTTGTACAGTGAGCTGAAGAGACTGGTGTTTCTAATTGATTGTTTGATCTTTTGTTCTTATGATTAATACCAGGTGAAACTAAGCAATTGCCCCACAAATACAAATTAATTGATATATATATATATATATATATATATATTACTAAATGGTATTACAAATATAGGAAAAAAGAAAACTAAAAAGAAGAACAAATAAATAAATAATGAGAATATTATCAAATGATATCTCTAATAAAGAATAAAATGAAAATATCTTTGACAAAGAATAAAATGGAAAATGATAAAGAAAGAGTTAATAAAATTGTTACTAAATGATATATTTAATAAAAGATAATATGAAAAAAAAGGAATAAAAATAATAAATGAGTAAAGAATAAAAGAGAAAATAAAAATAATAAAGTAGAAAAAGAACAAAAGTAATTTATTTTATTTCTTAAATATGTCAAAATATAAAAAGAGAAAAAAAAAAGAGAAGATAACCAACCAAAAAATAAATAATAATAAAAATATTAGCAAATGGTATCTCTAATAAAGGATAATTGTCACGATCCAATCTATCGGGCCATGCGGGAACCCACTCTAACACCTAAGTAGGAGAACCGTCATATCCCAATAATTAAAACATGCAGAAAATTTAACATGAAAATTTACATAAAAATGGAAATAAAATATAATAAGTGTTGTAAAACTAAAGTAAAACAAGACAAGAAATATAAAAGATGATAGCAATAGAAATAAAAAGATAAAAAATGAGAGTATTTCTTATTCTTCAAAGTATTTATCAAATCTTCAAGTGTCAACAATAGGAACCCTTATGCCTCTATTTATAGTGTAACATAGAGGCATACAAAAGATTAGTCATAAACATGCCATTAAACATGAATATAAAGAAGGAGTTATGGAGGTGAAAGGTTACAAGAGTAATTATCATAAAGTTGGAGGTTATTTTCATAATGGAGGGAAATAATGTAGTAACTTCTTGGTGTAATGAGTTATCTTCATAATGAAGGGAAGTAATGTAGTAACCTTTTGGTGTAGTGGACATCCACAATATATTATTTTATAACACTCCCCCTTGGATGTCCATAGATACTATGCCTCGTTAAAATCTTATTCGGAAAAAATCCCGTGAAAAAAAATCCTAGTGAAGGAAAAAGAGTACACATATCTTTTAATACGCTTTGAATGTTGCCTCGTTAAAAACCTTACCAGGAAATTCAATTAGGACAAAACCATGGTTAAGGAAAGAAGTACAACAAGTATGTTTCTCCTTCCGGTAAAAACTTCACTTGATATCTCGAAAATAATGCATTCCAATCATTTTGTTGAAGATCGTGTTTGAAAGACTTTTGGTGAACTATAATTTGTCCGATCTCTTTTGATTTCATCCTCCCTTCAATTGAGCTATATATTATTTTCGTAAATGATGGCTGGAAAATCACATATTTTCTGAATATGATAGATCATGATGCCAACCAAACACACCCCAACTTACTTCATAGATCAATATTATTTCTGCATGATTTGAAGAAGTTGTTACCAATGTTTGTTGAATGCAAAGATATTGTTGTGCCTCCATATATAAGCAAATAGCTCATTTGCGATCGAGCTTTGTGTAGATCAAATAAATATTCTGCATCTACATAATTAAATCATTTCTAACTCATGAGAGATTGATCAATTTTATTGAAACTCGTCTTTTCTTCTCAAAAAAAAATCACACATCTTCTAGCATTTGCATAACCAACAATCTGTAAGTGCACCATTGCACTAATACGTGATATTTTAAATCATTTTCTTGAGGTTGAAAAGATTCTTTCTTTGTGTTAAGCAATCTCAAAACCATTGGACACTCAATGGAATTGCTTTAAGACCTTTTAAATCCTTCAAGGATTTTCATATAACCTTCATCATCTAGTTAGACTTACTAATCAATCATTATGCATATTCAAGTATTTCATCTATTGCCAGACTGAAACATGTCTTATTGCATCCATCACTAGAGAATATATCTCCATTTAATAATGTCAGGATTTTTGCGAAAACTCTTTTGCACCGAGGCACAAATCGTACTTTATATCTTACGGTTATACTTTCACACAATGATTCATTTGTATTCCACTGACATATATTTTGATCTATGAACTATAAGTTCAAAAACATCACTTTTTTAAGTGAAACAAAATATACATGAATAGTGCATTTTATTTGGCTAATTATTTATCTGTCCACACTATATGACAAGTTCAAATTTAAGATCCTCGTAAATATTTATAGCATTACTTCATATCAAATATACCGTCAACGACCATTTTGATATCGATTCCAATACGACATAACTTATCGAGATCTCTTTATTTTTCATCATTTTCAGGTATCTGAACCTTTGCCAAGGTTTTATGAAATGTTATGTAGTGCTCTTTCAAAGAACTTACCTAATTATCAATGACCATTTTGATAATTTGCTCCTCTCCTTTCTTAAGGAGTTTTACATTTGGAATCGATTGGTCTATCACGCTTTTGGCGTAGCATAGACTCTGTCCTTCAAGGACTATTTATTGAGGTATTTGCAGCTTAATTAAAATATTGGGTCAGCAAATATATCTGGCAAATTACTTGCAACATTTTGCAAATGAATTATCTCTTGAACTTCAAGTTCACATTTTTTTACGAGGATCTAGATAATTCACCTCACACATAACTTTCAGCTGCTACACATATCTCCCCCTAATGTTAGGAAATCTAACATTCACTCTTAACCTCAATTGGGGATCCATCTTTGTGCATGGTGGAGCAATAAAATCATATGTGCACACTTCAAATTTTTATATGAAAATTATTTGGTTCTTGACCCTGAACCAATTGTGTTGGGAGAACCTTGTTGGCTTGATGCATACATGTTAAATAAACTCATCTCATATCAAATTTTATTTGAGATATTTGTTCTCATAATCAATGGTCTAGCTATAATTGGAGGTATATAATTGCTGCTAAACCAACCAACATTATCAACATGATTTTATAGTTTGGAACTGTGCTCTTAATTTAATAATTCGAGGAAACAACCTTACAAAAACTAATTTGTAAGTTGATACAAATGCACATATGACCATACATAGATGCATCCATTAAATCACAATAGTAATCTGTCCACATGACAAGTGAACGGGCACATATTCACCTTTTATATGTTTCAAATAATTTCAAGGGATCCAATCCCACCCTTAGCTGGTATAATGATTATTTTATCACGAGAAGTTACAAAAGAGAATTCTTGAAGAATCTTTTATTTCTTCAACATATAGCCACGTGAATTCTCAATTTTTTTGCATCACATTTGAATCGGAATGGCCAATCGATTGTGCCAACTGATATTTATTCTAGTAAACTTCTAGTTTACTTTTGCATGTGATTCCATCAGCATGCCCATATTTGTATACAATAAACAAGAGAAAGACGGTTAACCTTTTATGTAAATATTAATAACCCGCTTTGATTGTAG
Organism: Solanum sitiens; assembly: GCA_016801875.1. NCBI lineage: Eukaryota > Viridiplantae > Streptophyta > Magnoliopsida > Solanales > Solanaceae > Solanum > Solanum sitiens. The sequence goes on from JABWTJ010000302.1 coordinate 499,182, forward strand.
TAATCTGATGATATTTCATCTTACAATAATTTACAGTCTCAATATAATAATTATTTTCAATTCCTCTAAAAATTAAAAAGTTTCTTTTGAGACTTACTACAACCTCAATATTGTGAACAATTTCATTCATCCGGATAGTAACAAATTAGCCCTTTCGAAACTCTCAATTAATTTTGTGTACTAATACAAATTTCACAATGTCATTCTTATGGTGACCATCTCCTTCAAGGAGAAAATTCTTATTATTATCATGGTTAAATTATCACATGCAAGCTTATTTCTTGACAACCAATGACAAATTTGTGTTGTCTCACAACAATATTTATTTTTTGTCATGACCACAACCTTTATAGAAAAGCATTATTTCTTTCTTTTGTCTTTCAATAGTTCATGATAAAATATGCCACAATATTGTGTAGTACTCAAAGTATATGACCAAAATGACTATTATGTCACAATATCTTTTTTCAATTTCTCAAACCTCCCATAGAGGTAAGACATGATATTTATCCAACAATACATGAACATGTTCTTATCTATACGGACACAAATCATATTGTATTCAAAAAATGGACCATAACCATTTTGTACATGCTCCATAAGTTTTTATTAGAAACTCATTGTCATGCTTTGACATTATCAAATTTATGTGACTCACCTCAACATCACTTTAAGAGGTCAAATGTACAAAATGTACTACCACTTTGTATTCCTTTATTTTGATCGAGTATTTACAAAACTTTCCAAATTAGCTTGCACCAATAAAAATGTGTTCAATAACTTTTCATACCATTTTAATTGATGGATGAAAATTACCTTCACATTTGAAGGATCATCTTAAGATCCCATAATGTTCCTCCTTTTAACTACAACAATGATGATCATTTACATTTTACCATACTCATATTCATACATTCAAACACTTGTCATTTTTCAGACATATCATGCACTGCTACCACATTCACATAAAAAAATGGAGCAAATTTTATGACTTTCAGTCAAAAATATACAACTTTATATTAGCCATCATTATATCACCATTATAGTGCATTGGGACTTAAACTCAATGTCTTACCCATGTAAAGACGCCTTTGGTCATGAGTTAACGAGACTTGAACCCAACTTCTTATTATCATGGTGCACCAAGATTTTAACTCGATGTCTTACCCACTTGGTGCGGTGAAACATGACTTCACTGTCTTACCCTCAACCAATGTCTTAATAAACAAATGTAATACCAAAAATAAATATTGAATATCATAAATATAATTTGAATTAGACTTAAAATTAAATAAAAATAAACAAAACTAATTAATTAGAATAACATGTTAGAACCATAAATCCAAGTAAAATAAATTAAAACATTGTACCTCACAATATTGTTATGAAGATTATCATAATTTACTAACCATTTTAAATAACTATAAAACAAGCTTTGTTAGTACAAATAATACATAGGATATGAAGTATACCTTGCAGCCGAAGAATTACTAGGATGATTCATAAAATCAAGAAATACCTATCATTAATTCTTGAAGGAAAATGAGCTACTCGTGCTTATAACGTGTTGTAAAACTAAAGTAAAACAAGACAAGAAATATAAAAGATGATAGCAATGAAATAGAGAGACAAAAAATGAGAGCATTTATTATTATTCAAAGTATTCATCAAATCTTTAAATGTCAATAATAGGAACCCTTATGCCTCTATTTATATTGTAACATAGAGGCATACAAAATATTAGTCATAAACATGACATTAAACATGAATATAAAGAAGGAGGTTATGGAGCTGAAATGTTACACGAATAATTATCATAAAGGTGGAGGTTATCTTCATAATGGAGGGAAATAATGTAATAACTTCTTGGTGTAGTGAATTATCATCATAATGGAGGGAAGTAATGTAGTAACCTTTTGGTGCAGTGGACATCCACAATATATTATTTTATAACAATAAGAACATTTAACACAATTTTAGTTAAGACTTACAAAGTAATTAACACCCCCAAGGATCTAGTCTAAACAAATACAAGAGCTACTAAGAGTACAAATTGGTCAATTAAATAAAAAGACACAGCTCCCACCATGCGAAAGAAAAAATAGAAGTTGTTGGAGAATTTCTTCGTCTTCACCTAATGAAACTTCACCAACCTGCATCTAACCTATGCTCAAAAGGCATAACAAGAGTAGTATCAGTACAAAATCATACGTACTGGTAGGTGTCATCGGTCTACCTTATGCCCACCACGCTTCATAAGAAAATCAACTAACAAGAGTATGCAATAAACACTCGCTTATCCACCGTTACCCTCGCTTGAAAACCTCAAAATTACACTAATACACTTACTACTAACCCCCTTCTTCCTCGACTTACATACCATGTTCTTGATCATAACCTAACCATTATAACCCATTGAAGAGTTCACAAATACAACTACTAGCATTCCGACTAATCACCAACGACATACCCTTACTTTCTCTTCTATGTTACCGTGCTTGTGAGACATGACACGTTACATTATTTCAAGCTTTCTTGTTACTAGACACAAATTCCTTTCGCCAAGGTGAAATCCACCTAAGTAATTATATAACGTACACTTTCCCCACTTCTCGCCCTTATAACATATGGACAACCATTGGCCTCCATGTACCGTATCACATAGTAGGACGATCAGATATGGTTCATCATAATTATTTAACAATTTCGAAGAAACAACATCAATTATCACTTACGAACAATGTACATTATCACAAGCCAAGATATACTATTATGTCAAATAGTTGGTTCTCTCATGGAACCCAAACCCAAACTGTTAGCATATCGAAATGTGGTACCCGATACAATATTTATGCTGAAACGTGACAACTGATCTCAAAATTATGTTGAAACGTGGCATTGATCCCAAAATTATGCTGAAACGTGGCAATTGATCCAAGTTAATGTATCGGGGTGCAACCCGATCCATTCAACAAGCCACAATTACAATCACAAGTATATTCTCAAGATTATACAATTAAGTCATAATTCATGACATTCATCATTCATCCATCTCTTTTACAACAAGTGTGGTCAATAATGCAACATTCGCATACATACACGTATCATAATAAAGCAAGAACAACATACATCACACAATCATAGAATCACAACCATCACCTATGTATATTATTTAAGTAATATCCGGACTATACTTAGACCTAGTTCGTCATCTAAGGATTCTTTCTATGATATATTCATCCTTTGTTTGGTGCACGAAAGCTTATGCATAAATCCTATCATTGATTTTTATTATTCTACAAGTGAGAACAAATTTATAACTACTCAATTAATAAAGCCTAGCTTACCTGGGCACCAAAAAATTGCATAGATTTTTGAATTTGATTCTTTTCTCCAAGCTTCGTGACGGTGATCTTGACCGAAAATCCACCATCCACAACACTCCTTACACTAGAAATCTCCTTATCCTTCCTTCCCTAGCTAAGATCATCTTTTGGGGGGATTTCTAGGGTATTTTATGACTACTTTAAGTATTTTAGGAAGAAGGAGAAAATAAGAATTCACCTTATTTACATTATCTTGCCTATCCGGCTCTGGCGACTACTTACCTTATTGTGCCGCCGCCGCATAGCCGTATATATCCCGCCCTAGCGGGACAATGACCCAGCATTTCTCTTTTTGGCGGCATGCTCTCGAAACCAATTCACTTGAGTGAGACAGAGGAGAGTGGAATTTCGTGTGTAGGGGTTAAATCCGGAGATCTACGAAGGAATGCCAAAAGCGAAGGCAGTTCTCTAGGTCCCTACCGACGCTGAGGTGCGAAAGCATGGGGAGCGAACAGGATTAGATACCCTGGTAGTCCATGCCGTAAATGATGAGTGTTTGCCCTTGGTCTACGCGGATCAGGGGCCCAGCTAACGCGTGAAACACTCCGCCTGGGGAGTACGGTCGCAAGACCGAAACTCAAAGGAATTGACGGGAGTTTTTTTTCCTAATTAACGACTGTTCGGGTCGTTATAGTAGATACAAATTTATCCCTTGTTCGTCACCGAACGATTAGTAAACGGATCATTACGCACTCCATATCAAAGTATTTTTAACTAACAACTTGGTCCATTATGAAATCACGGGTAAAGATGGTTTTTATTTCCAAAGTCTGATTTCACGACAAGTTCTATACTTTAAAAGACTGGCCAGGGATATAACACACTACTCGAAGAAAATTTGCGTCTTAATTTGCACAACCTGCCTCACCAGGGCGACATCCCTCTCGCTAAGGCGGCGTCGCTGTCTGTAGCAAGGGATCTCCCGTTAGTGGGAGATCGGGACAGAGTACATGGGGGGAAGTTCATTTTCCCCTATTAGTTTCAAACTCTCCGAAATTCCCAAAAAAACACTCTCAGTCGATTCTTTTTTAGCTTCAATTTAAGGTAAGTTCCTCGCTCTATGCACTCCTTACTTCAATACTTGATTAACAATGATTGCATGCTACTATTTAATCCATTATAAACAGTTTTGGGGGGTAATTTTTGAAATTGAACTTAAGTTGCCAGTTTTGATAGAAAACATAACATGTTCACTGCTCTTACATCCCCAACGTCTCTACAACATCCTGGGCGTAAGGATTCCGTAAAAATATAATTAAATCAATATAAAACCAACGTAGGAAGTTGAAGGGTCTCTTGATGAAAAACTCTGATTTGAGCATTGTTTATGGGTTTATTTGCAAATATGATTGCATATTTAGGTTCTAGGGGTATACTCTGATCTACTGAAATTCTATCAAAAATGGAGGTTTTGGGATGAAGACCTGGTGTTCATCCCAGATAAAGGCCGCTCTGATGGCCTTTATCCCGCTATGATGGCCTCCCTCATCTTGCTCTAGCGGGATTTGGGCCATTATGGCGGGATTCAAGGAAACAATAGCTTGAACCCCCTTAAAGTAGAAGATTGCTCCCTTCCCATTTTAACCAGATTCTACCTAATACCCAGGTGTTCTAATATATATTTTAACTTTTTGCAGGCTTTCTAAATGACAGGTCTAAATGAGGAAAATTTGCCTTTTGTCTGATTTTCCGACGCATCTAGTCGAGAGAGGTTTCATAACTTTCGAAACAACATGTTTTACTGCAAGAGGGGGCTTCGTCTTAATCAGGTTGGAGGAGAAACAACCTATCTTTTATGCTCGTTTGATGGAGTTTGGATGGGATTCAATGACCGAGGTTTCCTGTCGCACGTGCAAACTAGGTGTAGGATTTCTATGTTATCTTGTCCATCTTCCACTGGGATGACCCTCACCCTCTCATATATCCGTAGAGTTGACATCTCTCTGAATGCCATGACCCTAAATGAGGTACTAGATTTGCCTGAGGTCTCGAATGTTGAGTACGAGGCCAAGCTGAGGGAGATGAATCAGGAATGACTGAGGGACACACTGTGGAGCTTGCCTGTCGGGACAGAGTTTATTGGCCTTCTGTTGGGGTTATTAATAGCATAGATTGGTCACCAGATTCTAAGAGGTGGCTTCACTTTTTCACTAGCCGTTGGGAAAACCGCACCGACATAACGTTCCCTTGGGCCTTGCTGGTGGCGTGCGTGGTGCAGGGCATTGAGCTGACTGTCGGGTCGCTGATTATTTCATAGTTGAATATGTTTTACCGGGTTAAAAAGAAGGCGTTCTTCCTCCTTGGTCTTATCACTACACTATGCAAGAATCCAATTTATCTTTTTCTTTTCTTCCTTTTTAAAACTTTTTCTCTGTTATAAAATATTAATGTGTGGATGTCCACTACACCAAGAAGTTACTCACCGGCCATTATCTCCATTATTTTCCTCATTATCAAGATGATCATAACCTCCATAATCTCCAACTTTATAACCATTATTCTTGTAACCTTTCACTTTCATAACCTCCCCATTATATTTATGTTAATGTCATGTTTATGACTAACCTTTTGTACGCCTCTATGTTACACTATAAATAGATGCATAAAGGTTCATATTGTATATAATTAAAGACTTGGAATAATAAGAAAATTGTTCATCTTTTGTCTTCCTATTTCTATTGCTTTCATCTTCTATATTTCTTGTCTTATTTTGCTTTAATTTTACAACACGTTATCAGCACGAATGTTCTACCACCGAAAGATTAAAGCAAAATAAACAAAAGAAGGTAAAATAATTGTGTTTATTTTCTCTCGGGAACAAGGTAAGTTATTGTGGAATCTATTTTATATTTTACTTGTGAACAAGGTGAATGATCCATATTATTGTTAATGTGCATTTTTTTCACCTATGACTCTATATACTTTCTTTTGTATGTGAAACTTGTTTTATATTTTATTTATGATTATAAATGGTTATTACATAAGCTTTTAAATTATTTTGTTTTGCGTGTGAAATATTTTGAATTCACATGGAAATTGAAAAAGAAATGGTGGTAGTGAGCGTTTTTAATTTAGTGTAATTGGAATTATTATTTTGTAAGTGTGCAATTGATTTTTTTATTTATAATTGTAATTCGCTACCTTAATATTTATGCACCAAACATAATATAATATAATGCTATATGTAACTCTCTGTTTTGACAAGTTTAAGATATTGATACATACTTTGTTGAGAACATTTTTATTGTGTTTCTTTTGTTCTATATTTATTTGTGCATGTTAACCATAAGTGACGATATATTTTTTTAAGGTTCAATGGTGAATCCTATTATATTTGACTTATCATGTCATTGATTGAGGGTAAGACGAAGGATTCAAATCCTATTGCACCAAGAGGGTAATACATCGGGTGAGAGTCCCGGTGCATCATGATAATAAAATGTTGGGTTGGGTCCCAACAAATAATGAATAAAATATCTTCTTATGGGTAAGACGTTGGGTTCAAGTCCCAACATTATATAAAGACGATATAACAATGATTGAGCAAATTGATATGCGCTTGATAAAAGTCATGAAATTTGTCCAATTGATTTGCTCCATTCTTTTATGTGAATGTGGTAGAAGAATATAATATATCTAAAAATGACAAGTGGTTAAATGTATGAATATGAGTGTGGTAAAATGTTAATGATAAATTGTGGTAATTAAAAGGAAGAACATTTTGGTTCTTAAGATGATCCTTCAAGTGTGAAGGTAAATTTTTGTCATCAAAGTGGTATGAAAAGTTATTGGGCATAATGAGTTGGTGCAACCCAATTAAGTTTTTTTAAACCCTCCATCAAAATAAAAGAATACAAAGTGATAGTACATTTGGTACAGCGGATCTCTTAAAGTAATGTTGAGGTGAGTTACAAAATGTCAAAACATGACAATGAGTTTCTAATAAAAACTTATGGAACATGTACAAATGGTTATGGTCCATTTCTTGAAGAAAATGTGACTTGTGTTCGTATGGATAAGAACATGTTCATGTATTGTTGGATGAATGTCACAACCTCTAGAGGAGGTTTGAGAGATTGAACGAAAATCTTTTGACATAAATAGTCATTTTGGTCATATATATACTTTGAGTAAAATACAAATATTGTGGTATATTTTAAAATAACTATTGGAGGACAAAAGAAAGAATAAATATTTTCTGTAAAGGTTGTGGTCATGATGATCTAAATAAATGTTGTTGTGTGGCAACACAAATTTGTCATTGGTTATCAAGAAATAAATCTTGAATGTAATAATTTTAGTCATATGAATAATAAAAGTTTCTCCTTGAAGGAGATGGTCACCATAAGAATGACATTGTGAAAATTGTGGTAGTACACAGAATTTATTGATAGTTCCGAAAGGGCTAATTGTTACTATTTGGAGGAATGAAATAATTCATAATATTGGGATTGTAATAAGTCTCAAAAGAAACTTTTTATGTTTTAGAATAATTAAAAACAAATATTATATTGAGACTATAAATTATGGGAAGATTTAATATCTTCAAATTACTACAATCAAAGTGAGTAATAAATATTTACGTATAAGATTATCCATTTTTTTCCATTGTTTGTTGTATACAAATACGAGCATGGTGATGGAATCACATGCAAAAGTAAACTAGAAGTTTATTTGAATAAATATCAGTTGGGATAATAGGTTGGCCATTCTGATTCAAATGTGATGCAAAAGAAATTGAATTTGTGTGGTTATATGTTGAAGAAATAAAAGATTCTTCAGGATTCTCTTTTGTAGCTTGTTCTCGTGATAAAATGATCATTGTACAAGCTAAGGTTGGAATTGTATCCCCTAAAATTATTTCGAACATATAAAAAGGTGAATATGAGCCCGTTCACCTGCCATGTGGACCGTTTACTATTATAATTTTATAGATGCATCTATGGTATGGTCACATGTACATTTGTATCAACTTACAAATTGGTCTTGTGAGGTTGTTTGCTCGAATTACTAAATTAAGAGCACGATTCCAAACTATAAAGTCATGTTGATAATGTTGGTTGGTTTAGCGGAAATTGTATGCCTCCAATTATAGCTAGACCATTGATTATGAGAACAAATATCTCAAATAAAATTTGGTATGAGATGAATTTATTTAACATGTATGCATCAAGACAACAAGGTTCTCCCAACACAATTGGTTCAGGGTCACGAACCAAATAATTTCTATCTAAAAATTTGATGTGCGCACATATGATTTTATTACTCCACGCACCAAGATGGATCCCCAAATGAGGTGGAAGGTGAATGTTAGATTTCCTAACATTAGGGGGAGATACGTGTAGTAGCTGAAAATTATGTGTGGGGTGAATTATCTAGATCCTCGTTAAAAAAATGTGAACTTGAAGTTCAAAAGATAACTCATTTCCAAAATGTTGCAAGAAATTTGCCAGATGTATTTGCTGACCCAATATTTTAAATAATCTGCAAATGCTCCAATAAATAGTCTTTGAATGACAGAGTCTATGATACGCCTGAAGCGTGATAGACCAATCGATTCTAAATGTAGTACTCCTTGATAAAGGAGATGAGCAAATTATCGAAATGGTCATTGCTAATAAGGCAAGTGCTTTGAAGAGCACTATGATATAACATTTCATAAAACCTTGGCAAAGGTTCAGGTCCTAAAAATGATAAAAAATGAAGAGATCTCGATAAGTTATGTTGTATTGGAATCGATCTAAAAATGGTCGTCGACAGTATATTTGATATGATGTAGCACTCAGTGCTATAAATGGTTACGGGGATCTTAAATTCGAATCTGTCATATAGTGTGGACAGATAAATAATTGACACTATTCAAGTATATTTTATTTCACTTAGAAAAGCAATGATTTTAAACATATAGTTCATAGATCAAAATATAAGTTAGTGAGGGTACAAATGAATTATTGTGCGAAAGTATAACCGTAAGATATAAAGTACGGTTCGTGCCTCGGGGCATAATGAATTTTCGCAGAAGTCCTCACATTGTTAAATGAAGATATGTTCTCCAATGATGAATACATTGAGACTTGTTTCAGTCTGGCAATAGATGAAATACTTAAATATGCATAATGAATGATCATTATGTCTAACTAGACATTGAAGGTTAATGAAAATACTTGAAGGATTTAAAAGGTCTTAAAGCTATTCCTTTGAGTACTCAGTGATTTTGAGATTGCTTAACACAAAGAAATGATCTTTTCAACCTCATGAAAATGATTTAAAATGTTATGTATTGGTGCAATTGGTGCACTTACAGATTCCAGGTTATGCAAATGCTAGAAGATGTGTGACTTTCTTTGAGAAGAAAAGACGAGCTTCAATAAAATTGATTAAGCTCTTGTGAGTCAGAAATGATTTGATTATGTAGATGCAAAATATTTATTTGATCTACATAAAGCTTGAACGCAAATAAACTATTTACTTACATATGGAGACACAACAATATATTGGCATTCAACAAACATTGGTAACTACTTCTTTAAATCATATTGATCAATGAAGTAAGTCAGGGCGTGTTTGGTTGGAATCATAATCTATCATATTCAAAAGTATGTGATTTTCCATTGACAAAGGATAGTCCAGCCACCATATATGAAAATAATATATAGCTCAATTGAATGGAGGATACAACCAAAGGAGATCAGACACAACATATTTCACCAAAAGTCTTTTTCACACATGATATTCAACAAAATGGTGAGATAGACGTTCAAAGGCTCGTTCAAGTGATAAACGTGTAAACTTATTCACTAAGGATTACCAACATCAATATTTGATAAGTTGTGATATAAGATGGAATGCATCGTCTCCGAGATATTCAGTAAAGTTTTTATTAAGGGGAGAGAAATACGCGTTGCACTCTTTTCCTTAACCATGGTTTTGTCCCAATTGGGTTTTCCTGGTAAGATTTTTAACGAGGCAACATTCAAGCGTATTAAAAGATATGTGTACTCTTTTTCCTTCACTAGGATTTTTTCCCACAGGGTTTTTTCCTAGTAATGTTTTAACGAGTCATATTATCTATGGACATCCAAGGGGGAGTGTTATAAAATATTGTAGTGTGGATGTCCAATACACCAAGAAGTTACTCACCCACTATCTCCATTATTTTCCTCATTATGAAGATGATCATAACCTCCATAACCTCCAACTTTATAACCATTATTCTTGTAACCTTTCACTTTCATAACCTCCCCATTATATTCATGTTAATATCATGTTTATGACTAACCTTTTGTATGCCTCATGTTACACTATAAATAGAGGCATAAGAGTCCATATTGTATACAATTGAAGACTTGAAATAATAAGAAAATCTTTCATCTCTTGTCTTTCTATTTCTATTGCTTTCATCTTCTATATTTCTTGTCTTATTTTGCTTTAGTTTTACAACATTCTCTCATTTATTTTAGTTATTTTATTTTGTAAAATAATCTCCTTAATAGTTGATACCCCTTCAATTACATAAATTCTAATCTTAACTAGTATTGATAGTATTCATAACTTCAAGTCTTTCATATTCATAACCTCCAACAATTTTTTCATCTATCTATAACTTATTTCATTTTCATTTTTTTTAAATAAATAATTTATCATCACCCTATTTTAGTAATGGGAGTTGAGATGTACTAACACTGCTACATGCAGTTGTACAAAATGTAATAGAAGGTATAACTTGGTAATTTAATTATTTTTTTTTAAATATTGCTTCAATGACCACGTGTGTTACAGATGTAACAACAATCTTTATCGTATATGATAGTTCTGCAGATTTTGTGTTTTGATTGTTATGCCATAATTTTATTATCTTTAGAAAAATTATTTTTTTTGAAACGTTCTAAGTATAAAACAATTTGAGAAAAATACTTAGAAAAGAGTTGCCACTTAATTTTTTAAAGAAATTAAGAAAACTTAATTTAAAAATATTTTAACAGATTAAATCTTAATAAATTTAGAGAAAATGAGTAAGAGGTTCTTATTTACGCTTCAAGAATGTTTTTAAGGCATTTGAAGCGCCCGCTAACATGCGTTTATCCTATGACTTAGATTAATTATTATTTTTTTACTATTCTTAGGAACATGATTTAATATAATATAATAACTAACAATATTCGATCAACTTTAAGAAAATATTTAAACAAAGATTAATTTTTAATTTTATTTTTTTTAAAAAATGAAACCTTAATTATGATTTTTGAAATTATAAGTGACTAGAATTTTAACAAGACTAGATTTGTTAAAATTTATTTGACGCATTTTTAAAAAAAATATTTTAAACCAAATTGGTCAATTAAAGAATAGAGACTATTTTAAGTTAATTGAAGGTTAAGTAAAAGTTTTCAAATAAACAAAAACCAAGTGTTGACAAAAATGAAATTTATTTAAACATACTAACATAAAGAATATAATTCATCTCTTGAGGAATTAATTAAGTTATTTAATAATTCTAAATTTAGAGTTAATAAAAAAAGATAATAATAATAATAATTAAATAATAAAGGAGTAAACGAGCAAATGAATTTGGGCCCCTTTTGGGCCAATTTTGCTGGAAATTTGGGTTTTAATCCAATTCTCATTTTTGTATACACTTATCGTATATCAGTGTATATTGAATGTATATAGCTTATTTTTCTGCTTTCCGTGACCTGTTTCAGTTTCCAATTTCTCCGGACATCGAGAATTCTAATTCAAGAGGAATTCCACTCAACGAAATGCAGGGATAGAATCCAAAATAGACTCGGATGGAGTTTTCACATGCAAATAAAGAATAATAAGATTAGAATTATTATAATCAATAATTAAATGAGAAACCAATGAACTATAAATTAATGTTAAAATATAAGACACAAAAAAATGATGTCATTAAATAAATAAGTAAACTAATTAAGGAAATTTACTATATTTTATGGAAAACAAGTATACAGAAACATATTCTTTAATAAAAGAATTTATGTGGGACAAGTTGGATCACTATAGGAAAATAGTCATTTCTTGTCAATTAAAATGCCAACACATGATGAAAGTAAAGTCAAGATAAAGGAAAGAGTGGGGCATGCACAGTATAAGAACTTTTAAACAATCTAAAAAAAAAACTAGAACTCAAAATGACTAACAAAGAGCTCAATGTTAAATAATCAACATAATAAAATTTGGGATGTTGAAAACAACATGCTCAAATATAAAGGACGGGAAGAACATTTGTAGAAGAGGATGTGTTACCTTTTTCGGGGCAGCGAACCGGAACTAAAAGCTGGCGACGACTTCAACACAAATCCTCAATGAACGGCCTGAGAGAAAAATCCCAAGCTAAACTTCAAAGTTTTATCGTTCGGAGACTATTTCTAAATATTTCAATTGAATAATTGTACCCCCTTTTTTTTTATCTATGAAAAATATATAATGAATAATGAATGAAATGAATATTGAATATTGAATATTGAATTATTGAATTGAATTGAATTCTTCAATTCTTGAATGAATTCCTCTCCCTTGAATTCTTGAATTGAAAAATGAATATTGAATTGAAAAATGAATTGAAATGAATCTTGAATTGAAAAATGAATTGAAATGAATTCTTGAATTGCTTCAATCCTTGAAATCTTGAATTCCTCTCCCTTGAATTATGAATGACTTGAATTATGAATCCTAAATTCTTCCATTCTTGAATGAGAAAGAAGAAGAAAAAAAAAGAAGGTATTTGTAGAAGATTTCTATGGTAGATTTAGGGGGAAAATGGAATGGATTGGATGAATTTGAATTTCAAAATTCAAAATTCAAATTCAATTTTTTTAGGGGGGCAAATGGAATGGATTTTGGGAGGAATTTGAATTTCAAAATTCAAATTCAAATCTCTCAAAAGTGCTGAGAATTAGTGGGCTGGGAATTGTATTGGGCTACAGTGATTTGGAGGAAAGAATTGGGCCTAGAAAATTGTAAGGGAATTTGAAAAAGAATGGGCTGCTGAAGGTAATTGTAAAGAATGGACTGGGAAAAATTGAATGGTCTGCTGAAAATTGAATTGGATCTTGGCCCAAATGTTTCTCACAGTTGAGTTAAGTTGGAAGTCTAAGATTAATTAAATTTAAGAAATAGTCAAATTGTGTTACATTAATAAATTTGGCTAAACCTTAAATAAGATAAATTAATATTAATTAATTAACAAGCTTCTTAATCTTAACAAAAATAAAATAATTAATTTAATCGTAAACTATTAATTCAAAAAAATAAAAACTATAAATTAGCTAAACTAATTAATAAAATATTCAAGTAAAACTAAAATATTTTTGAGATGATTTTCAAACATTAATATAATAAATATATGCAAAATCATATAGAATATGTAAATTATTTTTTAACATTTTAAAATTTATAATAATGACAAAATTACTTAAAATAACTCGAAAATTATTTAAAATTTTATAAAGTAAATTATTTCAAATCGTTTGAAATTTAAGAAGCTCGATGACTAATTATATTGTGGAAGGCCAAAATTGGGTGTCAACATTGATGATAGACTGTAAATGCATATACATACATACATACATATCAAGTGTCAAGAAAAGCATACAAACATGTACGTGTTACAAGCCAGAGTTGAATGTCTAAACGTGTTGAAAGCCTTCCGTGTTTGTGTTTCATGCTGACGAAAGTACAAGTTGAAACAAATAAGGAAACTTAATATGTTTATGGTAACTTAAACTAAGGAAGTTGTGTAGAAAAAGGATTGTACAATAAAAGGCAAAATTAGTACTCCTTGTTTCCCTACAATTGTAACTTCCTTAGCTTATATGATAAGGATACAAGTCACGAAAAGTCTATAAAAAGAGATCAAACGCAGAAGAAAAATCAAGACTTTTACATTGATTGAGAATCAAGAAAGCGAAAGCTATTTAACACGTAAAAGCCTGCGAGTTCAAAACTATTACAAAGTTTAAGAAGTTCTTGAGTTAGAAATTCTTGAACGTGTAAATTGTTTCTAGATTCGTAGTTAGAGTCACGATTTTAGATTCTTGTACAAGAAGTGGGTTTGGCTTCTTGTAGAGTCGAGTTTTGGTGAGGTCTGTAACAAGAGGTGGGTTTGGCCTCTTGGAGAGTAGAGTTAGTCGATTATAGTTAATCGAGAGTTGTTGTTTTGGTGAGGTTCTTGGTTATTGAGTTTTAATCATAAATCATCAGATTTGAATAAATAAAATGAGGTTTTTCCTTCCTTGATTGAGGAAGGTTTTAGCTTCAAGTTTTAGTGTTTTGTTGTAACCAACTTACAAGAACCTGGTTCTTGTTCTAGGGGTAAAGGTTTCTTCAATTGGTATCAGAGCAGGTCTTTTCGTTAAAATATTTATACCTTGAAAAGACTCAATGGCAGCACCACTTACCCCACAAAAGGGAGCTTAACAGACACGACCACCACTGTTTAATGGAAAGTACTATGGAAGGTGGAAAAATCGCATGATGGATCATCTTATCGGCGAAAATCCTGACCTATGGGCAATCATCCTGGATGGACCAACTATACCTATGAAAACTACCACTGATGGAATCACCAAAATCCCAAAGGAGAGAAAGGAATGGAATGCTGCAGACAAACTCGCAATCCAGAACAATACCAAAGCCAAGAAAATCCTGATCTGTGGTATAGGACCAGATGAATGCAATCGAATCTCGTCATGTCAAGATGCTAAAGCCATATGGGAAACACTACAAACAGCTAATGAAGGGACAACGCAAGTTAAGAAGTCCAAAATTGATAACTTAAATAGAAAATATGAATTGTTTAGAATGACAGATGGCGAGACTATACAAGACATGCATACCAGGTTCACTTCAATCATTAATGAGATGTATTCATTGGGAGAGATAGTTCCCATAGGAAAGGTACTAAGAAACTCTTAAGTGTCCTTCCTGAGTCTTGGGAAAGCAAAGTCGAAGCTATCACTGAAGCTCGCGACTTAGATGCACTGGACATGGATGAAATAATTATAAATCTCATTACCTACGAACTCAAGAAAAATCAAGAAAAGAAATCGGAGGCAAGAGAAAGGAAAGGAACCTGGTTCTAAAGGCTAATGTACCAGAAGACTTCGAGGACGAAAATATTGCACTTATGACCAAAAGGTTCACTAGAATGCTAAAAATAGGACAAACATTCCAAAAGAAAGGTTCCTAGAAAACCAATGAAAACATTAAAGATCAAGTCTATCATAAGTGTGGAAGCCCAAATCACTTTATAAAATTTTGTCTACTCTGGGCTTTGAAGCAGAAAAGAACAACCTCAGAGAAGGAAAAAGATATCAAGAAAGATAAGTTCATTCCTTCAAATAGAAGAATGACGACTCAAGAAGCAGATCTTTCAATGAAGAGAGCCTTCGCAACAATGGGAAACTCATCCGATGAAGAATCTGATGATGGTGAGACAGAAAATAAATCACTTCTTGCATTAGAACAATCTGATGAATATGACTTTCTCGCATTAGTGGCCATGGAGACAAAAGAAGAAAAGGACACCTACAGACCCTAAGAAACCATACTAGCCCTTATGGCTGGATCAGATTCCGAAGAAGATGAAGAAGACACATATGAAAAAGGATCAGTGAGAAGGAAGAAAAAGCAATGGTACTTGGATAGTGCATGCTCCAGACATATGACTGAAGATAAAAGTAACTTTCTCTCACTCAGAAACTTCAAAGGAGGAAACATAGCTTTTGGTAATGGAAAAAGTGGTGAAATTCAGGGAATTGGACAGGTTGGGTCTATGGATACTCATGCAATTGACAACGTATACTATATGAATGGCCTGCAACACAATCTACTTAGTGTCTCTCAGATATGCAACAAAGGAAACAATGTGCTCTTTACAGATAAAGAATGCAGAGAGACAAATTCAGCGTCCGGAAAACTGGTTCTACTAGGTAGGAGACATAAGAATATGTATAAAATAAATATTGTGGAGTATGAAGAAAACACTCTCAAGTGCCTAAGTGCAGTCTCCGATTGCTTTATGCTCTGGCACAAAAGAATGGGACATATAAACATGTCAACAATAAACAAACTCATATCTAAGGACCTGGTTAGGGACTACCAACCAAAATTTTCAGCAATGATAAAGTATGTGGATCCTGCATTCAAGGAAAATAGGTAAGATCATCATTCAAACCAAAGTTGGCAGTCATCACTACCAGGCCATTAGAATTGCTTCACATGGATTTGTGTGGACTAATGCGTGTACAAAGCAGAGGTGGTAAAATATATGTGTTTGTAATAGTTGATGACTATTCAAGATTCACATGGACATGTTTCTTGAAACAAAGATGAAACATTCACCATGTTTGAAACCTTTGCAAAATTGGTCCAAAAGAAATTCAACAAGGAAATAATTAGCATCCGATCTGATCATGGACTAGAATTTGAAAATTCACAATTCTTGCAATTCTGCATCTCGAACGGGGTCGAGCATAATTTTTCAGCACCTAGAACACCCCAACAAAATGGTGTATTTGAAAGGAAAAATAGAACACTGGAAGATATCGCAAGAACAATGTTGATCTCAAGCAAACTTCCAAAATCTTATTGGGCTGAAGCAGTAAACATAGGGTGCTATCGTATAAATAGATGCATGATCAGATCAATATTAAATAAAACACCATATGAATTATTAAAGGAGAGAAAACCAAATTTGGCACATCTTAGGGCTTTTGGATGTGTATGCTTTGTACACAACAATGACAAGGATAACATAGGAAAATTTGATGCCAAGAGCGATGAAGGAATATTTCTTGGTTATTCTTCACAAAGCAAATCATACAAGGTACTTAACAAAAGAAAAATCGTGTAGAGGAAAGTGTTCATGTCGTTTTTGATGAAGGTAATAGTGAAAACGAAGGTAATTCAGAAGATGAACAGAATAAAGCCATCAGTTCAAAGTCATCAAAACCAAAAATATGGGAGGAAGAAACCATATCCCCTCATAAAACACCTGAAACAGAAGATGAGTATGCTACAGAAACAGGTCCTCCTGCATCTGAAGAATCTGTCAACATCCAATCTCACAGTTGGAAGCATCAAAGTTCACATCCTTTACAAAATATTCTTACTCCTCTAAATTCAGGTATTTTTACAAGATCCAAATTACGCAATATGTGTGCCTTTTCTGCCTATGTATCCCTGATTGAGCCAAAATATTATAAAAGAGGCAATATCAGATCCTGACTGGATTAGTGCTATGCAAGAGGAACTAAATCAATTTGAACGAAGCAGAGTGTGGAACCTAGTCCATAAACCACAAAACAGGACAGTGATAAGAACAACATGGGTCTTTAGGAATAAGCTTGATGAACCCAAATCATACGCAATAAGCCAGGCTAGTCGTACAGGGATACAACCAAGAGGAGGGAATAGACTATGAAACCTTCGCTCCCGTCGCAAGAATAGAAGCAATTAGAATATTGATAGCATATACTGCTCATATGGAATTCAAACTCTATCAGATGGACGTCAAAAGTGCCTTTCTAAATGGTTTCCTGCAAGAAGAGGTGTATGTCATCCCAGTTTTGAAAACTCTAAGTACCCGGAATATGTATACAAACTAGATAAAGCACATTATGGGCTGAAGCAAGCACCAAGAGCGTGGTATGATCGATTGCCCACTTTTCTTCTCACACATGGGTACTCTAGAGGGAAAATTGATAACACATTATTTCTTCAAAAACAAGGTGAAGATTTATTCATAGTCCAGGTTTATGTAGATGATATTATATTTGGAGGCACTAATGAAGCACTTGGTGTCGAGTTTGCTCAACTAATGAGTAGTGAATTCGAGATGAGTATGATAGGAGAACTAAATTTCTTTCTAGGACTCCAAATTAAACAGACCCCAGCAGGTACATCAATTCATCAACAAAAATACATCAAAGAACTACTGAAAAAATATGATATGAGTAAAGCCAAAACAAATGATACACCCATTGGCACAAAAATAAAGCTTGACAAAGAGGAACCTGGTTCTCCAGTAAATGACACAAGATACAGAGGGATGATTGGTTCACTCCTATACCTCACTTCTAGCAGACCTAATATTGTGTTTAGCGTTGGTCTATGTGCACGTTTTCAGTCTTGTCCTAAGGAATCTCACCTAAAGGTTGTTAAAAGAATTTTGCCTTATCTGAAAGGAACAATGAACCTGGTCCTCTCGTATCCCACTGGAGATTCATTCAATCTTGTAGGATTCGCAGATGCAGACTATGCTGGTTATATGGTAGATAGAAAAAGCACCTCAGGAATGACACACTTCTTAGGACCTTGCTTAATCTCCTGGGCAACTAGAAAGCAAAATTCAGTTGCCTTATCCACTGCTGAGGCAGAATACGTGGCAGCTGCTTCCTGTTGTGCCCAACTTCTCTGGATAAAGCAGCAGCTTAAAGATTTCGGTATAAAAACTGGTTGTATTCCCATCCGAAGTGACAATACCAGCGCTATGAATATGGCTAACAACCCGGTTCAACACAAGCGTACCAAACACATAGATATCCGACATCACTTCTTGCGGGATAATGTTGAAAAGGGGTTCATCATGATGACATTCTGCAAAACTGAGGATCAAATTAATGATATTTTTACTGAAGCACTAGGTAGAGAACCATTCCAGAAAAATAGACTCTCTCTAGGACTCATTTTTCATGACTGATCAGTTCAAAGAAGGATATGACACAGGAGTACTGACTCACTAGGCCCTCAGGATGTCAGGTATACATCTTCTCCCACATGATATGTTCTCCATACATAGCTGACTGTGTCTATTGAAATTACATAAGAACCTGGTCCATATCTCTTTGACCTAAACACTGGTCACTAAGCGCGGGGAAAATATAATTTAAAAGAATCACTTTATCTCCTCCATACGTCACTCCTCTATAGAGAACTCCAACTGTCACTTTACAATCTTTCTCAAACGTCATATAACCATCATTGCAAATCACTTCAAAATCCCAACCTTTCCCAAAAGAACACTCTACTCTCTCTCATCTCCCAAGAAACCCCAACCACCATGACTAATCCCCTCGTTGCATATTCCGACGATGACACTTCATCTGAAGATGCATTATTTCAGGGGGAAGAAAATCCATCAACATATACATCTCTCACGTCGCCCCTACAAGATACACCTTCCATTGATCATCATGACCCATCACCACATGCCGTCAGCGAACCCTTCACTCCCTCTCCGTCTTCCCCACTGCAGAAAACCCAAATTTTACTCATCCTATCTCACCTCCTCCATCACCCATAGAAACGTCCCTTCCCACCACCACTAATACCTTGTCTTCTCCTCCGTCTCAGAAACCTACTCCCCAAATCTCATCTACTTCTTCTCTACCACCACCCACCCACCCGACCGAACAAGACATTGTTAACGTTCCTCTGAATGTTCTACATCCTCAGAAACCAAAACGATCTCGCAAACACATTGCCATAAAACAAAAACCTCCTCGCAAACCCGTTACTCGAAGTGCTAGTATGGGAAAGATGACGGGTAGTGCATCATCCAGTGTGAAATGTCGTCGTCTGGGTAAGTCTCCTATTCACTCGCCTGATCTTCCTGTAATTCTTGATTCTGAGTCTGATGATAGATCTGAATCTAAACCCTCTGAAACCCCCAAGTCTAAGTCAAAATCGGTCAAAAGGAACATGGAGAAATTTCTCAAAATTGGGAAGGAAAAGTACTTTCAGACTAAAACTTTGCTTAGGGGTAGAACCTTTCATCCTGATATCCTATCAACAGATATAATCAAAGGTGTGTGTGAATTACTACGGTTTCAGGGGAGGGAAGAGTTGTTTCTTGATCCTAATATGATTTATGAACATAAGGTTGTAGAATTTTACACAAACTTAAGGGTGTTGGATGGGGATGTGGTAACATCTACTGTGAAAGGGGTGGAGATCATTTTTTATTCTACTAAGCTTGGTGAGATTTTGCAAATACCATATGTGGGTATTATTGACTATCATTGGATTTCTGATAAACACTCTGTTCTTCCGTCCAAGTTCTCCCAAGGGCGGGTTACATCTAGGGCTTGGACAGTGTTAAAAGCAGTCAGTCATGGGACTAGTTCACAAACTCCTATTTGAAATAGTGCATAAAGGAGTATTACCTAGGGGTCATAAGCGTCATATTGCTTCTTTACGGAAATGGGACTCATGAATGCTCTTGAGTGCAAAGAACATATCGATTGGCCAACACTCATTATCAAACACTTCGCTCGAATTGTTGATCCTCAACTTGGTTCTCATCAGTTGGCATTCGATAATCTTCTCACCAAGGTGTTTACTTCATTCGAGGTGCCGCTAGGAGAAGGACGGACTTTAACTCGTGCAGACATGTTCACTCAATCAATTCTTGCTGATTGTGGTTTTCCCATTGAACCGAAGCAGGTTTCAAATGTATCTACACGTCCATCTGGTCCTGTTACTCAGTTGCTTAGAGAACTCAAAGTTGCAGCACATAAAAATGCTACTTTAGAAATTGAGAATCAGACTTTACGTGCTGAGCTTCACACTTCTCATGATGAGATTGGTCGTATGAAGGATCAGTTGGTGCAACAACAGCTTGCCAATAATGCAAGGGTTGACAGAGTTCTTGATATGCTTGCGTCTGCCTCTTCCCATCCTCCAAAACCTAGCCAATCTTTATCTTAATCGTGCTTAGTTTGCATCTGGTTCTTCTGTTTTTTTGTGGATTAATGACTATGTTTTGCTATTTTGTTTTGTTTGGTTGTACATTTTTGTGTAGGGCTCAAGGTTGAGCTTAAAATGTTCATGTACTCTTGATATTCTGTTGTGGGTTATGTTTCTTACTCATTTCGTTGTTTGATTCTTTTTGATTTGTCAAAAGGGGGAAGGTAATATATATTGCATTTAGTTGCACAGGTTTTCCATCATCAAAAAAGGGAATATGATAGTTCTTCAGCTTTTGTGTTTTGATGATAGACTGTAAATGCATATACATACATACAGATCAAATGACAAGAAAAGCATACAAACGTGTACGTGTTACAAGCCAGAGTTGAATGTCTAAACGTGTTGAAAGCGTTCCGTGTTTGTGTTTCATGCCGACGAAAGTACAAGTTGAAACAAATAAGGAAACTTTAATATGTTCATGGTAACTTAAATTAAGGAAGTTGTGTAGAAAAAGAATTGTACAATAAAAGGCAAAATTAGTACTCCTTGTTTCCCTACAATTGTAACTTCCTTACCTTATATGATAAGGATACAAGTCACGAGAAGTCTATAAAAAGGGATCAAACGCAGAAGAGAAATCAAGACTTTTACATCGATTGAGAATCAAGAAAGCAAAAGTTATTTAACACGTAAAAGCCTGCGAGTTCAAAAGTGTTACAGAGTTTAAGAAGTTCTTGAGTTAGAAATTCTTGAACGTGTAAATTGTTTCTAGATTCGTAGTTAGATTCACGATTTTAGATTCATTGTACAAGAAGTGGGTTTGGCTTCTTGTAGAGTCGAGTTTTGGTGAGGTTTGTAACAAGAGGTGGGTTTGGCCTCTTGGAGAGTAGAGTTAGTCGATTATAGTTAATCGAGAGTTGTTGTTTTGGTGAGGTTATTGGTTATTGAGTTTTAATCATAAATCATCATATTTGAATAAATAAACGAGGTTTTTCCTTCCTTGATTGAGGAAGGTTTTAGCTTCAAGTTTTCGTGTTTTGTTGTAACCAACTTACAGGAACCTGGTTCTTGTTCTAGGGGTAAAGGTTTCTTCAGTATATTTTCTTCTTCCACATAGTTCTGGAGTGTAGCAAATTGTCAGACCTTTTCCAATATCACAGTAATTTTTTTTGTCATCTCTCTATTTTCACCATCCTGTGATCATGATCTTATAGATCCAATGGATTTGTTATTGTTGTTGTTTTTATTAGTTCTGTAATACTTTGAACCACAAAAAGTTCTGTAAAATCAAATTCACTGAAGGCTATTATGAAATTTTTTGAGCCTTTGGTTTTTTGTAAATTGGTTTCACATGCATTCATTGACTTGCATTGAGAAAAATTCAATGAGAATAGAGCAAAGCTATGTCAAAAAAAAATTCAAAACTTGGTAATTCACTTATATTTTGGCAATTATTTAGGTTACCTCTCCGCTTATTTATTTATTTATTTATTTTATCTAATACTTAAGTACATTAGCAAGAATATTTTTCTAAATTGACCATTTAAGTACTGAAATAAGAAACAATTGAGCTTGCATTAGAAGCAATAACAAAATATAAATCAAATGTAGTCGTCAAATCTCTAACATATTTAATAACTTATGGTGGCACCTTTCTAGCTAGCTCAAGTCATCATGAAATTTTGAAGTTATACGTTCTCTTTAAAATCATGATGAGATTTTGAAACTCTACAGCTGATTTCCTCTAAGGGTGTGTTTGGTATGAAGGAAAATGTTTTCCTAGAAAATATTTTCTGGAAAACAAGTAGATTTTGAACTTATTTTCTCATGTTTGGTTGGTGAGTAGAAAATATTTTTCAGAAATGAATTATAGCATTTGATTTATGAATGAAAAATAATTTTTGAGAAGCATCTTTTATTTTTACTAGAGTAAAAAATAATTTATGAAACTGAAAATATTTTTTAAAAACAAATTATTATTTTTTGGGTGGTGGTGGGGTAGTGGGTGGGGTAGGGGTAGGGGGTAGGAGTGAAAAAATAAAAATTTGAAGTTGATAGTATTTTTGAAAAACAAATTAATTTTTTTGGTTGTTGGGGGTAGGTGGGGGCTGGCCGAGGGGGGGGGGAGACGTTGGAGTTTAAAAATAAAATTTTGAAGTTGAAAATATTTTTAAAAGAAAAATTAAATTTTTGGGGAGGGGAGGGGATTGTGCGGGGGGGGGGGGGCTTGCCGGTGGGGGGGGGGGGGGGTGTCAGGGATCAGATGAAAAAATAAAATTTTGAAATTGAAAATATATTTTTAAAATTCTTGTTTTTCCAAAAAAAAAATGTAATTTGAAATTGAAGGATAGTTTTGGAAAATGTTTTCCTTAATTTTTGAAGGGAAGTCATTTTTCTTAATTTTGAGGAAAATGAGTTGAATTGGAAAACATTTTCCAAAACTTTTATCCCAACCAAACATGGGAAAATTGGAAAACATTTTCCAGAAAACATTTTCCTTCATACCAAACACACCCTAAGTTTTTTTTTTTCAAATTAATTTACGAATATGTTCATAGGAGACTCAATTATCAGAGTGACCTTCTTATACCTACATTTTACTGTTTTGTGCTTTGATATAGCATTATTAATAGATCGACTGAATTGTGCCTTTTGTAATTTTCTCCTGCAAATCATGAAGTATATGATCTATATTCAAAATTTCTGTTGATTTTGGGATTCTCTATCTGGTTAACAATAAAGAAAGTTGTTGTCCTTCACGTTGATGATTATCAAGAAATTTTATCAAAGAAACTAGAAATTCTTTATAGGCTATTAGTATGATAGGAATCATTTTTGGGATTATTTTGTTCTTGAGGGATCCTTTGGTTTTTAAAGGAGTAAATTGGTACCTCTTCTAGGTATAGACGTTTGAGAACACACATTACTTGTAGATGATTTGATTATTATGTTGTAGTGTTTTAGTATCCAGACATCATATGTCTACAATGTTGTGATCATGATATAATACTACCAATCTTTTTGTGATTTCTCGGACTATCCAAGTTTATGATTTGAGGATTAGATAAGTAGTAGTATTAGGTATTGTTGTTGTTATTTTGTTTTGGATATGTTAAATGCATGTATTGCCCATGAAGACATTCTTCATTATAAACTTAAATACTTATTCTAACATATTTTTTTCGATATAGCAACAAATTTTTATCATTGTATATCTTCAAGCTAAGCAATCATCACTTTAAAATGTAAATTGTTGGGCCAGTGCGTGCACGAGCATCATCATCTAATTTAATATAAACTAAGTAAGACAATATATCATCACTTTAAAATGTAAATTGTTGGGCCAGTGCGTGCACGAGCATCACCATCTAATTTAATATAAACTAAGTAAGACAATATAGAAGGTGACGTGACATCTCTTAAAAGCCAAGAAATTCATTTATCTTTTTATTTTATTCCTTTTTACATTTTCCCTATATTTTCAATTTATGTGCTATATGTTGGGAATAAATCCGTAACAGAAATAATATTTGCGGTAAAAAAGGCAATAAATGTGGAACACAACAATACGGTTAATCAACGAGAATAAAAGAGAAATAATGACACCAAGATTTTACGTGAAAACCCTCCTAAATAAGGGAAAAAACCACGACCCGAGAGGAGCAACGAATATCACTATAGTAAGGATTTTACACTTGTAGATCCGAGCAAAACTCCAAAGATCACTACACACTCAAAAGAAATAACCCTCTTTTGATTTTTCCACCTCACTATAATATCGCTCACACTCTCTATTTTTCCTCACAGATTATTTTCCTCTGTGATGCCTCACTCTTCTTTTCTCTCCTTTGTAATTTCCTTTTGGTGTATTTAGAATGAAGAATTGTCCTTCCTTTTATAGAGAAAAAATACACTACCCTCCAAATGTGCTACAGAAGAAAAATAATTTTTTCTTTTTCAGAGCTTACCTACTCTATCAAACTTTGAAATTGGCAGAAAACAATTTTTTCTTTACCAACTTTGCCAAACTTTGAAATTAAAGAAAAAACAATCTTTTCTTTCTTTACCAACTCTGCCAAACTTTGAAATTGGCAGAAAACAATTCAAAGTTTGGTAAATGGGGATGGACCCCACAATCTCCCCCTCCAGACCCATTCACCTGAAGGAGGTAGCTCTAGGTTTCTAGCTTGAGTGCATGCCGACAAGTTCTTTGCATAGCTCGAACTTGTCTTTTGATACCACCTTGGTCAGCATATCTGAAGGGTTTTCACTAGTAGGGATCTTCATGACCTGCATAGATCCGTCCTTTATCTTTTCACGAATCCAGTGATATCTCACGTCGATATGCTTCGTCCTTGCATGATACATGGTGTTCTTGCTCAAGTCTATTGCACTCTGACTGTCACAATAGACGACATACTCCTTCTGATACAATCCAAGTTCTTGAAAAAATCGTTTCAGCCATACCATCTCTTTGCCAGCTTCAGTAGCTGCAATGTATTCTGCCTCAGTTGTAGAGAGTGCGACACACTTCTGTAACTTTGACTGCCATGATATAGCTCCCCCTGAAAATGTAAACAAATATCCAGTAGTGGATTTTCTATTATCGAGGTCACCTGCCATATCAGCATCAGTATAGCCCTTCAAGATTGGATCAGATCCTTCAAAACACAAGCAATCTTTTGTGGTACCTCTTAGGTACCTAAGTATCCACTTAATTGCCTCCCAGTGTTCTTTTCCAGGATTTTCAAGGAATCTGCTAACAACACCAACTGCATGAGCAATATCAGGTCTTGTACACACCATTGCATACATCAAACTCCCCACTGCTGAAGAATAAGGAACTTCAGTCATTCCCTCTTTCTCCTCTTTTGTTGTAGGACACATCTGTTTGCTCAACTTCAGATGACTCGCAAGAGGCGTGCTAACAGGTTTAGCACTCTTCATGTTGAAGCGTTCTAGTACACGTTCAATGTACTTCTCTTGAGATAGCCACAACTTTCTTTTTGTTCGTTCTCGAACAATCTTCATCCCTAGAATTTGTTGTACTGGGCCCAAGTCTTTCATGTCAAATGACTTGGACAAATCTTTCTTCAACTTTGCAATCAGCTCTTTGTCTTGTCCTACAATTAACATGTCATCCACATACAACAACAAAATAATAAAATTGTTGTCAGAAAATCTTTTGAAGTATACACATGGATCAGAATAGGTCTTTGTGTACGTTTGACTTTTCATGAAAGAGTCAAACTTTTTGTACCATTGCCTTGGGGCCTGTTTCAACCCATAAAGACTCTTATTCAATTTGCACACCATGTGTTTCTTTTCAGATACTTCAAATCCCTCTGGTTGCTCCATATAAATCTCTTCTTCCAAATCTCCGTGAAGAATTGCAGTTTTCACGTCCAATTGTTCCACTTCAAGATCTAGACTAGCTGCTATGCTCAAAATAGTTCGAATATAAGTCATTTTGACAACAGGTGAAAAAATTTCATCAAAATCAATACCTTTCTTTTGTTCGAAGCCTTTTATAACCAATCGAGCTTTGTACCTGACCAACTTGCCATTTCCATCTTTCTTGAGTTTAAAGACCCACTTGCACTTAAGCGGTCTTTTGCCTTTTGGAAGTTCAACTAGCTTGTATGTGCCATTTTTCTGTAGAGATCCCATCTCTTCGTGCATGGCTTTCATCCATTGGCTCTTTTCTGGATGAGACAACACCTCCTTAAGATTTTCTGGCTCCCCTTCATCATTGATGAGGACATACTCTGAGGTAGGGTATTTGGATGACTCTACCCTTTGTCTTTCTGATCTCCTCAGAGCTTGAGATTGTTTTTCTTCTTCTGGGTACTCCATTTGCTTGGTATTATCACCGAGTTGCTCCCCCTGCTCAACAATCTCATCAGGTTGCTCTTCATGTTCAACAACTTCATCAATCGTACTTTCTGCACTTATGGGATGGTTAGAAGAAGAAGGAATGGTAACAAGATTAGGGACTATACCATTCTTTTTCTTGGCCTTCTCGGATAGATCATCAGCAGTTCCAACTTCACTTTCTCGAAAGATTATGTCTCTGCTTCTGATGACCTTCTTCTTTACAAGATCCCATAGTCTGTACCCGAACTCGTCATCTCCATATCCAATGAATATGCAGGGAACTGATTTATCATCTAGCTTGGTTCTCTGCTCCTTCGGTACATGTGCAAAAGCTTTGCAACCGAACACCTTTAGGTGCGAGTAAGACATCTCTTTGTTGGTCCAAACTCTCTCCGGAATGTCAAACTCCAACGGAACTGATGAACTACGATTGATAAGATAACACGCTGTCTGAACTGCTTTACCCCAGAATGTCTTGGGTAATATAGCCATTCTGAGCATGCTTCTCACCTTCTCAACAATGGGGCGATTCATTCTCTCAGCTATATCATTGTGTTGTGGGGTTCCAGGAACTGTCTTTTCATGTCTGATTCCATGGTTTGAACAGTACTCTTCAAATTCTCTTGAAGTGTACTCACCTCCATTGTCAGTTCGGAGACGTTTTAGCTTCCGACCTGTCTCTCTTTCTACCAGAGCATGAAACTTTTGAAATACTTGAAACACCTGATCTTTGGTTCTCAAGATATAAACCCACAATTTTCGAGAAGCATCATCAATAAAGGTAACAAAGTATTTATTACCTCCTATCGATTCTATCTCCATTGGACCACAAACATCAGAAATATACCAAATCAAGTATATTCGACTTTCTTTCAGATGATGTCTGAAATGAAACTCTATGTTGTTTACCAAATAAACAGTAGTTACAAGGTTTTATCGTTGTACCTTTGGCAAAAGAGATGAGTGATTTTTTGGAAAGAATTTGCAATCCTTTCTCGCTCATATGACCCATTCTTTTATGCCATAAATCTGCAGAATTCTCTTCGTGAGCCGTATTTAATTCACCTTGACATATTTCTGCATTTGTCTTGTACAACGTGCCACGAGCAACTCCTTTTGCAATCACCAATGCCCCTTTGGTGAGTCTCCATTTTTGATTTGCAAAGTAGTTCTCATATCCATCTCGGTCCAAAGCAACTCCCGAGATTAAGTTCATCCGCAAATCAGGTACGTGGCGCACATCTTTCAACACTAATGTGCATCCAACATTTGTTTTTAAGCAAATGTCTCCGATCCCCGCAATCTTTGAGTAACTTGTGTTACCCATTTTCACATTGCCAAAATCACCGGCTACATATCTGCAAAAAAGATCTCTTACCGGTGTGGCATGGTAAGATGCTGCTGTGTCGACCACCCATTCCGACTCTACACCTGCCAAGTGCATGCATTCTTCTTCCTCATTTATGAAGAGAACAATATTGTCATTATTTTGCACCATGGCAGCTGTGTTGTCATCATTTTTCTGGCCGCTGCTTTCCCCTTTGCCCCTTTTTGGATTTGGACAATCTCTTTTGAAGTGTCCTGGTTGATCGCAATTGTAGCAATTTCTGGCCTTCGATTTTGATCGGACTTTGGACTTTCCACGAGCTTCGGATCTACCATAGTTACTTGAGCTCCTTTGGTAACTTCTGCTTCTACTTTCCGTGATGAGAGCCTGTCCGTTATTTTCAGGCCTTTTTCTCATCTTTTCATTAAGCAAAAGGGCTGATGTGACATCCTTCAACTCAATAGAGTCCTTACCATGTAAAATGGTTGTTGCTAAAGTATCGTAGGAAGATGGCAACGAGTTTAGGAGCACTATGGCTTTATCTTCATCCTCGATCTTTACTCCGAGGTTTGCTAGCTGCGTGATTAGTCCATTAAGTACATTTAAATGAGACAAAAAAATTGTACCTTCACCCATATGTAGCGCATATAACTGCTTCTTTAGGTACAATTTATTTGTCAGCGTTTTGGACATGTATAGATTTTCTAATTTTGTCCAAATGCCACATGCACTCTCTTCATCGATGATGTTATTAACTACATCATCTGTTAAGTGCAATCTGATTGCACTGGCAGCCTTTTCATCCATTTCTTCCCAATCCTCAAGATTTATGGATTCGGGCTTTTTGAATTTGCCGCCTAATGCCTTGTGCAAACCCTGTTGGATGAGCAAGTCTCTCATCCTTCTCTGCCACATTGAGAAACCGCTATCACCGTTGAATTTTTCTACCTCGTACTTTACTCCATACATTTTTTTCCACTGAGTATAGTACAATAAGCTGCAAAAATATTTCTGTAAATGAGTCGAACCTGTGCTCTGATACCAATTGTTGGGAATAAATCCGTAACAGAAATAATATTTGAGGTAATAAAGGCAATAAATGCGGAACACAACAATACGGTTAATCAACGAGAATAAAAGAGAAATAATGACACCAAGATTTTACGTGGAAACCCTCCTAAATAAGGGAAAAAACCATGACCCGAGAGGAGCAACGAATATCACTATAGTAAGGATTTTACACTTGTAGATCCGAGCAAAACTCCAAAGATCACTACACACTCAAAAGAAATAACCCTCTTTTGATTTTTCCACCTCACTATAATATCGCTCACACTCTCTATTTTTCCTCACAGATTATTTTCCTCTGTGATGCCTCACTCTTCTTTTCTCTCCTTTGTAATTTCCTTTTGGTGTATTTAGAATGAAGAATTGTCCTCCCTTTTATAGAGAACAAATACACTACCCTCCAAATGTGCTACAGAAGAAAAACAATTTTTTCTTTTTCATAGCTTACCTACTCTACCAAACTTTGAAATTGGCAGAAAACAATTTTTTCTTTACCAACTTTGCCAAACTTTGAAATTAAAGAAAAAACAATCTTTTCTTTCTTTACCAACTCTGCCAAACTTTGAAATTGGCAGAAAATAATTTAAAGTTTGGTACATGGGAATAGACCCCACACTATAATATTATAAAAACACGATACGGCATGTTAAAAGCTGTGGGGGAAATGAAGAGGTACTATAGACCAATAATATAATTAATAATAATGTACATGACATTATGGCTAATAGGTTAGTTATTTTAAGAGTTATCAAGGACAATGAAGGGCCATAATATACAATATTTCAGTACTAAAAAGATTTGCCATTTTATGATCTTGTGAGATGCTTCAAAAGCATATGCAGTTGGACGTTACAAAATTTTAGAGTAGGCTTTGAATTTTACTCATAATCCAATGTTGAGGGGATGGATGGTACTTGATCTTTTAACTTTCGTGCCAAATATATTTCTTCATTTATTTGCATTTTAAGCTTTACATATAAATATGTACCATGTGGTTTTTCTCCTTCCTGGCTTTTATTTTTATGATACAAATTGCACTGTTCTAACTTCTAACCTTGAGGTAGTTGTAAAATGGAGTTAACATGTAGCATGTATATAACGATAATTTAAAGAAATTTACGCTATTAGAATTTAGAATTGGTGTAATTTTGGTATTTTAGCAAATGATTTATCTTATTTTTCAATATTAATTTTACTTTTTGTTTGTGCGCTCATGAATGCACTAAGTGGTAAGTTAGCTCCAAAGAATTTGATGCAATGGATGGGGCTACGCTTACCAGTTAGTTTTGGGCAAGTTTAATATACATAATATATCACTGAATATTCTCCAAAAATCAAAATGGAAAAATTAGCAAAAAAATTATATGTATACCAACTCTACACAATTTAGCACGGGATATACGTGTAATAAAGTGTCCAAAACTAGTCTATTACTATAAATAGAGGTATAAAAATTCATATAAGATACACTTGAGAAATACTTGCTTGAAAAACCATGACAAATATTCTCTCTTATTTCTCTATATGACTTGTCAACTTTCATGTTTCGTTTTATTATTCTGAGTTTGATTTTACAAAATATAAGTAATTTTTGCATTGTATTTTTGACAAACAAGATATTTTAATCATATTTTTCTTCCACCTGTTGGATACCTAGTGCGAGGACCACAATTATTAACCAAAAGTGTTAGGATGGACTAATCATGCTTAGAGTTGAATTTATGTAGTGCACTTAATGAGACTAGACTTTTCCTACCGTAATTAGATATTTTAGTTTAGAGTTTGAATATAAAAAAAGATTCCTTGAGAGCTCTACCACTGAGGGATCCTACTGGATATGAATCTAAATTAATCAAAATCAATTATAAATATCGAATATGATAAACCTCAAAAACTATTTAAAGTTGAATTTGACATCCTGTTTCGTATCATTTTAGTTAGGCCAACGACTGTATCAATCATGATGATTATATATATTTACAAAAGTTAATGAGAGTATTGTCAATGGAGTGTGACAGCTGACAAATGGGGTCCTTTACAACGAATGTACAAATCATAATCCAGCTAAGCTTATATAAATGGGTGTCCACTCTGTCTCTAGCTTTTCTCTTTATTCTAAAGGCAACATTTATTTTAACTATCCATTACACATATCTTCTCTTCAACCCCACTCTCTGATTGAATCTCACAATTCTGCAATTCGATTAAGATATGGGTGAAGAAGAAGCCAAGAAAGTGGAGACTGCTGAACATGTCGCGGAGGAGAAAGCCATCGTCTTATCAACTGTACCTCCTTCTGAAGAATCGAAAGGCATACCCGATGATTCCAAAGCTCTCGTCATCGTCGAACCTGAAACTAGTAATTGATCTATTCCTTTTGACTCTGTTTTTGTTTCTCTGTTTTAGCTCTGACTTTTGAGAGAAGTGAAATTCTCTTTTAATTGGAAAATCGAACTCTCATCAATAAGGTGAAAGTTTGGATAGTCAAATAACTGAGGCACTAAGATTGCTCTTGTTTATTCTTTCCGTTCAGGGTTCGCTAGAAATATATTTTTGTTTGAATTCGTACAGAATTTGATTCTTGAAAGGGGTTTTATGAGATGTCACAAGTTATCTTTGTGTGTACAAGCATGACCAAGATCGAACCAAAATCAATAATCCAAAAAAAGTTATTGATTTATCTCTAATGGATTACTGGTTAGTTGTTTTAATTTTTAAATATTGAAGAGTTGAGAAACACTCTTATTAGGACTTACTCCTTGAACATGTTGATAAAAAGAAGAGTAGAAAAATATTTTTTGTATGAAGAAGTTTTGAACTTTATTAATACCAACATTTAAGAGACTCTACTCAAATAAAAAATAAGGGAGTGGATATGACAAGGACAACTAAGATACTACTCCCTCCGTTTAAAAAAGAATGACCTAGTTTGACTTGGAACAAAGTTTAAGAAAAGAAAGAAAACTTTTTAATTTTATGGTTCTAAATTAAGGTTATGTCAAATGTACCAAAATGACCTTTAATCCTGTGATCATAAACATGTCACGTGAAAAGTTAAAGTTAAAGTGTTGCCAAAAAAAGAAAGGGGTCATTCTTTTTAAAACAAACTAAAAAGGAATAGGGTATTTATTTTTTAAACAGAAGGAGTAATAAAGAAAAACACCATAAAAAATCTATGTTTGAGTGAACACTACAAGAGAAACACTTTTTAGGAGTTACTTCACACCCTTGATCCTATGATTGTATTCTAAAGCTTCAATTTCAAGTGCATATTTTGATCGTCATCTACTTTAACATTTTAAAAAATGAAAGGCTTATATAATTTCTTGACTAAAGACTTTGTGAAATTAAGTGGGTCAAACTCTTTATCTTTGTACACTTGACCCCTTGAAAGTGATTCTTCAATCATTGAATGAAAAATAGCATGACCATTTGTTCTTGAAGCAAATTGAGAGCGACCTTGTTTAGAATCTAACTTGAAACGTGTCGTTTTTTTACACAAGGTAACATGCAAATTAAATAGTATAATGTTGAAGTAGAAAATAACTTATCGACACAATCTACAAGATGCATTTATCATACACACACTAGTTTCTGGACACGTACATTGCACATGTGTCTCATACAAAAAGTACAGATGACATGAATCATAGTAAGTATACAATTAACCATTTAAAATTAATTTCAATCTATACAAATTTGTCTAAAATTATCTACAATTGTTTGTGTGTGTATGTGAGCGCGCACTCGCACTCGCACGGAGATGAATGAGATTCATCCACTCTTATGTAGAAGTCTTGTGTTTGAATCCTAAGAATGAGTAACTTATAATCAAGAGTTCTTATCCTCATCAATAGACTATATGCAACAGGGGCGGACCCACATGCAGCCGGTAATTTTTTTTTAAAAAATCGAATATGTATATATAGACAGTTCATTAAACGATAATATATATAATTGTGCATCCTAACAACCAAAAGTTGCTGTGGGTGCACTGGTCGAAGGCGCCTTTGGGAAGCACAAGATTGCGGGATTGAATCCCGCTGAAGGTAAGTAATTTATTTACTTTAAATTCAGGTTTTCTCTTTTGAAAAAAAATATTGTTCCATTGTCTATTCATTTCTTAATTGAATTTAAAAATAAATAGAAGTTCCAACACAATTCTAAACAAAATATAATACTTTTCAACAAAATATAACACTTCTAAGACTTCTAGAAAATCTACGCTTACAAGTATTCTTCACCATATTTAAAGTCCACTTACATTAACTCGCATAAATTGGTAAGATCTTCTTTATAAGCGTATTTTTTTGTGAGATTTGTTGTTGATTTTTGTGATTTGTAATGGATAGATTTTTGACGAAACATAATTCTTCTCAACCAAGTTTTAGTTTTAGAGATAATTCTTCGCGTTTTATAGATGAATTTGATTTGCAATCACTTAAATCGGATCCTTGAGAAAGAATATCCGTTGATAATTATAGTACTAGAATACGAGATGAAGTGAGAAGACATTATATTCAACAAGACCCTTGTCAATCGGATATTCTTGATAAAAAGTGAATTGTACTTCTTTTAATTTTTTTATTTTTTAATTATAATGTTCAATATTGCTTAAAGTGAAATAAAATAATAAAATTCACTAATAAAAATTTATTGGGGACTCAAAATTTTCGAAGGCCTTAGCAGGGTGCTCCTCTAACCTTACTCTTAAGTCACTCCTAGCCTTACCCTTGAGCCACTCTTAGTGGTGCCCCCTCTATCTTCAAATCCTGGGTTCGCCTCTGATATGCAAGACAAATTTAAATTAATTCGGTTTGTGTTATTAATATATACCAAATTGGTCTAATTGGATGCAACCCTAAATTGTTAATCAAATATTTCTGATTTGAGCTTGATCCTTTGACTATATTGTAAAGCTTCAATTCCAAGTTCATATTTTGATCATCATCTGCTTCTACATTTTAATAAAAGAAGGGCTTATCTAGTTTCTTGATTAAAGGCTTTGTGAAATTAACTGGGCCGAACTCCTTATCTCTTGAAACTTGAACCCTTGAATGCGACTCTTCTATCATTGAATAGAAAATAACATGACCATTTGCACTTGAAGAAAATTGAGAGTGACCTTGTTTAGAATTTAACTTGAAATGTATTGTCCTTAACACAAGGTAATCTGCAAATTAATTAATATAATATTGAAGTAGAAAATAACTTATCGACAAAATTTACAAGATGCATTGGCTATATATATACTAGGGTCTGCATACGTGCGTTGCACATGTGTCTCATACAAATAGTATAGATGACATGAATCACAGTAAGTAAACAATTAAGCATACAACTCTCGAGAGTAACCCCTAAATGTAACACGGGACCTAGGATCCCAAGCTAACCCTGAGTCTGGCATATCATAAGCATACTGAAAATATAACTAAGTAAGAGGAAGCCTAACTGTAAAATGAGTCAAAACTAAAGGACTCCAAATGAAAATATAATAAAATATCTAGGGGAAACAAACCCCAAAACAACTGAACATTGACTTTATGTTTGAAAGTCTCTAATATTGATGAGCTATTGGGACAAGTCTCCAACAAACTCTAAAAGTATTGAAAGGATTGATAATAAGATAACTAAATCGAAAGCATAAAGAAACGTCCTCCAAATATGAGGACTCACCACTGAAGTTGCTGAGTATAGGATGAAAATCAAACTAAGCGTGAGTTGGATGCTTTGACTATACGGTAAAGATTCAATTCCAAGTCCATATTTTGATCGCCAACTGCTTCAACATTTTAAAAAAATGAAAGGCTTATCTAGTTTCTTGATAAAAGGCTTTGTGAAATTAGCTATGTCAACTCCTTATTGCTTTACACTTGACTCCTTAATGTTATTCTTCAATCATTGAATGAAAAATAGCATGACCATTTGCTCTTGAAGCATATTGAGAGTGACCTTGTTTAGAATCTAACTTGAAATATGTCATCCTTGACACAAGGTAACCTGCATATTAAATAATATAATGGTGAAGTGAGAATAAATTATTGAAAAAATTTAGAAGATGAATTTGCTATATATATATACTAGTGTCTATGATTCATTTAATCTATACTATTTGTACGAGACACACGTGCGTTGCACGTGTCTCATACAAATAGTATAATAAGTAACCTCTAATCAAGAGTTCTTCGTTATCAATAGATTGTACGCAAGACAAATCAAAATTGATTGGCTTTCTATCATATCTATATATATATATATATATATACACGAAATGGGTCCTGATTGGATGTAATCCCTACACTCTTACTCAAACATTTCTGGTATGAGCTCGATCCTTTGACTATATTGTAAAGCTTCAATTCCAAGTCCATATATCGATCGTCATTTGCTTAAACATTTAAAAAAATGAAAGGCTTATCTAGTTTCTTGATTAAAGGCTTTGTGAAATTAAATGGGTCCAACTCCTTATTTCTTTACACTTGACTTCTTGAATGTGATTCTTCAATCATTGAATGAAAAATAGTATGACCATTTGCTCTTGAAGCAAATTGAGAGTGACCTTGTTTAGAATCTAACTTGAAATGTGTCGTCCTTGACACAAAGTAACCTGCAAATTAAATAATATAATGTTAAAGCAGAAAATCACTTCTTGACAAAATTAGAAGATGCATTTGCTATATATATACTAGTGTCTATGATTCATGTCATCTATATTATTTGTATGAGACACACGTGCAACACACGAGTCCAGTATGTTGCACGCATCTCATACAAATAGTATAGATGACATGAATCATAGTAAGTATACAATTAAGCATTTAAAATTAATTTCAATCTATACAACCTTTGTAAAATGGAAGATAAGCAAACAAAAAAAGTATCAAAACAATTTAAAATAAAATCTATAAAGCACTAAAGCAGAGACGTACCCATCACGAAAAGTCTCTCTCTCTCTCTATATATATATGAAATATTCATTTACATGCCATCAATGAGCATTGAGATGAATGAGATTTATCCACTCTTATATAGAAGTCTCGTGTTTGAGCCCTAAGAATGAGGAACCTCTATCAAGAGTTCTTCCCCATCAATAAACTATATGCAAGACAAATCTAAATTAAATGGGTTTATATTATCACAATATATATATATATATATATATATATATATATATATATATACACACACACCCCAAATGGGTCCTAATTGGATGTAATCTCTAAATTTTTAATCAAATATTTCTGTTTTGAGCTTGAGAAACACTATGATCAATATTGCTGGTGATATGCTAATTAAACAAAAATGAATCCCCACCCTAAAAAGGAATTTTATAGAGCACTTTCCCATGTTAGGAAGTTTTTAAATAAACCAGGAATTCAAAGTTCCTTTTCCTCCTATAAGGAAGGTGAATTATCGATCAGACCCAAATAAACTGCCTC
This sequence comes from Solanum sitiens, assembly GCA_016801875.1. Classification (NCBI taxonomy): domain Eukaryota; kingdom Viridiplantae; phylum Streptophyta; class Magnoliopsida; order Solanales; family Solanaceae; genus Solanum; species Solanum sitiens. The sequence goes on from JABWTJ010000302.1 coordinate 535,994, forward strand.
CCTTAAAGAGAATGGAGAAACATTCTTGTCGGAAGTGTTTTCTATGTTTTCAAGTAAACTAATACCAAAACAGTTTTTTCTCTGAAATATGATTTGTTGATCGAACTATAAATGAATCGCTTTCCTAAAAGAGAAATGTAGAAATACATACTCTAGTAAGGACCACTTCCCTTTGTAAGAAAGTTTTTCACATAAACTAACGAAGTTCATCTTCTTCATATAGAAAAGGTGAGTGATCTGCCTCAATTAAAAATGAATTCCCACCCAAAAATAGAAAGGAGAAACACTAGGAGCGCTTATCCCTGTAAGGAAGTATTCAAACAATCTAAAAATCCAAAGTTGTTCTTCCTTCTTTCAAGATGGTGATTTTTTATAACTATAATTATATGTGATAACTTCGATGATTCGTTATATTTATTTGGTAAGAATCTCTTATTTCTTTAGAACACATATTTTATGTTGCACATATCAAATTATGGATTTTAAAAATTTATTAATTGTGTACAAGATGAAATAAATACATTATCGTTTGGGTTAAACGTGTAACACACATTCTTAGAGACTAGTATTTATATATGTAAACGATGGACAATACCGTGTATTAATTAATTAATTGTTTAGATTATCGTAATATGGTTATTCATGGGAACAAACAAGTTATATCATAAAACAGACTAAAATTTGTCATTATTATATTTTATGACACTTAGTATTTAGTAATACTAAAGTGGAGGTTTAGGAAAAATGACAAAAGTGTGAACTTATTAGTTGTTAAAGAGGAAAATACAATTAATTATTGATTTGTCGGTTAGTTAAATAAATTAAAGTGGAAATTCATGCTCTTAACTAGTTTCTGAACATGTGTTTTGCACGTCTGTTTCATGTAAATTTTCATCGTTATGTTAGAATGACAAAATTCTATGAAAATATTTATTAATGAGTAATAAAATGTAACAACGACAAATAAATCTTTAATAATATGACCAAAAAAATACCAAATGAAGGGCGTATTTTGATGTTTCAAACTAATTCTTTTTAAGCAACAAACTGTAACTTTAGAACTTTGATTTATAGTTAATAGACTTTTAATAAAGTCATAATGGCTAATTTAAGCCCAAATTAATGAACATAGACTTACGATAATAAAACATTCAAAGGAAACTAAATCAAGAAGTTTAATTGAGAAAAAACACACAAACCAAAAAAAAAAATAGAGAAGAAAAAATCTAGTCTATACATCCTTCTTTAGTCTTTGATCATAATAGCATAGATGGGAAAATTAATACAAAACTATTATAGAATTTTCTGAATTCTTATAAACTCTTTCTCCCATATCCAACAATTTACTTTAACTATAGAACAAAAATGTAACCTTGGTAAGGATTTCATGAAACAAAAAAGATGAATTTATATAGATAAAAATGAAGGAATACCAAAAGTGATCGTAAAGTTTTAGATTAAATATTTGGAGGTTACGTGTTGGAATTCTGACCCCCAAATTCGCCTTAGGAACAGGTTTATTCTATATGTTCCTTTGCAGAATTACAGCAGTTACGTTTTGTGAAGCAAATAAAATAATGACACAATATTTTATCGCGGAAAACCCCAGCTTACAAGGGTAAAAACCACGACCTACACCTCTGTAGGATTTAACTCCACGTTATTAAACTTCAAGTCTCAACAAAAGATTACAAAGCTATGTAACCTAAGGAATTATAAACTCTAATTCCTTGAGGAACTATAAACTCTAATTCCTAGCTAAGAAATTATAAACTCTAATTTCTAGCTACCCAAAGACACAAAACCCCCCGGTTTTATATCTTCTAATGTTCTTCAAGTTCTACAACGTGTCGAACAACTCCTACTCACAAAACTCAAATTGTAAACAAGACTCTTGAATACAATCTTACAATTTTTCCTCACAAATTGCAACACCCCCAATAAATCTCAAAACTCTCTCAAACCTCTTGATCGTGTTTTGATCTTCTCTCTATGTAAGTGCGCAATTTTTTCTGATGCAAATAGCTCCCTATTTAAAGATCAGAACTTCAACAACTCCTTGTATAATTCAACTTGTATTTGCCTTCTACAAATCCTTGTTGACTTCTACTTGGACTCCTTTTCTACAGAATTTCCTTAATAAATAAGAAAGCACAATTTCCTTAAATAAATAAGAAAACACAATTTCCTTAAATAGATTTCCTTAAATAGGAATTAGTTTTCCTTCTTTCACTTGGTTTAGAACTCCTTTATAAAAGGAAACTTTTTGTACTGGTTGCTTGTCGCGAAAAACCATAATTTCACAGCTTTATAACTTCTAATTCACGTGGTTGATGTTCTCCTTATCCAAGTCGGATTCGTTCTGTAAGGAACACGTCTGCACAACCTGTTTCTTTCATCTGTTCCTGCATTTGTCAATTATCAAAATCTTTCTCATTCTAACAAATTCCCCCTTTTTGATGATGACAATTATACATTTCGAACTCAGCAAATAAGACACACATCTTCCTTCTTTTGCCATGTTACTACTACAACTCCTTAACTTTGCCATACTTCAAAACAACGACACTTTAACAAATTCCCCCTTTTTGACTATGGCAAATTTATCTGCTTGCATTGAATAGGTACACATAACTCATATGCAGCTGCTTTCCCCTTTTGACATTAGGCAAATTCAATACTCATGATCACTGGGGCTATCACTTACACAAACACTTAAAAATCAAGAACTCAATTAGCTATAGCAAAGCATTTGCACAAACATAGGAGATAGACATTAACTTAAAACTCAAACCCAACATTAGCATTAATCAAAAGCATATACACCACAACTATAATCAAAATTAAAGATAGAATAAAGCACTTGTGATGTGAAAAAGATTGGGAAGTCAAAGGTTAGAGTGGCTAGGTAATATCAAAAGATCGGGCTTGAGAGGGTAAAAGTCGTTTTTCAGCAGCAAAACATATCTTTTGGATTAACAAAAATAGCAGCCTTCTCAATTTCAAAGGTCGCCTTGGCCTATGCAAGCTCAATTTTCAATTTTTTTTTATCACTTTTAAGGAACTTGTTCGATCAGTCGTGTACCCTCTACAAAAACAATAGTTCACTCATCTTTAATTTCAATAGAGACAGTAAGAGGAACACATTTTCTTGAACATCATTTGTAGAGGAACATGTTCTCTCAATCTGTTCCCTGGACGTGGTACTATCAGGTGCAGCACCAACTATAATATTTTTTTTTTTTGATATCAATCTGAAATTTCAGTTTATATGGTTCCCAATAGAAGAACTAGGTTCCACAAATGTGTCTCCCATCGATTCCCCCTCACTAGATGCACCAAAGTTGAGCCTAACAAGTGAACTTTGTTCAAGTGTAGGGTCTCCAAAATATTCCCCCTCACAATGTAAATCCTCCAAGACTTTACTCAATACAAAAGATTCTCCCTAAGAACCAGCACACTCTACTTTCTTAATCTATATTTATAAGGCAGCAAAGTAGAGGTTTCCTCCATCAAATTCTTCTCAACCATAGACCATCACATTGGGATAAGGCTTTTTAAGAAGATATTTGTTTTGGTAGTATTTAGGGCATGAATATCTTTTGAGACAAGTGGAAGAAATAGGTTCAAGTGCATTGACTTTATATTTAATCATGAATAATTGTAGTGCACATACCTTAGATATATGGATAATGCTGAATTTTGCTTCAATTTTACTAAGCCTCTCTCTCATGCTAGATGCAACTACAACGTTATAGTGCATGAGTAGCATGACCTTAATCATCCCCAAGTTCCAAATTTTTCCTTTTGAAAGTGTTTTCCTTGGCTGATCATATTTTTGATTGATTGATCATCTAAGAGCACATAATTGTTACATACTGCATAGGTTGGACCTGTTCCTTTCACATGCTTCTTTAGTCTTTTTTTTTTCTTTTTTCAAACTTTTTTTTTAATTTTTTTTTCCAGTCAATATTATTCATCCATTCTTTTTTTTTCAGTCAATTTTATTCATCCATTCTTTTTTTTTCTCAAGTGAGAAGAATTTTTTTTCTAGTTACAATCATGCATCTGAAACAACATGTTCAATTGGTGAATGTTGTCTGCTTCCTCTCACTTTTCCTGCAAATTCAAAGGTTAGATTTAGGAACCCAGACTAGCTTGGGTCCTTTGTATTGATAAAAAGGATGAATAAGATCTTTATAAGCCCACTTGGGCAGATTATTTTTCCTTTGAGTATACCTGTTCCTTTGAGCAGTTTTATAAGTTCCTCTTGCATTATTTTTTGCACTAGCTTTGTGTTTAGGACAATATTGTTTAGAGTGACCTGAGATACCACAAATAATACAAAACATAGGATTCTGATTTATGGGTTGTTCATACCCTTTCAGTTTTAGTGTTCCTATTATTGTTACCTAGATGGGTTACTATCATGGAGGATTTTGTCCACTTATTTGCTCTTTCCAGATCACTTCTCATCCTAGTTAATTCAAGATTTATTCTCCTAGAGTTTTCCTTTTCTAGTTTTAAGTTATTTTTGAGTTTTTCGACCTCAAGTTTTTGGTCCGGCAGTTCACCCTCTTTTTGTTTATCAAGAACTTTTAGTTTTAGATTCTCACTTCTTAGTTCCAGATTGTGAGATTCAAGTTGCTTGATTTTCCCTTGAAGGTCATGTTTGTTCTTATTAAGATCAATGTGCTCAAACTTTAGGCTAGACAAGGAAGAAAGTAGTTGGCTCTTGGTGTTAACAAGTTCTTGAATTGTGTCTATGGAAGCAAGCAATAGGAAAGAAAGTTTTTTCTTAGAGAACTTTACTAGTTTATCTTTTAGGTTAAGAAGATTTACCTCAGTTTCTTCAGAGTCTGAATCAGGTTCAGCATCTGGTTCTTCTATCGCCATCAAAGCAATGTCCTCATCATCTTCTTCATACATGTCCGAAGAACCTGTTCCCCAAGCTGCATACATTGCTTGTTCTTTTTCTTTGTGTTTCTTTTTGTTGAGAAGTTCCTTCTTCTATTTTTCGGCTCTTCCCTTTTTACATTCTACTTCCCACATAGGACAATCCTTGATCTGATGATCTATTTTACCACATTTGAAACAACCTCCGTCTTGTGGTCTCTCAAGATTTCTTTCTTTTTGGGGTGGTGATTTGTTGCTAGCGTTTAATCCCCTTTTTAAGAGTTCCTTAAAATTCTTACTTATCAGCGCAAGATCATCATCATCTATGTCAGATTCATCACTTTCAGTTGCTTTAAATCCAAGATTTTTCTCTTTGTTTCCTTGACCTCTTTTGTCAACATTCATCTCATAAGTTTTGAGATTTCCTACTAATTCATCCAAAGTCATATTGGTTAGATCCTTGGCTTCTCTGATTGCAGTAACTTTTATTTCCCATGATCTAGGCAGAGTCCTTAGTACTTTGTCTACCTATTCCTCAGTGGTGTATACTTTGCCCAAGGATATTAACTCGTTTACAACAGTGGTAAATCTGGTGATCATATCTTGAAGTGATTCTCCGGATTTCATCTTGAAGGCCTCATATTCAGAACAAAGTCTGGCAATTCTGAATTTTCGAACTTGAGTTGTACCTTCGTGAGCATTTTTTAAAGTGTCCCATATTTGTTTTGCAGAGGTACAACTAGAGATGCGGTTAAACTCATCAGGTCCTAATCCACATACAAGAATGCACTTAGTTTTTGCATTCTTTCCTAACATCTTGTAATCGGCTTTCCCGTATTTATCTGTAGGTTTAGTTACCTTATTCCCTTCACTATCAGTAATAGTAGGAATTAATGGTCCATTAGTAATTCTAATCCATAGTTCGTAATCTTCAGCTTGAATGAAGTCTTCCATTCTTGTCTTCCACCAAGAGTAGTATTCTCCATTAAATAATGGTGGTCTGTTGATGTGTTGCCCTTGACCATGCCCAAGAGGAGGTGCAAAATTCATTATGATCTTATCTTGAGTTGTTATACTCTTCAAAGATAACCTGCTCTGATACCAATTGTTGGAATTCTGACCCCCAAATTCGCCTTAGGAACAGGTTTATTCTATATGTTCCTTTGCAGAATTACAGCAGTTACGTTTTGTGAAGCAAATAAAATAATGACACAATATTTTATCGCGGAAAACCCCAGCTTACAAGGGTAAAAACCACGACCTACACCTCTGTAGGATTTAACTCCACTTTATTAAACTTCAAGTCTCAACAAAAGATTACAAAGCTATGTAACCTAAGGAATTATAAACTCTAATTCCTTGAGGAATTATAAACTCTAATTCCTAGCTAAGAAATTATAAACTCTAATTTCTAGCTACCCAAAGACACAAAACCCCCCGGTTTTATATCTTCTAATGTTCTTCAAGTTCTACAACGTGTCGAACAACTCCTACTCACAAAACTCAAATTGTAAACAAGACTCTTGAATACAATCTTACAATTTTTCCTCACAAATTGCAACACCCCCAATAAATCTCAAAACTCTCTCAAACCTCTTGATCGTGTTTTGATCTTCTGTCTATGTAAGTGCGCAATTTTTTTCTGATGCAAATAGCTCCCTATTTATAGATCAGAACTTCAACAACTCCTTGTATAATTCAACTTGTATTTGCCTTCTACAAATCCTTGTTGACTTCTACTTGGACTCCTTTTCTACAGAATTTCCTTAAATAAATAAGAAAGCACAATTTCCTTAAATAGATTTCCTTAAATAGGAATTAGTTTTCCTTCTTTCACTTGGTTTTGAACTCCTTTATAGAAGGAAACTTTTTGTACTGGTTGCTTGTCGCGAAAAATCATAATTTCACAGCTTTATAACTTCTAATTCACGTGGTTGATGTTCTCCTTATCCAAGTCGGATTCGTTCTGTAAGGAACACGTCTGCACAACCTGTTTCTTTCATCTGTTCCTGCATTTGTCAATTATCAAAATCTTTCTCATTCTAACATTACGAATATCAAATTCAAAGCTGATCAAAATCTTGCTCACATTATCAGTAATTCATTATCTTGTGGTGGGCTCGTGTTGTACAAACACATTCAACCTAAGTAGGGTCCTATTACCCTACTGAACCTAAAGAAACAAACTGATAATCCATTGGCAATTTAAATGATCAACATAACTTCATTGCAGATGACTCAATTTTTTTTGCTTCCTCCCTCCCTCATCTGTATTAGTAGAGCTCATTTAGATAAACTACAATATTACAGTAGAGTTTAATATAGTCTTTGTATAACGTCTTGGTATGAATTTTATGTCCTTGGCAGAAGCGCTGGTACCCGTTGAGAAAAAGGGATCTATTGACAGAGGTATTTACGATTGTTTTATTGTGTTATACCTTTTTTCTTCTCAATCACTCTACAGCTCAATGAAAACTAATTTGCATGTACAATCTTCAGATGCAACTCTTGCTCGGTTAACGACAGAGAAGAGATTGTCGCTAATCAAAGCATGGGAAGAAAGTGAGAAAGCAAAAGCTGAAAACAAGTATGTTATGAAGTTGTGCATTCTCATTTACATGTTGAGCTGTTAGAACTACAAAGTGATTGAATATTGAATTTGACATGCCTCAATTGACATTTTTGTTGATTGTGGATAATTACTTGTCTTGAAGCCATTTTTATTAGTTATTTCTTGAAGTGAAATGATCAAATATATGACAGTTGTTTCACTTCGTTATGGCATTTGAATTCATTCATTTATGTGTAAATGATTCAGGAAATGTTATAACTCATGAATTTGACTACAGTTGATAATTTGAATCTGTTTTTTCCCCACTTTGTTGACAGAGCTCAGAAAAAGATAGCTGAAATTCTTGCATGGGAGAACAGCAAGAAAGCAAGCTTGGAGGCTGAGCTAAAAAGGACTGAGGTGAGAAGTCATTCTTCTATTTTGGTACATGCTATAATCTAACGAGTTATTATGGTTACATCATCTGGTGACTGTGATTTTGTTATTATAAGTCCAAGAGAGATCTCGTAATGCCACAAATATTCCGTTTGCTTGTCTTCAGTGAAAAGAAATGCTAGATGCTTGAGTATAATTTCCGGAATATAAGTTTCAGGATACTCAACAAATAATGTTGTTGGACTAATCATGTGTAGTTGTTCACTTTCCATTTATTTGATGGTTCTGTTTGATATTAGTTAATACAAGTCATATGTGTTAATGCCTCAAAAACCATATCCTTGCGGTTGCAACCATATTTGTGGTTGCAATTGTTAATCACCATCAATTACAACCTCTACGTACCATCTTGTTCATGGCATTTTAGCTTCCGAAGTTCATATTCATGGTTGTTTTAGCCTTACACATGCATCTTGTGGGTGAGCAGGAGCAACTGTTGAAAAAGAAGGCAGAGTACATTGAGAAACTGAAAAACAAGATTGCTCTAGTCCACAAGTCAGCAGAAGAAAAAAGAGCGATAACTGAAGCTAAACGTGGAGAAGATCTTCTTACCGCAGAGGAGATGGCCGCAAAATGTCGGGCCACTGGAAGTTCTCCAAAGAAACCACTCCTTGGATGTTTTTGAAGTGGAAAATACTAGATTTGTATCACTGTTATAAAAGTCGTATAGTGAAGTTTGTGGATTGAGAATTTCTTTGCATTAGAAACATTGTGTGCTTATGCCTTGTGGAATCTATTGCTTTCGTTATTACGAGTGCATAACAATGTATTCGAATGTATATAAAAACTGGTGAAAATTATCTATGGAATTGTATTGAAACCTACTATTAGCAATGTGACCAACTCCAAAAGAAGCCTCTTAATTCAAAAGATTTGACTTTATTTCCTTGAACATGTTGATAAAAGAAGAGTAAAAAAATTAAATTTTTTTTTAAAGAAGTTTTGAACTTTAATAATACCAACATTTAAGAGACTCTACTCAAATAAAAAATAATAGTGTGTGTGTGTGTGTGTGTGTGGATATGACAAGAAGGAGAACTAAGATACTAATAAAGAAAAACACCATTAAAAATCTAAGTTTGAGTGAACACTACAAGAGAAACACTTTTTAGGAGTTATTTCACATCCTTGATCTTATGATTATATTCTTAAGCTTTGATTTCAAGTCCATATTTTGATTGTCATCTGCTTTAACATTTTAAAAAAATAAAAGGCTTATCTAATTTTTTGATTAAAGGATTTTGAAATTAAGTGGGTTAAATTCCTTATCTTTGTACACTTGACCCCTTTGAATGTGATTCTTCAATCATTGAATGGAAAATAGTATGACCATTTGTTGTTGAAGCAAATTAAGAGTGACCTTGTTTAGAATCTAACTTGAAATGTGTCGTTCTTGACACAAGGTAACCTGCAAATTAAATAATATAATGTTGAAATAGAAAATAACTTATCGATACAATTTACAAGATGATATATATATATATATATATATATATATATATATATATACACTAGCGTCTGGACACATCTGTCTCATACAAAGAGTATAGATGACATGAATCATAGTAAGTATACAATTAACCATTTAAAATAATTTCAATCTATACAAACTTTGTCTAAAATTATTTTTATGTATGCGCGCGCATGCGAACGTGCATGCGTGTGTACATATGCGCGCGCTCATTGAGATGAATGGGATTCATCCACTCTTATGTGGAAGTCTCATGTTTGAACCCTAAGAATGAGTAACTTATAATCAAGAGTTCTAACCCTCATCAATAGACTATATGCAAAAAAAATTAAATTAATTTGGTTTGTATTATTAATATATACCAAATTAGCCTGATTGGATGCAATCCTGAACTTTTAATCAAATATTTCTGATTGGAGATGATCCTTTGACTATATTTTAAACTTTCAGTCCCAAGTTCATATTTTGATCGTCATCTGCTTAAACATTTTTAAAAATGAAGTGCTTATCTAGTTCTTGATCAAAGGCTTTGTAAAATTAACTGGGTCCAACTCCTTATCTCTGGACACTTGACCCCTTGAATGTGATTGTTCTATCATTGCATGGAAAATAGCATGACCATTTGCTCTTGAAGAAAATTGAGAGTGACATTGTTTAGAATCTAACTTGAAATGTGTCGTCCTTGATACAAGGTAACCTGCAAACTAAATAATATAATGTTGAAGTAGAAAATAACTTATCGACAAAATTTACAAGATGCATTGGCTATGTATATACTAGGGTCTAGATACGTGTGTTGAACATGTGTCTCATACAAATAATATAGACACTACTAGAAATTAGGCCTACGACAACAGTTTAGTTTCTGTTGCAATAGGACAACAAACCGTTGCCATAGATCTACAACAACATTTTTTGAACCGTCTCATCTGCTCGCGTTACTATTGCTCTATTGTAACAAGTAGTGTAACGGTTTTCAATACTGTTGCTATTGGTGCCTCTATTGCAACAGTTTTCCTTCGATCTATAGGCACTATAATATTACAACAATTGTAACCGTTAAGAACTGTTGCATTAGGGGTTGTGGTAACTGTTAGATAGCGTTGCAGTAGAGTCCGTTGCAATAGCTTCTTCATATTGGTAACAATTTTTTAAATAAAATGGCAACAGTTGTTATTGATATTGCAACAGTTTTATTTTCTATTGTAACCAATCTCCTATATGAATATACTGATTTCCCCAAACACGAAATCAACAATTTATAAAAAAGTTCTCTAAATCAAATCACGAAAGGAAACAACTAATTATATAATTCGAAATATCCTAGTCACAATATCCATAAAGGTAAAATATACCAAAACAAAAGAGTGTTTTTGTACTTATATACTAATAGATATTAAAACAAAAGAGTGTTGCTTAACAAAACACTCAAAATGTCAAGAAACAAAAGAGAATTGAGCTAAAGTAATAAGATTCTAATGCTTTCATCAATCCTCCTGCGCTTAACAAAATTAAGTCTCAAATATATCAAGTAATAAGGTCTTCATCACTACTGCTTTCATCCTCCTCCTCCTGGTTATCTTCTCCACCTATAAAAGACCATAATTAAAAGTTATTGAGGGACAAAACAAAGGACCAAAGTAGACCAAACAATTTCCAGGCAAAGGAAATTTAACAGCAAGGGACAAAAGTTAACACTGTAACACTGTAATTTACATTAATACTATCATTCTTCATCAAAACAATAACATAAAAATGATCTCAACAAAACTGAAGAATATGATAAGAGTAACTGTAAGGCTTTGGATGGGAGGGAATAAAATTAAAGTACTCAAAGGGAGATCCAAATCTGAAAACTCTACTTAACAGAAAAAGAAATGCATGTTAACACTTATAATTGAAGACAAGAAAGAAACAAACTACTACCACGAAAAAAGTAACAAAAGACAACACAATGAACCTACATGAAGTTCCAATTCCTGTACTGTACACACACACACCAGGCACACAAGTTATAACTTTCCAGAACATCATACATACTTTCAGCAAAAGCAACTGTTTTGGATCCAGATTCTAAAGTCGCAGAAACAATCCAATACTTTAATTCATGCCACACTTGTGCTAGTCCAGAAACAACATTGATACATAGACAGAGGAAACACATTCAAACAATCGTCCAAACTATCCAGAAACAAAACTGATACATAGACATATATTGCAGCACATTCAAACAGTAGCAGAAATAGTCGAGAAACAACTTTCATACATAGACATAGGCAGCACATTCAAACAGTCGCAGAAACAGTCCAAAAATAACATTGATACATAGACATAGGCAGCACATTCAGATAGCCGTAGAAACAGTCCAGAAACAACATCAATATATAGATATAGGCAGCACATTCAAGCCACGCTATTGTGGAAGTGAAGAAAAAGAAAAACAATAACTTTCATACCTTGATTGTTTTTGCTAGAAGATGGATGATTTAACGGTTGCATATCTTCTTGTGGTGATTGAGCACCCAATGAGGCCAATGTGGCAGCATTTAATTGAAGTCCTGGGTACATACGCTTAAGTTGTCCAAGAATCTGATTTGTAACTTCTTGGTGTATAGCTTCTTTTTGTTGTTCTAATTTTTCCAACATCCTTTGATGCATCCTCTCTTCCAATTCCTCCATTTTTTTTCCATCCTCTCATCATTAGAAGTTGAACAAGATTCAGAAAGTGCTTTCCTTTTCAAAGTAGTTTTGGTAACTCCTCGTCCATACAATCTCAGGCTGCCTGGGTGTTCCTTTCCCATGACTGCTGTAAAAGCATCAAATGACTGATCGTCATCTTCACTCTGTTGACCTTGCAGTTTCTCCATTTCAGCCTGCAAATGAAATTCAAAAAATCATGTTTTTAAGAACAAGTAATGTATCTTAACAACCTTATAAACCAGTAAAATTCATACAATTTTACTAATTGTATCTTCGTTGGAGTCCTTGTATACTCGATCAGGTTTTCTTGATCTTGTAGCCACAAAGAGTTCTTTGGATGACAGCTCATCGGGACTTTCTTTCTCTTTTTCCTAATTACATAGAGTTGGTATTAAAAATATTTTATGGCAACAAGTTCATATTTAATAATTAACAGAAGAACATACCAAATTATTACGTATCACAGCAAAACTTGTTTTACCAGCAGTATGTGGATTCATCCATTTTTTTCGATTTTTGGTATTTCTTTCACTCATTTCCTGTAAATAAATGAGTCTGTAAATTATACGTAAACTTAAAATTGAATCAACAACAAAAAAAATGAATCAATAAGAACTTAAAATATAAATCTAACCTTGAATTTTTCAGAGGCCCAATATTTGAGAAGATCCTTAAAATCAGGTTCTGAAACATCTTTGGGCTTATTTGCCATTCGAAGCTCATCATTATCATATGATTTATAATGTTTCCGATACAAATCATTCTTATACTTTCTCCGAGCATTCTTAATTCCATCCAAAGCCCATAGTTTTGCACTTTCCGGAATATCATATTTCTTCTGTAATTTGTTCTTTATATTAGTAAAAAGTATGAAAAGTTTATAACTGAAATTGGAAATGCAGGAACGCAAACCAGAGTATATTCCCACAAATCATCTTTTGTGATTCTTCCAATTATGAATGTTTAGAGGACAAAGCATCGCATTCCTTGCCAAGGTTCCAAGAAAACTCCCCAACTCTGTTACAACAGCATTAGTAGGACCAATGGGCTGATTGTACCTATTCAACACAACCAATTTACGCTCTTTTCGCCCATGTACACTTTGCATTACTGTACTACCTCTTTTCTTTTTTTGAGTTACAGGGCCTACAATAAATGAAGCAAAGTTAAACAACATATAAACAATGTTAACTGATTTTACATTCCAGTACATTTAAAAATTTAGAAGTGAATTTATATGTTTTTACCTAGTTCTCCTGATAGGTCATTTTCTTCTGAATTCTGTGCCTCTACAGTAGGAGATTCTCTTGGAATATGTTGCAATTATTTCTCTGAAACTTGTGGTACTACAGTGGAAGAATTCATAGATGCTTGTGGCACTTCTTTCTGCACAACTTGTGCTTTGAGATTTGGAGGTACATGTTGCTGTGGTTTCTGCATTGATCTTGCTATTAGTCTCGAACAACTCTGAGGCATTTCATCCTTTTTAGACTTTGCTTTCAAACTACAAGAATTCTTAGGCAGTTGTGGCAATTCCTGTTGTAATTTTTTTCCTACAAGAGTAGAGGAATTTTGCAGCAGAATAGATTGAGCATTCCCACTTGATCTCAATGTAGAAATCCTTTTGTGAGCCATAGATGCAAGTGTTCCAGCTTGCACATATTGTTTTCCTTTTCCTTTTTTGTTTTGTTTTGAAGTCTCTTCCTTCCTCATGACTATCAAATCTGTTAAAACCATATATATGAATAATAACCAGATCTTGTTAAGCACAATATAAGGTACTTTACATGTGCAAATAGAAGATGAATCACATGAAACAAATGAGAATATAATTTTAAGAAAAAAGAAAAAAATAAACATGTATTTCTAAGGGAAAGACAATTATCACTCACTCAAAATAAAATAAACATGTATTTACAAGACATTCAAAAATTATTTATTAATCATCCGCATCCATCCAATCCCAATCTGTATCATCATGGTCATCCTCCTCTTCCGACGTTCCCATAGTTGTATCCTCTGAAAATTGAGCATTATATGGCATATCAACAACATCAGCAGGAACATCGTCTCTTGACCATCTCATGTCAACATCGGATAATCTATATGAGGGACCAATGTCTTCACTTGGCTCTCTCAAAAACGTATCTCCAATATTAGGACAATTTTCTTCCTCCAAGTCATACAAATCAACAGGCACTTTATTCCTTGCATAATAAACATCCTTCTGAATTGGATCCGCCACATAAAATACTTGATGCACTTGAGACTCCAGCACAAAAGGGTCATCTGTACTTCGTAATTTGTTGAAGTACACACGAGTTAACCCATATTCATCTATTTCATAATGAAACCAATCACATCTAAATAGTACAACACTAAAACAATTGTAATAATCAACCTCAATGATATCTTGAATAGCCCCATAATATATAACCTCTCCATCAATGGGATTCTGATCTCGAGCACAAGCAAAACTATCAGTTGTCGCTGATAAAGTCACTCCACTATTTTGAGACTTGCGTGAGTTATCACGTTTTAATGTATGAAATCGGTATCCATTAATGAAATATGCAGTATATATTTTGGTTGCCACTCTATTAGGCCCTTTAGCTAGCCATCTTAACTGATTAGGCACTTCAACATTTTTAACTTTCTCTTTGAACCATTTGCCAAATTCCTGACTATGACTCTTTGCTCTTGTCCATGCATTTGATCTAATATTACTATCAATTAACATCTTATGCTCCCTGCAAGTATGAATAATTCAAGTTTGACTATCAGGCATTTATAATTTAAGTTTTAAGTGCCTTGTCATAATTTAAAAAATGAAGTTTAAATTATATATAATTATCTTACTTGATAAATTCTTCCAATGCTTCATCACCAGTATTGAAGAGAACATATCGATGTACTTCACTAGATAACTCTAGATCCATGGTAAAAGTATTTCCATTTCCAACTGGATGCCCAAGCTTAGGAAACAAAAGGGACAAATCATCTCCCTCTTTTTCAACAACCTCATCATACTCAGTTCGGTACCTACTGAATGGTGTCTTCACTCCATAATGTAGGTATCTCGAACCAAAGATCAAGAACTCTTCAACATCAAACCCCTCTGCTATACAACCTTATGGATAACGTCGATTACGAACAAGACCCTTGAACTTACACATTTTTCTCTCACTGGAGTACATCCACCGAAGATGAATTGGACCACCCAATCTAATTTCATCAACCAAATGTACAGGCAAATGTTCCATTATATCAAAAAAAGATGGAGGAAAAATCTTTTCAAGCTCACATAAAATTTCTTTGATTTCAATCTGCATTGGCTCAAGATCTGCTCGCCTTATAACCTTACAGCATATAGCTTTAAAGAAGTTCCCCAACCTAATCAAGGCTAATGAAACATTCTTTGGCAATCCTTTTCGAACCGCAATTTGGATCAAGTAATGCATTATAAAATGAGCATCATGGATTTTGTACCCTGATATTTTCATCTCATCCACATCTACACGATCTGATATGTTCGAGGCAAATCCTTTTGGTAATTTTGCATCTTTTAAGAAAGTGCAAAATAATTGTTTTTCTTCTGGCTTCATGGTAAAACAAGATTTAGCTAAATGAGCTTTTCCATTTGTATTATCTTTCCTTGGATGAAGCTCCTTTCGTATCCCCATTTCTTGCAAGTCATAACGAGAATTAATGTGATCTTTTGACTTTCCTGGGATATCTAATAAAGTCCCAAGCAAACTATCACATATATTTTTCTCAATATGCATCACATCAAGATTGTGCCTCAACTTATTATGTTTCCAATATGGTAATTCAAAAAAGATAGATCTTTTCTTCCATGGACCCTCATTATTTCGACGTCTTTTCTTGTTGGTCTTTCCAAAAGCATTATTAAAATCAGCCAACTCTTCAAACACTTCTATGTCCGACAAGGATGTAGGTGCAGGTCTATGATCCTCCTCTCCGTTAAAAGATTTTTTGTCTCTTCTAAATGGATGATCATGAGGCAAAAAAGCCCGATGACCTAAGTAACACATTTTACGACTATGTTTGAGATATTGAGTGTGTTGTAGTTACATGTGGGGCACACTAATTTTCCCTTAGTACTCCATCCGGAAAGCATTGATAGCGCTGGAAAATCACTAATTGTCCACATTAAAGCTGCACGCATTTGAAATGTTTGATTTGTATGAGCATCATATGTTTCTATCCCAAATTCACCATTACTACCAACAAAACTTTAAACCCACAGTACCTAAAACTTAATTAAAAAGAACCCATAAATGGAGAAATAAATCAAATACACTAACTACACCTCAACGATTAAAGGAAACAGAATAGAGTAAAGAAGAAAACCTCAACAGCTCAAACTTGAAGTTTCTTCAGCTATAACCTCAAAGATGTCAGAACAGAACCTTCAGTTGTTGAAGAAAAAAATATCAAGATTTCTCAGATTTCAAAAGCAAACCTTCAGCCCTTCATTTCCTTCGATTTCAAAACAGTTTCTAGACAGAAGAATAGTCATACTCAGTTACTATAATTATCCAATTCTGATAATTAAATCAAACCCATGAAACAACATATGTAAACAGAGAAAATAAAGATACACACAAATAAGTCATTTTTCAGAACTGTTACCAATATGTCTTGTTAAATCACTGGTTAATTACTCAAATCAGATTAAAACACAACAGAATCAGTAGCCCTACTCAGAAAATTTTAACGTGAAATCCAATAAATTAGAGGCCCAAAGTTCAGCTTGAAATTACAGACAAGAAGAACTTACTATAATATTCAATTCCTTTCACATTTGTGTCAAACCAGTAGCACATTTTAGTACCACCAGTAGAATAACTCATGGACAACAAATACAACATCAATTTCAAGTTAAATGGGTGTAGATCAGCAATCAATTTAACCATAAATACAACAAAACATTAAACCAACAATAGCTACAACTTAATGAAAAAGAACCCACAAATAGAAAAATACATCAAATACACTAACCACATCCAAATACTAACTCACAAAAGGGCTCAAGCTGAAGCAAAAGGAAAGACTGTTGAAACAAAGAAACCCATTATTGTGAAGTATGTGCTTAAGCACATCACTTATCTTATTGAGCAGAACAAAGCTCAATTGGTAGTGATTGCTCATGACGTGGACCCAATAGAGTTGGTTGTCTGGTTTCCTATGCTATGCAGAAAGATAGAAATTCCTTACTACATTGTGAAGGGCAAAGCTCGTTTAGTATCGATCGTGCATAAGAAAACTGCTTCAGCCTTGTGTTTGACAACCGTGAAGAATGAGGACAAAATGGAGTTCAGCAGAATTTTGAAGGCCATTAAGGCTAACTTCAAGAGAACAGGAAGAAGTCGGGTGGTATCATGGGCTCTAAGTCACAGGCCAGAACCAAGGCCGAGGAAAGAGATCTTGCCAAGGAAGCTACCCAGAGATTGAACTATAGGAGCTTGCTGTGATACTATACACTGCAATTTGATTAGTGAGATTCTTTGCCAAGTTTTGTATTTGGTTCACAATGTTAAAGATGTTAGTTTGACAAGTACCCCTTTATGTTTGGCTTGACAATGCCTTATCATGCATTTTTGTTATATATTTAGTTGATTTGATTTTTTATGGCACCGAATTCCGCAGCTATTCAGATTATTACTACACTAAACTAAAAAAAAATCCAAATACTAAAGACAAAAAAAGAGATTCAAGAACAAAACCTCAAAAGTTCAAATTAAGTTTCTTCAACTATAACCTCAAAAATTTCAGAACAGAACCTTCAGTTGTTGAAGAAAAGAACATAAAAATTTCTCATATTTCACAAGCAAACCTTCAGCCCTCTATTTCCTTCGATTTCACAACAATTTCTAGTGAGAATAGTAGCCAAACTCAGTCTGTCTGTCTGTATAATTATCCAACTGTGATAATTGAATTAAATACCCAACAAAAACAGTAGCACTAATCATACTCAGAAAATTACAACTTCAAATCCAATAAATTAGAGACCCAAAATTCAACTTGAATAACTCATGGACAAGAAATACAACATCAATTTCAAGTTAAATAGGTCTAGAACAGTGAATTTCACCATAAATCCAACAAAACATTAAACCCACAATAGCTACAACTTAATGAAAAAAAACCCACAAAAAGAGAAATACTTCACATACACTAACTACACCCAAATATTAAAGATAAAAGAAGAGATTCAAGAAGAAAACCTCAAAAGTTCAAACTTATAGTTTCTTCAGTTGTAACCTCAAAGATTTAAGAAGAGAACCTCCAAGAGTTGTAGAAGAAAACCCCCATTTCCTTAGATTTTACAAGAAAACATACAACCATCCATTTCATTAGATTTCAGAGATGGTTTAAAGAGAGAAACAAGTTCAGATTCGAAGAAAAAAAATGGGTTTATGTCTGCCCTAAAATCATAGACATGAAGAACAACTTACCATCTTCCATCGTTCCACTTCTACTAAGCTCCACAACTTCAATCTTCCATCGTCCTTCTGCTAAGCTCCTGTACGTTTTCTTTTTCTGCAGCTAAGCTCCTGTACGTTGTCAAAGAGAAAGAGAAGAGAGGAAGAGAAATTTGGAAAGACATGAAAATGTTTGTCTAGGTTCTATCGATAAAGAGAAATAATTTTACCTAAAAAAAATTAATTAATAAAAAAATAAAAAGAAGAGTTTTGGCGGGGTCAGCGAAAATAATAGTGGGAAATTATGGAGGGATGTAATATAAATTGTTCCAATAGAGTAATATTCACAATAAATGTTGCCATAGATTACTTTATGGCAACGATAACAGTAACTGTTGCAATATAGAGGGTCTATTGCAACGGGTTTCACACAATGGTAACGGATTTATTACTTAGTCGTAGCAATAATATCTAATCCTTTTGGTAACGGCTCTAACCGTTGCAATAGACCATCTATAGTAACGGTGGCTTAAGTGTTGCTAAAAAATCCGTTGCCGTAGGCCTAATTTCTAGTAGTGAGATGACATGAATCATAGTAAGCATACAATTAAGCATACAACTCTCGAGGCTACCTCCTAGATGTAACGCGGGACCTAGGATTCCAAGAGATCCCAAGCTAACCCTGAGTCTGACATATCGAAAATATAACTAAGTAAGAGGAAGCCTAACTGTAAAATGAGTCAAAATGAAAGGACTCCAAATGGAAATATAATTGAACATCTAGGGGAAACAACTGAACATTGACTCTATGTTTGAAAGCCTCTAATATTGATGAGCTGTTGGGTATAAGTCCCCAACAATCTCTAAAAATACTGGAAGGATTGACAATAAGCTAATTAAATTGAAAGCATGAAGAAACGTCCTCAAAATATGATGACTCACCACTGAATCTAGTGAGTATAGGATGGAAATCAAACTAAGCGGGAGTTGGATGCTTTGACAATATTGTAATGATTCAATTCTAAGTCCATATATTCGATCATCATCTGCTTCAACATTAAAAAAAAATGAAAGGCTTATCTAGTTTCTTGATCAAAGGCTTTGTGAAATTAATTGGTCCAACTCCTTGTCACTTTACACTTGACTCCTTAATGTGATTCTTCAATCATTGGATGTAAAATAGAATGACCATTTGCTCTTGAAGCATATTAAGAGTGACCTTGTTTGGAATCCAACTTGGAATGTGTCTTCCTTGACACAAGGTAATCTGCAAATTAAATGGTATAATGTTGAAGTAGAAAATAAATTATTGAAAAAATTTACAAGATACATTTGCTATATATATACTAGTGTCTATGATTCATTTAATCTATATTATTTGTATGAGACACACGTGCAACACACATGTCTACTGTGTTGATCCCTTGCACATGTCTCATACAAATAGTATAGATGACATGAATCGGAGTTAGTATACCATTAAGCATTTAAAATTAATTTCAATCTATACAAACTTTGTAAAATGGAAGATAAGCAAACAAAAAAAGTAGAGATAAATTTAAAAAACACACCTAAACTATACCTTTTTTTTGAGTTTCATACCTAAATTATTGAAAGTTTGAGTTTCATATCTAAATTATCACTTTTTAGTTTGAGAAACACACCTCTCTCTTTTTAGTTTGAGAAACACACCTCTCTCTTTTATACCACTCTCATCATGGTATGTGTGATACACTCTCTTTTATTTTAAAAAATTTCCACGTCACACTCCACATAGACAAAACATTTAATCTTGACAAAAAATAAATAAATTATTAGTATTAGTTAAAATTAAAAATTTAAAAACTATTATAAAAAAATAATATTTTTTTTAAAAATAAAATGTAAAAAAATTTTCTTACCGCACGCCATCACTTCCTCTCCCCCCTCCCCCCCAAACCCCCCAAACCCCACCGCCACCATATTTTTTTAAGTTTTTTATTTTGTTTAAATTTCTTTTATAAAAGTATTTCATTTTTTTTTTACTTCATCTCCTCCCCTCCTCAAATACTAATTTATATATTTTTTTATTTTCTTAAAAAAATAATTCTACCCATCCCGCTTTACCCTTTGCTTTCAATTTTTTTTTCTAGTGTTTAGATATATACATATCGAAAATATTTTTACTTGCCGCCACAAGAGTTTTTAAATTTTCTTAGTTATTTATGTTATATTCAGTACACTAGTGGTTTTTTTCTAAAAATATATGTACGTGTATATCTAACACAAAATGAGAAAAACGTAAAATAAAAATAAAAATTAGGAGCGGAGGATTAAATAGTATCGGGTATATTTTTATTTTTTAAAAATAAAATAATATCAATTTCTATGGGGGGGGGGGGGGGGGAGGGAAGGGGGGGATGAATGGGTGATTTTTGTTTTTGGAGGGGGAGGGGGGATGAAGTATGAAATTTTTAAAAATATTTTATAAATGACTTTTTTTTTTAAAAGGATGGGGGTTGTGGGGTGGGGTGGTACGTGGAGGAGGTGGTGGAGTGTGGTACGAAAAATAATTTAATTTTTTATATGGATAGTAAAACTTTCTTTAATTTTTAATAAATATTAATATTTTATTATTTAATTTATATCTAGGTAAAATATTTTATCTATGTGGAATGTCATGTATCAATATTTTTCCAAATAAAAGAGAGAGTGCATTACACACACGACTGAGGTGTGTTTCTCAAATTAAAAAGTGATAGTTTAGGTATGAAACTCATTCTCTCAATAGTTTAGGTATGAAACTAAAAAAAAGTGAATAGTTTAGGTGTATTTTTGACACTTTCAAAAAAGTATCAAAACAATTCCTTACAAAATCTATAAAGCACTAAAGCAAAGACGTAGCCATGAAGAAAAGTCTAATTCATTTACATAACACCAATGAGCATTGAGATCAATGAGATTTATCCACTCTTATGTAGAAGTCTTGGTTTGAATCCCAAGAATGGGTAACCTCTAATCAAGAGTTCTTTCCCATCAATAGACTGTACGCAAGACAAATCTAAATTAATTGTCTTTGTATAATCATATATATAATAAATGAGTCCTGATTGGATGTAATCCCTACGTTTTTACAAAAATATTTCTGGTATGAGGTCGAATATTTGACTATGTTGTAAAGCTTCAATTCCAAGTCCATATATCGATCGTCATCTGCTTGAACAATTAAAAACATGAAGGGCTTATCTAGTTTCTTAATTAAAGGCTTTGTGAAATCAACTAGGTTTAACTCCTTATTCATTTACACTTGACTTCTTGAATGTGATTCTTCAATCATTGAATGGAAAATAGCATGACCATTTGCTCTTGAAGCAAATTGAGAGTGACCTTGTTTAGAATCTAACTTGAAATGTGTCGTCCTTGACACAAAGTAACATGCAAATTAAATAATATAATGTTGTATATATGTATGTGTGTGTGTGTGTGAGAGAGAGAGAGAGAGAGAGAAATAGAGATTTATCCACTCTTATGTGAAAGTCTTGTGTTTGAACCCTAAGAATGAGTAACCTCTTTTGAAGAGTTTTCCCCCCATCACTAGACTATATGCAAGATAAATCTAAATTAATTGGGTTTGAATTATATATATATATATATATATATATATAATGGGTCCTAATTGGATGTAATCTCTAATTTTTTAATCAAATATTTTTGATTTGAGCTCGAGAAAAGAGAAACACTATGATCAATATTGCTTTAAGGAAGGTGATTTGCTAATTACACAAAAATGAATCCCCACCCTAAAAAGGAATTTTATAAACAATTTGGCCGGGAGCACTTTCCCATGTTAGGAAGTTTTTAAATAAACTAGGAATTCAAAGTTCTTTTTCCTCCTATAAGGAAGGTGCATTATCGATCAGACAAATAAATTTCCTCCCTCCCTTAAAGAGAATGGAGAAACATTCTTGTCGGAAGTGATTTCTATGTTTTCAAGTAAAGTAATACCAAAACAGTCTTTTTCTCGCATATGAAATATGATTTGTCAATCGAACTATAAATAAATCGTTTTCCTAAAAGAGAATGTAGAAACACATACTCTGGTTAGGACCGCTTCCCTTGTAAGAAAGTTTTTCACATAAACTAACAAAGTTCTATCTTCCTCATATGGAAAAGGTGAGTGATTTGCCTCAATTGAAAATGAATTAATTACCACCCAAAAATAGAAAGGAGAAACACCCTAGATTGGAGCGCTTATCCCAGTAAGGAAGTATTCAAACAAACTAAAATCCAAAGTTGTTCTTCGTTCTTTCAAGATGGTGTTTTTTTTAATAACTATAACTATATGTGATAACTTCGATGATTCGTTATATTTATTTGGTAAGAATTTTTTATTTCTTTACAACATATATTTTATGTTGTAAATATCAATTTATGAATTTTTAAAATTTATTGATTATGTAGAAGATGAAATGAATATATTATCGTTTGGATTAAACGTGCAACGCACGTTCTTAGAGAGTAGTGTATTTATATATGTAAAGGATGGACAATACCATGTAGTTAATTAATATTTTAGATTATCATAATATGGAGATTCATGCGGAAAAAAGAAGTTATACCATAAAACAAACTAAAACTTGTCTTTATTATATTTTATGACACTTGTAATTACTAAAGTGGAGGTTTTAGGAAAAACGACAACAGTGTGAACTCATAATGTATTATTAGTTGTTAAAGAGGAAAATACAATTAATTATTGATTTGTCGGTTAGTTAAATAAATTAAAATACAAATTCATTCACTTAACTAGTTTTTGGTTAAATAAATTAAATGCAAATTCCTTCACTTAACTAATTTTTGACACGTGTTTCGCACGTGTTCCACGTAAATTTTCATCGATATGTTAAAATGACTAAATTTCTATGAAAACATTTATATAATGAGTAATAAAATATAACAACGACGAATAAATATTTAATAATATAACAAACACCAAATGAAGGGCGTATTTTGATGTTTCAAACTAATTCTTTTTAAGCAACAAACAGTAACTTTAGAGTTTTTGTTTATAGTTAGTAAGTTTTTAATAAAGTCACAATGGCTAATTTAAGCCCAAATTAATGAGAGTATAGACTTATGACAATAAAACATTCAAAGAAAACTAAATCAAGAAGTTTAATTGAGAAAAAACAGACACTAAAAACAAAAAGAGAACAAAAAAATATAGTCTATACATCCTTCTTAAGTCTTTGGTTAATAATAATATAGATGGGAAAATTAATACAAAGTTATAATAGAATTTTGTGAATTCTTATGAACTCCTTCTCCCATATTCAACCATTTACTTTAACTATAGAATAAAAATGCTAACCTTGGGTAAGGATTTCATGAAACAAAAAAGATCACGAATTTATTTACATAAAAGTGAAGGAATATCGAAAGTTATCGTAAACTTTTAGATTAAATATTTGGAGGTTATGAATATCAAATTAAAAGCTGCTCAAATTCTTGCTCACATTATCACTAATTCATTATGTTGTGGCAGGCTCGTGTTATAGAAACACATTCAACCTAACTAGGGTTCTATTACCCTACTGAACTCAAATTTTATGTATTTTCATATAGCTTTTCTGCTAACTTCAACCAAATAAGTTGATTGTGTTTGTACAACATGTGCCCAGCTCTCTTTCTGTTGTTGTCAAACATTTTTTAGTTGTGGTACTCCTCTAATTTTATCAAATATGTAGTTGTTCACTTTCCATTTTATTTGATGGTTCTGTTTGCTATAAGTTAATACAAGCCATATGTGTTGATGCATCAAAAACCATATCCTTGTCTTTAATAACCATATTTGTGGTTGCATTTTAGCTTCCGAAGTTCATATTTGTGGTTTTTTTAACCTTACACGTCTTGTGGGTGAGCAGGAGCAATTGTTGAAAAACAAGGCAGAGTACATTGAGAAACTGAAAAACAAGATTGCTCTAGTCCACAAGTCAGTAGCAGAAGAAAAAAGAGCGATAACTGAAGCTAAACGTGGAGAAGATCTTCTTACCGCTCAGCAGATGACAGCAAAATGTCGGGCCACTGGGAGTTCCCCAAAGAAACCATTCCTTGGATGTTTCTGAAGTGGAAAATACTAGATTCGTATCACTGGTTATAAAAGTCGTATAGTGAAGTTTGTGGATTGAGAATTTCTTTGCATTAGAAACATTGTGTGCTTATGCCTTGTGGAATCTATTGCTTTTGTTATTACGAGTGCATAACAATGTATTCGAGTGTATATAAAAATTGGTGAAAATTATCTCTGGAATTGTATTGAAAGAAACCTACTATATTAGCAATGTGGCCAACTCCAAAAGAAGCCTCTTAATTCAAAAGATTTGAAATTAGACACTAAAAATGAATCCCTTGTTACACGGTTATTGTGTGCTTATTGCGATCGTCAAATTACTGAAGAAAGATACAACTGCAGTATCATGCTTAAGGGAAAACTATTTACATTAACAATTCAATAAGAAGTAATTCATTCAAAAGGCGCTGATTATATAAATGACTCATATGGACATTGATCCCATCACTATTTATGTTGAATTCACCAGATAACACAATTCGTCAAATCCATTTGCAACAGTCATGTGATCTTCAAACTCGTGATTTGCTTGAAACATATCATCATCTACTATTTCATTGTCAACCCCTTCACTCATAAATAAATCATGCATGAAAGCATCTAAGAACTCTAAATTGTTCTAACAAAAATTATTCTTGGAAAGATCTGAGTTCTGATCATTAAATTGATCTTAGCTAAAGCCACTCATTGAATAATACAGTAAATAATCTGTATCTTCTAAGAATGATAAACCTTCTATCATGTGTGCAAACGAGTCCAAACTAGAATTTCTGGACGGAGAAGATACTCCATCTAAAAAAGTTATTGATTTATCAGTAAAAAATTATTGGTTAGTTTTTTCGCTAACAGTTTGATTTTTTAAAATATTGGAGAGTTGAGAAAGTTATTCCATGAACATGTTAATAAAAGAAGAGTAAGAAAAATAATTTTTCTTTCAAGAAGTTTTGAATTTTATTAATACCAACAATTAAGAGACTCTACTCAAATAAAAAATAAACGAGGGGGGTGGGGGTGGGGGTGGTGGATATGACAAGAAGGACAAATAAGATATTTAATAAAGAAAAACACCATTAAAAATCTATGTTTGAGTGAACACTACAAGAGAAACACTTTTTAAAAGTTATTTCACACCCTTGATCCTATGATTATTAGCTTCGATTTCAAGTCCATATTTTGATCGTCATCTGCTTTAATATTTTTAAAAAAGAAAGGCTTATCTAATTTTTTGATTAAAGGGTTTGTGAAATTTAGTGGGTCCAACTCCTTATCTTTGTACACTTAACCCCTAGAATGTGATACTTCAATCATTGAATGGAAAATAGCATGGCCATTTGCTCTTGAAGCAAATTGAGAGTGACCTTGTTTAGAATCTAACTTGAAAAGGTACCGTTCTTGACGCAAGGTAACATGCAAATTAAATAATATAATATTGAAGTAGAAACTAACTTATCGTACAATTTACAAGATGCATATGTTATATATATATATTATATACGCGCACACACACTAGCGTCTGGACACGTGCATTGCACGTGTGTCTCATACAAAGGGTACAGATGACATGAATCATAGTAAGTACACAATTCACCATTTAAATTTAATTTCAATCTATACAAACTTTGTCTAAAATTAATCCACTCTTATGTAAAAGTCTTGTGTTTGAATGAGTAACTTATAATCAAGTGTTCTTACCCTCATCAATGCACTATACGTAAGACAAATTCAATTTAATTCAGTTTGATTTATTAATATATACCAAATTGGCCTGATTGGACACAACCTTAAACTTTTAATCATATATTTTTTTATTTGATCTTGATCCTTTGACTATATTGTAAAGCTTCAATTCCAAGTTCATATTTGATCGTCATCTGCTTCAACATTTTGAAAAATGAAGGGCTTATCTAGTTTCTTGATTAAAGGCTTTGTGAAATTGATTGGGTCTAACTTCTTATCTATGGACACTTGACCCCTTGAATGTGATTTTTCTATCATTGAATGGAAAATAGCATGACCATTTGCTCTTGAAGAAAATTGAGAGTGACCTTGTTTAGAATCTAACTTGAAATGTGTTGTCCTTGACACAAGATAACCTACCAAATTAAATAATATAATGTTGAAAGAAAATATCGACAAAATTTACAATATGCATTTACATATGTGTGTTGCACATGTATCTCATACAAATAGTATAAACGACATGAATCATAGTAAGTATACAATTAAGATATGACTCGAGGCTACTCCCTAGATGTAACACGGGACCTAGG